>PYAF01000877.1:186252-229557 GCA_007407185.1 Glycine tomentella
TAATCTTTTTAATTGTGACAGTTAAATCATTTTATTTTACTCAAAATTCTGTTTTTTTTATAAATTAAATCAATTAAATAATTTGGAATCAAACTTCATTGATTTGGTTTAATTTGGAAACAAATGTGAGAGGAAAAAACAAACCAATTTTATTGTTTTAATTTGATTTCTTGAGTTAATCAAGTAAAATCGAACCAATGCTTATCTTTACATGTATAATATAAAAATCATATTTTCATTAATTTTTAATTAACAGAAAATAAAAAATATAATTATGCACATAAATATTAGACTCTTTAAATATGTTCTTATTGTAAATAGAAAAGTACTAATGAATAATTAATTTGTAATATATGTTTGATTTCAGTTTAAAAAAAAATTTACGTTTATTGTTTGTGTATCTATTAAGAAAATTTGTTCTACTACATTGTACTATTGTATTGCAGCGACTCAGAGTGAAAGTGGAAGGAAAAAAAATATGCAAAATAATGTTTTTTCTTTTATTTGGTTAAAGATAAAATAAAAGAAAAATTTGAATAAAAGTTAATTTTAAAAAAATTAAAATTTTCTTTCCTTTTATTTTTTCTTTAATTTAAATTTCAAAATTTTATTTCCTTTATAATTTTCTTTCTTCTTATTAAACATTGGGAGCCTTTATCTTATTTTTTTTTATTAAATATACTGTATAGCTATTATACTGAGAAAAAAAAACAATTTTAAAGTTGACTTATTTGGTATCAAGTATCAATTTTCAATACCTTTAAAATGAGAAATCAAAGAAAATAATGAAAAGAAGAAATAACATAATATTTGTTTTGGTGAATGAAGAAATAACATAAATAGTAATTAATAGTTAATTAAAGGATCTCGCCGCCGTGTTGCCTCCGTCGGAGGGGAAGAACCACTACCAAACTTCAACTCACTTTTTCTCTCTCACTCTCTCTCTCTCTCCCCGATCTATATATCATTCTCTCTCTAAAATCTCTCTCTCTCACTCTTACAAAGCAAAGGTGCATTTTCTCTCTCTCTCTCTCTCTCTCTCTCTCTCTCTCTCTCTCTCTCTTTTATTTGTCTTTACTATTGTATTTCATTCAGTTTTACAATTATTCTGCATACCCATTTGAGTTTTTCTAGTAGTATTGCCGTTACTTCTTCAAATTTAGCGTTGACCCAATTTTCATTATCTTGCTTCTGATTCACCACTTTGCAGGGATTGGTGGTTCTATGTGCAATTTGATCCAATTCCTTGAAAATCACCATGCACCCTTTATTATTGTTGTTATTTTCCCAAAAAAAAAATAAAAAATTTTACCTACCAATATTGATTCCGGGAATCCTCAATGGGAAATAAAAGGAATGGAAATCAAAATGGAATCTTGGTTGCTTCTATTTCTGTTTGTTACTTTAGGTAATGTTAGTTAAATGTGGCTCTTTACCCTTTTTTTGCAGTGTTTCCCAAGTTTTGAATTTTTATCCTGAACAGTGTGTTTTCTTCATTTTCAAGATTTTTATGCTTTATTACATGCAGTGCTAAAATTCTATCCTTTCTGCTTATCTAGGGGGGGGGTGTGTGTGTGTGTGTCTGTTTTCATTGTTTTCTATTTTACTGTTTAAAAAATGATTTGTTTTCTTCTTTATATTGGCTGCTAATAACAGTGGAATCTTAAGAGGTAGTAATTGAATTGGTTGATTAGGACCACATAATGTAATATGTTGCAATTGCGTGTTGGTGCAACTAAATTGATGGATTTGTTTCAAAATCTCTGGTTTAATTATAATCTGATCTGACCATTTAAACATTGATCCTACTTTTATAAAGTTGCAATCTGATTTGTTCTTTAACTTGTCTTAGTTTGGTAGTTGGATGCGTTGAATGAAACTTCGGTAGTTCTTCTGCTGAAGAAGTGAGAAACATGTATTCTGATGAAGAGCTGTTTGTTTATTCAGAGTAGAGTTTGTTCTGTGAAGAACTGAGGGAGGTTCAGGTCCATGATACTTTGAAATCTGTCTGTAGTAGGAACTAGGAAGACCATGGGACGAGCTTCATTATTACTTATAGTTTTTTTGGTTCTTGGTTCTTCCTTTGCCACCTATAATGTGGTAACGATGATAAGGCACTACGGATCTTCAGAAGGTGCGGCTGTGGATGATGGTGCATTGTTTTTTGACCCTATTACTGAGATGCCTGATCATGTCAAGAATCGGAAGACATCTAAAGCGCCCTTTCATGTCGCATTAACGGCGACGGATGCTCCATATAACAAATGGCAATGCCGTGTCATGTATTACTGGTATAAACAACAAAAGAAGTTACCTGGGTCTGAGATGGGAGGATTCACCAGGATTCTGCATTCTGGAAATCCTGACAACTTGATGGATGAAATTCCTACTGTTGTGGTTGATCCCCTTCCAGCAGGTTTGGACCGGGTGAGTTTACTGCAACTTTTCATTGTATTTTTTATATGTTGTTTTCTAATTCCCTATTTATTCAGCTGATTGGCTTTATAGTTTATAATATTTTTGTTTCTGTTAGAATTGAATTGATAATGAGATGCCATGATCACTGAATTGCAGTACAAGCTTTTCTTCAGTCAATACAGTTTAGATGCTGTCTGATGCATTGCATAATCTGTTTGCAGGGATACATTGTTCTGAATAGGCCATGGGCCTTTGTTCAGTGGCTGGAAAAGACTAAAATAGAGGAAGAGTGAGATCTCTTATACTATGTGAATTGTGATCTATCTTTTTATTTTTTATTTTTTTTGCGATAATAAAATATGACTTAGTTGCTCGGCTTTTGGTGCAGATATGTGTTAATGGCAGAGCCTGATCACATATTTTTACGTCCTCTGCCCAATCTGGCCTATGGAGGACATCCGGCTGCTTTTCCATTTTTTTACATTAGACCTGATCAGAACGAAAAAACCATAAGGAAGTTTTATCCTGAGGAGCTGGGACCAGTTACAAATGTTGATCCAATTGGAAATTCTCCTGTAATTATAAGAAAGGTAGAATTTCTTCCTCAACAGTTCTTGATGGTTGAATTGAGTAACTTTCCATGTCCTTATTCTTGTCATGATTATTGTAGATTTCATCATCATTGTGTTGAAAGATCTTATTGTCAATCCATTTCATATAGATGATAGACCTGCTTCAGAATCTAAAGCAAATAATGAATTTGTATTGATGAATCCTAAGTCACAATGTTGTGCCAATGTAGTAGCAGCCTTAGGTTAGGCTTAGAAGATACAAAATGAATGGTTTCACTGGATATTCAGGAGACTAGGACTCTACACACTCTTTACGTGTCTAATCCTTTCTCAAATGATAAGATGATTTTGTTCTAAACCTCCCCTTTGTTTATAGGCAATATGGCTTATTTCTTCTACTATCTCAGCCTGCCCAACTATCCTAACTAACTAGCTCCCTTACTAACGGACACCTTACTAATTCCTAACGGGTATCTACTGATGGAATTCTATCTTCTTTTTTATTTTTTATTTTTTTCAGGATTTGATCGCAAAGATTGCCCCCACATGGATGAATATTTCTTTGAAGATGAAAGAGGACCCAGAGACTGATAAAGCTTTTGGATGGGTGCTAGAAATGTATGCCTTACCAAACAACTGATAGATATTTTTGTTCTAGAAGAGGT
Organism: Glycine tomentella; assembly: GCA_007407185.1. Classification (NCBI taxonomy): domain Eukaryota; kingdom Viridiplantae; phylum Streptophyta; class Magnoliopsida; order Fabales; family Fabaceae; genus Glycine; species Glycine tomentella. The sequence continues at coordinate 189,908 of PYAF01000877.1, forward strand.
ATTGGAACTGATAATTTGATACATTATGTTAATGGTTTTTTCTTGTGGAACCAAGGTATGCTTATGCTGTTGCATCTGCTCTGCATGGTGTGAGGCACATTCTGCGGAAAGACTTCATGCTACAGGTTTGGCATAACATCATGTCTCTTGATGTTGTATTTAATATATGATGTTATCAGATCAAGTTATTATCAAATATGACAAACATACCCAACATGAATTTAGCTTTCTTGTTTGTGAAATTTCAGCCCCCATGGGATCTTGAAACTAACAAGAAGTACATTCTCCATTACACTTATGGATGTGACTACAATATGAAGGTGAAGTATTTCTTTGCCTCAAATTGCATAGTTATTGTCTTCAAATATTCCTTATAAATTTGCCTTCTTGGTGAACACATCTTTAAACTTGTGAAATCTGCTTTATTTTCTTACGATGCTATAGAACTTTGCTTTAGCAGATATACATTTATTGAAACACTGTAGCTTCCTGTCATCTATTGTGTATTTCTCCTAGTTGTCTCAATAGTGTTTCATGATGCTCAGGGTGAATTGACTTATGGCAAAATTGGTGAGTGGAGATTTGATAAAAGGTCACATCTACGAGGACCTCCACCAAAAAACTTGCCCTTGCCCCCACCAGGGGTTCCTGAAAGTGTGGTATGTCTAGAACTTGCCTATTGATTTAAGCGCACTTCATCCTATCTTATTGGAATAATATCTAGAAAGAACTGCTTTCTGTGATACATGGAACTTGGTACAGAACTTACATAAGATCCTATAATGAATTCTGTCTGTACTTTCATACTTATTTCCATTTTACTTACAAAGGTGAGAAGAAAATGGCATTTTTTTTTCATTAGCATACATGTATAACTATCTGAATGTGAATCAGTAACAAAAGCATCTATATCTTAGAAGTTTGAACATTGATCCAGCCATTGGACTGTTGTTTTATGTTTCATTCCCAATGGTTAATTCTTTGATTGCATATCTGTATTAGAATTGAGAAATACCTTATTTTATGTAGTAGGGGTCCATATGCTGAGATTATGCATGAAATGAAGTTTGATAGTTTGTAGGGAATGATTTGACAAGTACTAGCAATGGAACTAGGCAAATAGTGACATGATAATTATGAGACTTGATTACAGTTATATACCACTAGCTTTGGTTCTGTCCAATTCTTCATTCTAGTGCTGTCTGACATCATGACACAATAAAGATCATTTGTTATCATATGTATTGCCTTGATAGATATTTCCAAATGATCTTCTCGAAGCTAGAACTTTTAAGGTGCCTGTAAACTTTCTTGTTTCCCTCATCTACCATCATATTCTTGTTTCCCTCATCTACCATCATATGTATTTTCTAAACTTTCATTGGAGGAAGTGGTCAAGAGGATTTTCATTATAAATAAAATTGCTGAAACATTAGTCTTAACCGAGCTGAATGACTTTGTATGATCCATGTATCCGACTTTAGTACCTCAACTAGTGGCGTAAGAGTTTGTTGTTGATGTTCTGCTTCACTCACCCAACGACCTACGTAGAAGGAAAAGAGAGAAAGAAATTAAATCTACTATAGGTATACTTTGCCTCAGGATAATGGAAAGTGGCTCTAGTTGGAGAATGTTATTGCACAAGACTGAACATTTATGATTGGATTAAATTTTTGAAAATACTGGTATTGTGGTATTGAAAATACAGCCTCTTTGCATATGTAAGGGGAAGGCTGCGTACAATGATCTTTTCATATACCTTTGCGAAGCAAGGAGCCTCTGGCATCAGGGTACGTTAGTCTACTGGTATTGGGACTATTAAGTTTAATTTTATTCTACGTGAAATAAAGCCCACATAGTACAATAGATAACTATATCTCTCATATGGAGGGGGAATCTTTGGTGTAGAAGTCCATTTAATGTGTTAGTGAGCATTGTTGAATAAGCCTGAAGATATTTTTAGTCCATCTCCTTTCAGTGTAGCAGTGCCTTTTTGTGTCATCTTAATAGCAATATTTGATGAAAGGCTAGCCTTTTGAAAACGTGGTTGTTTCAATAGTCAGCTAGTTTAACGAAATTTTTGCTTCAACTATGTCTTTGTATTTTGGTACGGTCAAATTTGAGCAGTTTGATGTATATCCACTGAGAGACCTTTTTCAAGTTTTGAGTTGAAATAATGAAAACTTTGCGAATTTGTCCTTACATTGATACTTTTGTTGCTTTCTTGGTTGTGGTTACTTGCTTTTAAGTTTTATCACCTTAGTCCTCAACTTTAAGGGATTGTGTAGTGCTTAGGATAAGATAAAGATGGATAAAATAACAAAGTAGGAGAAGAATAGGAAGGGAAAAGCGCCTACTAAGAAAGCAAGATAAGACTTGAGGGTAGGATAAGATACTAACATGATAAGTGTTGCACTGCTTCATCTTTTCTCCTTTTCTTATTGAGCTTGATAGCTTATATAACCTAGTTTAACATAATATTTCTATATTAACATCATAGTTATCAATAGCGGCTGGAGCGGCCGCTATAGTGGCGGAGCAGAGCGGCGCGGCCTGGCACCGCTACGGTGGGTAGTGTAGCGGTGCGGTTTGGGATTGCGGGTGACGCGGCCGCTACAGGGAAGTGCCGTCGTGCCCGCGATTGTGGGTGACGCGGCCGCGATTTGCGTGGGTGTTGTGAAATGTCGAAACTGCCAAAAAATTAACCCATTTACGTGGGTTTTTCATCTTCTCCCTCTGCGATCTCGAACATTCTTTCCCTTCTCCCTCTCGCGCGACGTTGAAGTCGAACATTCTCCCTGTTCTCCCTCGCGCGCGCCTTGGTTCCCTCTTCTCCCTGCGCGCGCGGCCTTGGTTCCCTCTTCTCCCTCCGGCGCGACCTCCGGCGACCTCCGACGGCCATTCTTCTTCTCTCCTTTGGCAGCTCCGTCTCCATCGAGGTGTGACCTATTTTTCTTTTTCTTTTTTTTTTTTTTGTTCTTTCTTTCTTCTCCTTTCTTTTTGTACGTTTCTCACTTTCTCTAATTCTGTTTCATTTTTTTCTTTTTTCCTTTTCGTTTCTCTTTTCTTTTTTTTTTTTTTTTTTTTTTTTGTTTTTTTTTTTTTTTTTTTTTTTTTTTTTTTTTTTTTCTTTTTTTTTTCTTTTTTCCTTTTCCTTTTCTTTTCTCTTTTTTTTTTGGATGTGTATTGATTCTGGCATTCTGCCATTCTATTTCTTTTCTTTTCCTTGTCGTTTTGTTGGAAGAAGAGCATGGAAGAAGGGGAACTGTTGGGGCGCAGCGGCAACTGTTGGAGAAGAAGCGAGGGTGTCCGCGGCGTGGGGAATGGAACGGTGAGCTTCTGCATCGAGAAGGTAAGTGTTGGAGCGGAAATGGAAGAAGAAGCCGTGAGAGAGAGAGAGAGAGAGAGAGAGAGAGAGTGAATGGATGTTGGTGAAGGAGATTGGAGCGGAAATGGAAGAAGAAGCCGTGAGAGAGAGAGAGTGAATGGATGTTGGTGAAGGAGATTGGGAATATAAAAGGAGATTGCTTCCTGCACCCCCTTTATTGCTTAATGTACTCCTCTGCTTATTTTTTTGTTATATTTCTATTTTTCAGCTTATATATTTATATTATAAATTTTTTAATACATATATAAAAACATTAGAATAGCGGTCATCCCGCTACCACTATCCCGCTATCCCAGTTTTGAGGGGCGGCCGCTCCGCTCCGCTATCCGGGATTGATAACTATGATTAACATTCAGCTCCAGACTCCATACCTTACACAAGCATTTGATTCAATTCATTGAAGTGAATGCTATATATTTTTATCTAGTAGCAAAAACATGATACAATTCATTATTAATGTGTTTTTTTTACTTATGATAATGTATGCAGGTAACCCTTGTAAAGATGGTGAACGAGGCTAGTGCTAACATTCCAAATTGGGACACATCGTAAATATTTTCCACCTCATCATGATGATATCCCAAGTGCACATTTCGAAAAGAAAAAAAAAATAGACATTTGAGTCTTCTTTTTTTTGTCACGACTTTAGTCTTAGAATCATAGATGAATGTAAACTGCACCATTTTATATGGCAATTTAAACGCAGGATAAATATTATATATTTTTTTTTCTTGTTGGTGATATTCTTGAATGGTATATGGGTTCGTACCACAATGCCAGATACTTTATTCAATAAGTATTGGCTTCGATATTGCTTATGCATATGTTGACAATTCTTGTATTTTATGCCATGCATAGCCCTAGACAACATTATAATTGTTTTTGTATTCTCTTCATTTCTACAGCTTATGTGCATTGTCTAGTTCTTCGTTCTTAGAGACAAGGAACTTTGAACTTGATATAGTACCACGGGTTGAAGTGAAAATTGAAGCTTAAAAGTGCAACTTATTCTTCCTTAGATTACTACGTCAACATAATGAAAGTGTATAAACAATACATGAGTTAACATTTCATTTTGCACAAAACTGGTTCATGCCTAAAAAATATAGATGCGACATAGTATACAAATACAATATGAACAAAAACATCACATTTTTAAACATTATAAGAGAAGTTATAGTTATAACACATTGTATTAAATTAAAATCTTTAGTTAAAATAAAGAATTATTATGTTAAAATATTATGATTTACTTAATTGTTATGATTTTCTTATTTGTATTGGTATGCAAATTTTAAATAGTAAAACATAATAAAATATAATTAAAAATACGCACCCTATAGGATACAGTATAAATGCAATTACTATTTTAAAGTTTATTGGAATAGGACCAGTTAATTAGGAGTTAAAGATAAAAATGACTTCAACTACCCGACGAAAGCTTACGCCTTATGGCCAAGTTTACAAATCGTTTAAGCTAAGTCAAGTCTTATTATGTTTACAAATTTAATTAATTAAAATCGTTAGGTTTTAAGTTATTTTAAAAAGTTAGACGGAATAAGACAACTTATTTAAATAAATATAAATAATATATTAATATATTATTGTTATTATATAAAATTTTACTATAATGTTCCAAGATTATATATTTTTAATCTATTTAAAGCTTTAAAATCTACTGACTCACATATAATTAGTTTAAATATATTTATATTCAGAAGGAGTGTTTATTATTCATAATAATCATATTTGACTTAAGAATGATTGTTTTTTTTGGAAGATACGTATAATTCGTAAAAAAAAAGACTTATTAAATTATTTAAAGATATATTTGTAAACTTATTCAAAAGGTTTTATTAATAAAATAAACATTTAAATATTTTTTTATTGTTTCATTTGCAAATTTATTTTAAAAAATCAAGTAAAAAGATTTAATAAAAAAATATCAGATGAATAATTTATATCTTTTTACAAATATTTTTTAAATATTTTTAATACTTTATAAAGAAAGTATTAGATAAAAAAAATAATTTTTAGTAACATAAAAAAATTCAATACCATATAAAACAAATAGGAGGATTTTATAGACTAAAATCCCATTTTCTTTTATCAATCCGAACTGATATTCATGTTGTAGCTAACAGTATCTAGCCAAGATTCCAACCTAGGACTTGGGAAAATGACATGTCACATGTCTTCAGGTCATGTGTAATATATTTTATTGAGGATGCATATGAATAAATATTTTAATTGAAGAATTCTTTAATAAATTTTTATTATATAAAATGTTAAAAATTTGATAATGGAATTTATTAAAAAATATTATCAAGAACTTAGACAAGTTATAAATCACTTTCATAAATTCAAATAATCTCATTATAAATTCTTCCAAATACCTCCTAAATTGGAATTATACCTGTATTTTTTTATATTTAAAAAAATTATTATCATTTAAAAATTATATTTATTGGAACATATTTAATTATTTTTTATTTATATTATATGTCATGAATGTATCAAAATATTATATGCCATGAGTTACTTCAATTTATTTAATTTTTTTCCTTTTCATTATATAACTTATATATACCTAAAGTAAATGTTATTTTTTTATTTGCTCATATTCATACATATATAAAAAAGAATCTATTTTAGATCCAAAAATTGCTGCCACCGACCACCGATGTAGATCACATCCTCAAATCGACCATCATGTATGAATCCTCTCTCTTATCAACTATTGCTTGGCGATTATACTCTTTGCTTCACCAATGATTCCACTTTTAAACTAATTGTACAATCCAATCTAAAAGGTTCTCTTAGAACATGTATAATTTAAAATGAAAATGAATTTATTAACCCTTTCCTGAACACAACTTAAATTATGGTTTAATTATATGTTAAGTATTTCAAATTAGGAAGTCTATTTTTTTTAGTCTTTCAAATAAAAAAATTCATTTTTTACTTTTTTAAAGTCAATTTTTTTTAATAAAATTGCCAAAATTTAAGAGATTAAAATATTGTAATTTTTTATTTTAAAAATATACTAAAAGAATAATTTATTTGAATTTAATGGACTAAAACATGCAAATTTTTATTTGGGGAACTACAAATAAATAAATCCTTAATTTCAAGTACTCAAAATATAATGAAGCCTATTATTATTATCTTTGGTTTAGGAATTTAGAAGTTGTTGAAGTGATTTTATTAGATTTTTTATCAGATTAGAAAAAATATTAATGAAGATATGTTTAAATTAACATTAATAACATCGTTAATTCAAGTTAATTGGGGTGTTAATTGGGGTCGGTGGTAGATGAACCCAATGATAGATGAAAAATAAGACAAAGAAAGAGAAAGGAAAATGGAAAGAAAAAGGGGAAATAATACAAAAGAAAGAAAAAATAAGCGGAAAGAAAGAAGGGTGAAAGAAGGAGAGGAGAATTGAAGAGAAAAAATTAAAAAGGGAACGACTAGAACATATACATACTAATGAGTTTAACCTTCCACCAAGTTTATAGTTTTTCTCCACTCCGTTCTAAGACACACCGTCTGCCAATCTATATCCCGCTCCATTAGGTCTTGTTTAACTACCTTTTCCCAGGTCATTTTCAGTCTACCTCTACCTCTCTTTGTGTCAAACTCTTGTTAACAAATTCTTGTTCTTACGGGAGCATCCAGTGGTCGTCTCATAACGTGCCCAAACCACCTCAATCTATGCTCCCTCATCTTTTCACACACCATTACTACTGCTACCTTTCATCGAATATCCTCATTTCTTATCTTATCCATCTTTGTATAATCACACATCCACCTTAGCATCCTCATTTCTGCTACCCCTATTTTATGCTCATGTTGCTTATGTGTTAGCCAACATTCCACTCCATATAACATTGCCAGTCTTACAACTGTTCTATAGAATTTTCCTTTTAGCTTAAGGGAAATTTTACGGTCACACAAAAATCCAAATATACTCTGCCATTTCATCCACCCTGCTCTGATTCTATGATTTACATCCTCATCAATCTCACTACCTTTTTGCAAAATTGATCCCAAGTATCTAAAAACATCTTTCTTGGGTACCTCTTGACCAAGTAGATGCATTGAGTTTTGATCACCATCTCTTACCCGCGAAAACTCACACTTCATATAATCCGTCTTGCTCTTGATTATCGTGAATCCTTTAGACTTCAAAGTGTTTCTCCACAATTCCAGTTTTCTATTAATACCATCTTTGGTCTCATCAATAAGCACGATACCATTTTTGTTTAAATGATAGCAAAAAATATACTTCTATATAAAAGCAAGGATTCTATATTAAATTTTATTATAATTTTTTTTAAATATAAAGACTCATTTGATTGGGTACATGTACTCTACCTGGCTTATGGATAGTCGATATTAACCAATCAACTACCACTCCCTACATGATGTCTTGGTGGACATCATGAGTATTTACCAACTCGACCATCTTGACATTCCTTATAAGCCAGTAAGTGACGTATGAATAGGTAAGTTACATTCCATTCATCAAGTATTTCCTAAACCACACTCTAACTTTAGCATAGAAGTCCCTTTTCAGGTAAGTTACATTCCATTGGAGAAGGAACTCAATAACATGGAAAGGAGGCTACTCACAAATCAAACTACAAAGAATTTGGTAAGAATATTTGGCGTCCACTATGAGGTCGAAGTGAAATTTTCTTTGGTCATAAGAGTATATGGTAGCGACTAGGAGTTCAACAATAAGGTCAACTCCCATAGGAGAAAGTTTGGTGATGCAAGGATTTAAGAGCAATTGAAGGCTCTTCAAAAGAAAAACGTAGAGAAGATGGTTGCGTTACGAAAAAAGCAAGAAGCAGATTTGCAAGCTTTGCACTAGGAAAATGAGGCTATCCGAGCGTAGTTACAACAGTCACAAGCAAACACACAACAAACGGTTCCAACCCACAATGTAGCAACAAAAGGAGAGCACTCTTCAGATGACACAAACCGTCATACAAACACGGTCGAGTGATCCCACCAAAGATCTTAGAGTCAACCAACCAAGTTATGTCGACGACATCCTTTTGTCGACAAAATTCTCGATGCTCCCCTTCCTCTGGGTTGGAAGCCTTTGAACATTGATTGATATTAGGGAACCATGGATCTTAATGAACACTTGGAAGTGTACATTATGCATGTAAATTTATAAACTAATGACAATGTCATTTTATGTAGGGTTTTCCATGTTCCTTGAAGGGACCCACACTGACATGATGACATGAACTTCCTCTTTGGACGATCGACCCATTTGACACACTTGTTGAATGTTTTTGTGCTCAATATGCCACATGTTGACCTCACCACACGACATCAGTAGCAGTGATCAACCTAAAACAAGCAGATAATGAGTCGTTACGTGATTTTTGGGCCGATTTTCACAAATTGCGGTCAGAATTTGAAATCTCAAACCTGAAGTAGCCCTTTATGCCATGATAACAACACTCAAGCTAGGGGCATTCACAAATAATCTATGTAAGAAGAGGAAAACCATCATGGATGAGTTAAGATGTCGTGTGACCAACTTTATCCAAATAGAGGAGTTGTTTGAGTTTCGTGATAAATTTAGAGGAAACCAAAAGAAGCCTGATTCTCACAAAGAAAAACTAAAGTTTGTGAAAGAAAAAGATTTCAAAAGGCAGCCATAACATCCAAAGTATGAAACATATACCCCTTTCATTGAAAGTCGAGCACATATCTCGGAGGAGGCATTCAATAAAGAAATACTAGGGTGCATTCCTATAGCCAGACCAACTACATCAAACAATGCTTATATCATCAAAACTTTGGTCATTCTACCCAAAAAATGCATAGTTTTGAAGGATAAAATTGAAGAGTTGGTTCAAAAAGGATGTTTAAATGATTTTGTAAGAGGAAACAACTATAATCGTGGCGACTATAGAGGAGGAGGCAGAGGTGGCCGCAGAGGCGGTTTTAGAGGTGGATATGTCGAAGGTCGAGGCAACAATAACCAACAACCTACAAGATAAAGTGAACAAAGGCAACAAGAGAATCCCCCAGGTGCAGTCCGAGGTGTAATTAATACCATTGTTGGTGGTTTTGCTTGTGAAGGTTGTACAAGCTCTGCCAGGAAACAACATCTTCGAGCTCTAAAAAGATTCAATGCAGTAAGAAATAAGAGACTCCACCCCTATCTCAACCAACAATCACATTCACGGATCCAGACTTCGTTGGAAATGATCTAACACAAGATGACCTAATGGTGGTGACAATCGTATAGTCGGGTGGGCAGTTCGGAAAAACTCTAATTGATCAGATAAGTTTTGCTAACATTTAAACTGGTCTATCTTTGAGAAATTAAACATTTCTCATGATCTTATACAACCTCATGAGAAACCTGTAATAGTTCTGCAGGCGAGTGTGTTTATGCTAGAAAAAAATAGACCTACTGACTACTTTTGGCTTAGGCAAACTTTCTCAATCATTAACAATTTCATATGTTTTGGTGGATGCAGACACCCCGTAAAGTGTCTTACTTGGAAGACCCACTTTGAATAAGCTTGGAGCCATTGTTTCTACACCTTATTTAACAATGAAATTTCCCTCATCCATAAGGGAATTTGTCATTGTCAAAACTGATATGAAGAATGCTCGTGAATGCTATGTAAAAAGTTGCAAGATTGAACCGTACAATATAGTGAAAGAAAAAAAAACAACAAGGCACCAATCTCCAATATCAATGTTGTTGTCACCTCATTGAAGGATCTTAACTCATGATTAGATTCTGAAGATTGGCGATTAACCCCAATTGAAGACATTGAGCCTTTCCAAATCGAAATAGAGTCACATGAATGCACCAAAATTGACAAGCAAATGGAGGATGCAATATGACAAGAAGTAGAACAAGTACTTTTGAGCAAAGCCAGCCTGTTTGCTTGGAGCACATCCGACATGCTAGACACTAACCTCAACTTCATGTGCCACAAGCTTGCAGAATTCCCTAATGTGAAACTTGTAGCTTAGAGAAAACACAAACTTGGAGAAGAGCTTTAGAAGTAGAAACCGACAAATTGTTGAAGGTCAACTTCATTCGCTAAGTAAACTACACCAGTTGGTTAGCCAATGTGGTCATGGTGAAGAAATCAATTGGAAAATGGAGGACCTCAACAAAGCTTATCCCGAGGATGCTTACCCTTTTCCTAACACCGATAGATTACTTGATGAAGCATGTGGGTTTAGATTACTCAGATTTCTATATGCCTACTTGGGCTACAATCAAATCAAGATGTACCAACTTGACAAAAGTAAACAATATTCATCATTGATGAAGCCAACTTTTGTTACAAGGTAATGCCTTTTGGCCTAAAAAATGCAGCTGCCACAAATCAAAGGCTTATGGATAAAGTTTTCAAGGAAAAGATTAGAAAGAACGTAGAAGTGTGCTAGATGATACAGTAGTGAAGTTACCCTCTCTTGACCAACACACTTGTGACTTGGGTGAGATCTTTGCAGAGCTCAGAAAACACAACATGAAGTTGAACCCTAAAAAATGAACTTTTGAGGTTGAGGGAGGTAAGTTCTTGGGTTTTATATTACCCTACATGGGGATAAAAGCAAATCCAGACAAGTGTGAAGCTATCATAGCAATGAAGAGTCCAAAAAATGTGAACAAAGTCCAAAAACTAACAAGGAAACTAGCATTTCTCTCTATTCTTACCCAAGATGGCAAAGAAGGCAAGACCATTCTTCAAGCTATTGAATAAATAACATAATGACTTTGTTTGGGATGAAGAGTGTGAGAAAATGTTTGTAGAATTGAAGAATTTCTTGGCGACTCTTCCAATTCTAACTCGACCTCCACTCTCACTTTACTTATCTATTTCTAATACAACTATTAGTTCAATATTGATGCAAGAAGACAATAAAAGGAAATTGTTGATCTACTTTACTACTAAAGTCTTATAAGGGGCTAAACAAAGGTACTAGATGATTGAAAAATTGACATTATCGTTGGTGAATTCGGCAAGAAGATTGCACCCATACTTCCAAAGTTGCTAGATCAAAGTCAAAATGACCACCCTATCAGACAAGTCCTTCGAAAGCCAAAGCTCATTGGAAGGTGATTTTTGCACTTAATATTCATAACAATAATCTTAATTCTTCTTATTTATTGCTTAGTTTGAACCTAATAATTTAGAATTAAGTGTTCTTCCATATTTTAAGCTTAACGAAGTTAATTTTAGTGAATTCATTAGTTTTAGTTGTGTTTTGTAGAGGCTTGGTGCGTCAACAAGGAATGAAGAATTTTTGGGTTGATGAAGTAGCCCGTTTAGCGCTTTTGCACGTGCTTAGCATGTCAGGGTCAGCTTGGAAGGCCACGTGGCAAGCATCTGGAGGTTATTGGGGAAATCTAAAGTTCAGTGTGAGGTGTACGTTGAGAGAATTGTTCCCACTGCCAAAGATTTGAGCTCATCATGCAAACACTTACCAAGTGCTACTTTTGTAGATGTGCTTAGCGCGAACCCTGGGCTCAGCACGCAAACCATTTTGCAAAAATGACAGTTCAACCTTTCTGGACCTATTTAAATTTTAAACCTTGTTTTCATTGGGATGGAGGTAGCATCGACTAAGGGTTGTGTGTGGCAATTGAGGAGCTCCCATCTTCCATTTTCCTCCATTTCCCTTCATCTTCTCCGTTGCATTTTGTAATTTTGAGGTCTCTCATGACAATGAGAGGCTAGTTCATCCATTATTGGGGGATTGGTGTGCTAAGCTACTCTCATATAATTAATCTTTATATTTATTCAATGCCATTGCTTCTCTCCATTTCGATTACTTGTTTTATGGTTTGATTACCTTAGTTTTAATTCTTTGTTTTTATTGTCAATGGGAAATGCATGAAAACTAAGTTTTGAATAGAACATCTAATGAATGTCTCATCTAGGGATGGAGGGATGTTTGTTAGAATCATTAGTGATCAATCATATGAACATGTTTCATAGTTAAAATATCATTGGAAAATGCTTTTTCACTAAGATTTGAAAGTAGTATCTAAAGGTGTTATGTCTAGGGATGGAATAACACTTGTTAGCCTTAATAAACCCTTGTTCTTGGATTCAAGTGTTTTAGCTTGACATGCTAAGGGATTAGGAGTTGAGTGTAGTGTTTGTGCGGAAATTTCCTCTACAATTCACTCTGATTGTGTTGTAGGTACATGTGCAGGTGGTGATTCTCATATCTCTTTTCCATTAGCCATCAACCTTCCCTTGCCTTCCACCATTAAGACACCTTTCTTGGAGCTGAAGCCACTACCTGAGCACCTTAAATATGCTTATTTAGATGATGCTCATAAGCTCCCAGTCATCATATCTGGCAGCCTATCACTTGAGCATGAAGAGAAGTTGCTGCATGTTTTGAGAGGCCACAAAAGAGACATTGGATGGACACTTGCTGACCTTCCTGGAATAAATCATTCCATATGCATGCATCAGATACTCTTGGAGGATGATTCTAGGCTAGTAAGACAGCCATAGAGGAGGTTGAATCCCACTATTCTTGATGTGGTGAAGAAGGAGATAATGAAGTTACTAGCTGTAGGGTTCATCTATCCCATTTCAGATAGCACTTGGTTCCACTTGTCCAAGTGGTCCCTAAGAAGTCGGGTATAACTGTTGTAAAAAACCAGGATAATGAGTTGATTCCGACTAAAGTAGCCAACAGTTGGGGAGTTGGCATTGACTATAGGAGACTTAACTAGGAAACTCACAAGGACCATTTCCCTTTCCCATTCATTGACTAGGTTCTGGAGAAGTTGGCAGGTAAATCACATTCTTGCTTTCTTGATGGTTTTTCAAATTACATGCAGATTCATATTGCACTGGAAGACCAACACAAGATCACATTTACCTGTCCATTTGGCACATTGCCTACACCGGGATGCCCTTTTAGACAATGCAACGCACTTGGCGCATTCCAAAGGAGCATGGTGAGTATCTTTTCTAATTTATTAGAGAGTTGCATGAAGGTGTTTATGGATGATTTCACTATTTTTTGTTCCTCTTTTGATGCATGTTTGGATAGCCTCTCTAGAGTTTTTGACCAATGTATTGGGACTAATCTTGTTCTTAACTCTGAGAAATGTCATTTTATCGTATATGAGGGTATAGTCTTAGGGCATTTGGTCTCTAGTAGAGGTATTGAGGTCGATAAGGCCAAGATTGATGTTATTACTTCTTTATCTTACTCCGCTTCTGTGCGGGAAGTGTGCTCTTTTCTTGGACATGCAGGTTTTTATAGGAGATTCATCCTGGATTTCAACAAGATTACACTGCCATTGTCCAAGCTTCTCCAAAAGGACATAGACTTTATGCTTGACCAGCCTTGCAAAGAGGCATTTGAAGAGTTGAGGAAGAAGTTTACTACCTCTCCCATCATGCAACCACCAGATTGGGAACTTTCCCTTGAGCTTATGTGTGATGCCTCTAATTATGCATGAGACCGTGTTGTCACAGAGAGTTGATGAATTATCCCATATCATTGCTTATGCTTCACGCACTTTAGATGCAACCCAAGTTAACTACACCACCACTGAGAAGGAGCTTTTGGCTATTGTTTTTGCTTTAAATAAATTCAGATCTTATTTGCTTTGCTCCTATATTATTGTCTTTACTGACCATGCAGCTTTGAAGTACCTATTGAAGAAGCCTAATGCTAAACCTAGATTGATCACGTGGATGCTTCTTATTCAGGAGTTTGATATTGAGATTAAGGACCGGAGTTGTGCAGAAAACTTGGTTGTTGATCATTTGAGCAGGATTGAGGGACCTATTGAGTCATTTCCTATTAGGGATAATTTCCTTGATGAGCATTTAATGCATTTGCATTCATCACATATTACACTTTGGTTTGCTAACATTGTGAATTTCATTGTTGCATCTGTTGTTCCACCTCATGCATCTATATCTCAAATAGATAAACTTAAGAGTGATGCTAAATATTATGTGTGGGATGATCCTTATTTGTGGAGGTTTCGTAGTGACCAAGTGATCATGAGATTCAGTTTATTCCTCAGTTTTTTCATGGCACACCTATCGACGGCCACTTTGGTCCTCAGCGAACCGTTATGAGGGTATTAGACTGTGGGTTCTATTGCTCCAACATGTTTAGAGATGCTCATCACTTTACCACCACTTGTGAGCAGTGTCAAAGAGCAGGAGGGACGATTATACATAGGCATGAGATGCCTCAGTAGCCCATTATTTTTTGTGAGATTTTCGATGTGTGGGGTATTAATTTTATGGGTCCATTTCCTGTTTCTCATGATTTTTCATATATTTTGATTGTTGTTGATTATGTTTGTAGATGAGTTGAAGCTAAGGCCACCAGAACAAATGAATCTAAAGTTGTTGTGAATTTTTTGAGATCCAACATTTTTTTCAGGTTTGGTGTGCCTAGAGCCATTATCAGTGACCAGGGGAGCCATTTTTGTAACATGTCATTGACATCCTTGCTCTAGAAGTATGGGGTTGTGCATAGAGTTGTTACAACTTATCATCCCTAAACTAATGGGCAAGCAGAGGTTTTTAATAAAGAGATCAAACAAGTGTTGCAGCAGGTAGTGCAACCGAATGGGAAGAATTGGAACAAACTACTTGCAGATGCTTTTTGGGCCCATAGGACTGCTTACCGAACACCTTTGGGATGTCTCCCTATAGGTTGGTTATTGGTAAGGCATGCATTCCACCTTCCGGTAGAGATTGAGCATCGTGCTTATTGGGCGGTGAAGAGTTATAACATGACATTTGATGAAGCGGGTATGGAAAGGAAGCTTCAATTGCAAGAACTTGAAGAGATCCACTTAGAAGCCTATAAGAACTCCAAGATTTACAAGGAGAAAGTGAAGAGGATTCATGACTCTAGGATTCTTAGGAAGGAGTTCCATATTGGCCAAAAAGTGAACTTGTTTAGCTCTCGTCTCAACCTTATTTCCGGTAAACTTTGATATAGATGGGATGAACCTTTTGTTACTACTAATGTTTTTCCCCATGGTGCAGCTGAGATTAAAAAGGAAGTTACCGGCAAGGTCTTCAAAGTAAATGGTCACCAACTCAAGTTATTTTATGAGAGCCCTCAAGTGGAGGAGGAGCTTATGGCAGACCTCTCTTTGGTCTTGCCAATTTTATGTGATGATGTGCCCTGAATGACACTTGAGGAGTTGCCTTTACCCTTCTTTTATTTGTTGTCTCTTTGTTATTTTCTATTTTTGTATTTTAAATCTGTATCTGTTTCTATTTTTGTTTTTTGTATTTTGTTTTAGTTTTTGAGTCTGTATGTTATTTCTGTTTCTGTTTGTTATTGTTTTGCTAAGTTTGTTTTGTTTTGTTGTTTTACTATTTTTAAATACAAAAAATAAATATTAAAAAAATTAAACATTTTGCAGTTGTTGTTTTTTGATTTTTGTTGAATTTAGGCACTTTTTATGTTTTCATAGGATTTCTAACTTGTATAAATTGTGAGAAATGTACCAATTTTTGTTGGATTGAGAGGTTTCATGCTTGATGTGAATCACTGTTGAAATTGTTGAAGTGATAAGTAGGCTTGAGAAATAAAATTTAAGGTGGATCATGTGTGATAGAATTATGCCTTGTGATTTTTTGGGCCTTTGTAGATGAATCACATTATTTCATTCATGTTCTTTCATGTGTGATTTCACCCTTGTGCTAGAACTCTAAGTTTTGCTTTTCCTCCTTGTCATTTCTTGTTGCACATGCATTGATTGAGATGATTTAGGCCTTCTTTCTTTTAGCCACTAGTCAAATAAACTTATCCTTGCATTGATATCGATTGTCACCCTTTTTTAGCCTTTAACATTTTTTTTCTTGTGTAGCTCATTACAAGACAAAAAGTGAAAAATCATGTTATCCTAACTTTAGAGAGAAAATGGGTCTTGGAATTGTTTTGGGAGTGGGTTTCAAACAAGTGTGGGAGATTTGTATTTGTTTTGATTTGGAAGGAAAAAGAAAAGAAAAGAAAAGAAAGAGTTTAAAAAACAAAAGTTCAAAAAAAAAATGTACAAACAAAGAAAAAGAAATACAAGCAAAAAAAAGGAAGAATTCGACGATGTCAACCCCAAATGGTCTCGAAATCTATTGGAATCAACCAGGATAGTGTTAATATCACTATCGATGATGTCAACGGCAATGACATTAACATCATAGAATACTGGGGACCTTTCATCAAATTCTAGAATTCTACCTCATCAAAAAGAGGAAGAGAAGCAATAAAGTCAGAGAATGATTTTGACTCTTTCCCCATGTCTAAGATTTCTTTCTCTAACATGGATTTCCAATGGACAACCAGAGATCATCCCCATCAGAACCGGAAGAAGACATCTTAAGAATAAAAAAGAATGTATGAGAAAAATACTTGAAACAAAGGACAAAAACACATGAGCGTACCTAAAGAAGATTATGGCAGAAAATATGACAAGAAGATGGAGAAAACGATGTAGAGAACGAAAAGGCACAAGCTCTAATGCACACCCTTAACCCTTCATTAGAAAGCTCTCAAACCTAAAAATTCTCTCAAACCTTCAAAAATCTCGAGTGGAGTTTGAAACAATAGCAAAATGGAGAAGTGTTGGTGGAAATGGAAAGGTCAAGTATTTATAAAACTTTGAAACCCGTTCAAAACCCTTTTGACTTCTCACTATTAGTGAAAACCTTGAGAGTTATAAACTCATGATGGAGGCACGAAAATTGAAGCACCACCTTCATCAAGGGTTTTTACTCTCCAACACTGCCGTTTGGGGTTTTTCTCCAATCGAAGCAACATGTTCATTTCAGACCACAAATGTAACAACACGTGACATAATCAATGGACGCCTAGACTATCTTGTGTTAATTTGAAAGGTCATGATTCTTCATGTCTGAAAAGTCATTACTATGTCTGAAAGTGTACGTCATAAAGTTTGACCGAGGTAAAGTCAACTATCCAATTCATTCTTTAATGTTTTTTAGAAGAAATTACTTATCTAAAAACAAATCAATGACTTAAAACATATCGATCTTGTTTTGCTCCTGCGACATATCAAACTGGTCTTCATTTATTTGTTTGACAAATAAAGGGGCTAAATTAAGGTATCCAAGTTGGCTATTTTATATTAAGCTATCCTAGTCGACTATTTTTTTTTTAATTTCATCTTCATGGTTATCACATCAAACAACATCCCCCTAATAACCCCATGTTATCTCAACAACATAGCTTGCTTTGTCGTCAAGCTCTTTCGTCTTTATCAGACTCAGAGCTTGGAGGGATTTGTGTATTATACAGGCTTATGGGTAGTCAACATTAACCAACTGACTACCACTCCCCACATGATGTCTTGGTGAACATCATGAGCAGTTACCAGCTCAACCATCCTAACATTCCTTATAAGCTAGTAAGCTATGTATGAATAGGTAAGTTACATTTACACTTCCTAAATAGACATTGACTTTAGCATTGAAGTCCCTTTTTAGGTACCCTACCCCGCCACTGGAGAAGGAGCTAGGGAACACGGGAAAAAGATTACTCACGGATCAAACTACATAGAGTCTAGTAAGAAAAATATATTAAAAAATGAGAAAAAAAGTGTAAGATTTCAAATTGAGAAAAAAAGAAAGACAAAATTCAAATTTTTATATTTGAAAGTAACCTTTTTTTTTCTCATTACTTTTTTTAACAAAATAAAAATAAGAAAATCATTATCTATATTTTTCCTATTTTTTTTTTCCATTCTACTAACATTTCATACATTATTTTAAGAGAAAAAAAGGTTATAGACTAATGGTGCAAAAAGTTTTACATCATCATCCAATAAAAATTCATTATGTATGGTAAGTTTGTTGACTTTTATTATAAATATTTTAAAAATCATATTTGCAATGAATTGTAATTAGACAGCGGTGTAAAAATATTTTACACTATCAATACATTACTATTAAACTCTTATTTTAATTCGATAAAATCTAATTTCTATCCACCCACCATTACATATTATTGGCATGAGCATCAGACCATCATCAATGAGACGAATATTAGGAATACACTTTTTAATGTATTCTTTTTAATACTTTTTCTTTTATAAGTTAAAATTTATTAAAAACTATTAAATTGAAGAAAAGAATCATTAAATAAAATATAAATTTTACAAAATATTGTGATATTTAATAAATTTTAAACTTAGTTAAAATTTTTACATCTAATTGTTTACTTTTTGGTAAATTCTCTCAACAAATTAAGTTAACATATTTTATTCTTAATTTTTAAAAAAACTTACAAATTCTATCTTGTCTTGTAGAGCTTATGTGTCATGTTAAAATAATTATTTTTTTTTACTTTTTACTAAATTTTATCTCTAAATTTTTTGTTTGATAAATTTTACTTTAACTTTTACACTTTCGTTAAATTATGACATAGTCAATGATGAAAAAAAAATTAAAAATTTAAAAATACATGAAATTATTTTGTTATAAATAAAATTTATCAAAATAAAAAATTAAGAATAAAACGCACAATTAAACCCTGCCTGACCAATAAAAAGATGTATCAAAACGAGCATATTCTTAAGCATTTATCTCATAAAGGAATGTGCCGTCAGATTTAAAAGTTATTTATTAACACTATCAGATAAAGTTGTGACGTTATTATAACGTTATCGTACGGTTTTGCGGTAGCCAGCGCGTGCTTTCACTTGTGACTGTCGGCAGAAGAAAAGATCGAGTCGAGAGGTTCCGTCACTTCCGTGCAATGATCTCACGTGAAGCTCAACGAAATTTTAATTCAATAAAAAAATTTCTTAATATAGTATTGATAAGAGGTTATTCCTACCTAAAATAGTGACTGATCCTGGTTAAAAGCCGTGAGTTATATAAGATAAATATTTCTTTTTTATTTTATAGTAAGGATAGAATTTAAATTTTAGATTATTTGATTAAAATATATAAATATTATTATTTGTGTTAATTGTTATTAGTTTTTGATTTAATAAATGAATAAAATAATTTATAAAAACTAAAAAGTAAAAAAAGTAAGTCTCAAATTTAAATTTTAAATTTTAAATATATAATTATATTAAATATTTTTTTTTTTAAATATCATTTATAATAATGGACTCAGATAGAATTTGTCCTGGTGAAAAATACCTGTGACGTGGGAAAAGAAAATGAAAATGAGTAATAATAAACGGTGGTAAAGTGGTGGTTTCCACAAGAGAAAAGACATGGGCGTTAGAACATAGAAGAGAGTGTGTGTAATTGTGCCGACAGCACAAAGTGACAAAGTGTGGTCTTCTTGTCTTTTACTTGCATTCTTCACGAGCACTTCGTTTACACATTCCAGGTGTACTAATCTTATTCGGCGTTTGATATTTATTTAGACTTTGTAGGGGTGTTCATCAACCGATCCAAATTGATGTAAACGGCGGTGACCGAACCAAAAAATCAAAAACCGAAATAACCGAAAATCGAAAAATTGAAAAATCGAAAAAAACCGAAAATTTTCATCGGATTGGATCGGTTTTTGGATTGGCCGATGAAAACCGATCCAATCCAAACCGATCCAATTATAAACCATACCTTACCCTTTATCTACTTGGACCTATTCTCCATCATAGTCCAAAAACCAAAAATCCAATACATTGCTCCTTATTTTGTCCAATTGACGTGTTTGTCTAATGAAAATTAGAAAATGATGTTTGTTTTTGTCCAATGAATGTGTTTGTTTATGTTAGATACTCCTTATTTTGATAAAAATAAGTCTCATAAGTTTTATTTTTAGACTTTTTAAAAAATCGAAAATCAATCCAATCTAAACAAAAAAAAATTGGATTGGATTGGATCGGATTTGAAAAAAAATTCAAACCGAATGGATGATCAAATGACCAAACCAAAGAAATTGAATCGGATGATTTTTTACTTCAAAACCGATCCAATCTAGACCGCGAACACCCTAAAATTTTGATTGGATGGAAGCAAATGAAAGAAAAAAAATAAAAATTGAAAAGAAAAAAAAATAATAGGAAGAAAAATTAAAATTTTTATATTTACAAAAATATCTTTTTTTTTTATTTTCTTTCAAACAAGCGGAAAAAAATATTTCATATTTTTTCTTTTTTTTTTTCTTTTACTTTCTCTCATCAAACATAAAAAAATAAAGGTGAAGTAAATCAAGAGAGGAATAAGTTCGTTTTTTTTTTTTTTGTTTTCGTTTAATTATTTCGTGACTTAGTTTCAAAAGTATGTATCACATGTTATCTAGTAGGGTTTAGTTTAAAGTGTCCTTTTCTTCAATGATATTGTGACTACTACTTTTTGTCAAACCAAATTGTTTGATTTAGCGAGTTAAAGTTGCAAGTTTATCCAAAACATTCTCAACTGTATAGCAATTCGTTGCCAACTTTAGGGGTTGTTTCGTGAAATTAATGGTGAACCTTTCTCTTATATAAGACTATCTGCATAATATTTTTTTTAAGTATATCAGAGAGAGAAAATCAAAAAAAGAAATTCTCTTTAAAAAATTAAAATTAACACGTGTATTTTACTTTACAAAAATTTAGACGATTATTTTATAAAAATTAAATAAATAAATTGATTTTAATTTAAAGAGAGAAGTTTGATTATTATTTTTTTTATTTTCTTTTATAAAAATTTATTGAAACAATTTAACTGAACACGAGTTAATTTGAATGCAATCAAAAAAGTGTAACATTTCTGGGTCTCTTTTTACTTTTTAGCACTGAAGTGGGATATTCTGAATGGGATTAGCAAGGATGCACATGACATTGGCACAATGGCACTTGGAACCACCAATCACAACGGTGAAATCACATGTATACTGTTAATAATATTATAGATTCCAATAGTACCGAAAATGATATATCTAATGACCAATAAATATATAATAGATCAATGACCCAGTTGGTTGTTCAATTCTTGCAGAGCTGAGCTTGACCTCACTATGCCTTCATAAAGAGGTTCGAATGTGACACGATGAAAACGACCCCTAGAATAGTCTTTTGCTGTTTTTCTTCTTCTTCTTCTTTTCATCTTCCTTGCTATTAAAATTCAATGTTCAGATCAAGATCTCACTTCCGATATTATATTAATGGAGTTTATAAAACAAACAGAACAGATTAAGAAACAGATCAGCCAGTGTTTCAATCTTGTACTCTAAGTTGGTGTCCGTACGTGGGAATTGAATATGTGCATGCTAATAAATTCCTTTAGAGTATACTATGACTATGACATTTCAGTCTTCGGAATTTTAATTTTTTTATTAATTCCCAACTTTAAAAAAAATTATTTACTTTTTTTTTTTTTACTACATATGTCATACGCTTGAAGTATCTTTCGAACTAATATCAGTGAAGCTACTAGTTGGTCACTTTTAGAATTGTTATTCCAATCGTGTTTTATATATATATATATATATATATATATATATATATATATATATATATATATAAGGACAATAAAAAATAAATGAAAAGGCACTAAGATAAATGAGATTTTAAAAAACAGAAAAAATTTCAAATTTCAAAATTTAAACCATTATATAATTTAGAGAAATAATTTAAGGATTTATTCATGTATATGCTCTTAGATCTATGGACTCATTATACAGAAATAAAGTACGTTTAGGAACAAATTCAGATTTGGGGCGAATGATTAAAGTTCTATTTTTTAGGGGTCCTACATTGCAAATAATAATGCTCTTTTGAATCTTATTACCTCTTTAATTAACCAAAAGCTGTGATAACTAAGAATCTTGTACACTTTCTTAAGCCAACCTCGTTCAAAGGCATAATAATTTTGGCACTAGGATTTGAGATTTGGTTTCATTTTGCCACTAAGGGTGCATGACCCTAGGCGCATCACTTTAGCCCCCTTTTGATATTCAACTTTATTAAAATATTCCATGGTTTATAGTCTCACTAATGCAGAGAATAGAATATATTCTCACACCTTCCAGAGCAAATGTAGCTGAGATTTTCAGTAAATTAAACCTAGGCTTAAGATTTTTGTATAAGATTAATAAGATTGGACGGTGTATACCATTTTTATTATTTATAAGATTTCTCACTCATCTAGCTTGAATATTTGTTACTAATTTGTATAATGATTTGTGATTACACTAATTGGGTATCTTCTTGCAAGCGATTTACCTGAATCTAACATGAGATCGGTGTATGTCCTTTTTTCCCAAGATTAGAGAATCAACACTGGCAAAATTAAGAGATTGGCTTCTCTATAAGTTTCAACCTGAGGTGGAACTAATTATGAATTTGTAAATGTTTAAAAAATTAACTTTCTAATGTTAATATATGTCCTTTTTTTTTTTTTTTTTACCAAGATTAGAGAATCAAAACTAGCAAATTTAAGAGATTGGCTTCTCTGTAAGTTTCACCTGAGGTGGAACTAATCATGAATTTTCATATGTTAAAAAAACTAGCATTCTAATGTTAATGCTAGTTGTAGAAAAAGTATATAGTGCATTATGGTACTTCCACAATGCCACATTTGCGTCATTGTTTTCTGAGCACTTCATCATAGCCATTCCCACAAGACATATAACAACACTTTAACCCATAGCATATCAATAATCAATGCCTATTTTTATGCGTCCTCGAAACTGCAAATTCCAACAATATTATTTACCGTTACTTGCTTGATTAGCAGACAGAGATACCCAATGTGAGCCCTCAAATGATTCTGCACTACTATTAGAAAGCATATCATTGAGTTTGAGGCATGCATTCAACTATTCATGCTTTAGCCATATATAGTTGCCCACAACTTCACTACTTTTATTATAGTGCGAACTCGTGCATTATATAATCATCTTTTCCCAAAATACATGTCACTAAAACATATATATATATATATATATATATATATATATATATATATATATAGGATAGCCCACAACTTAACTTTCTTTTTTATTCTTTAGTGCAAACTCAAGCAAAATATACTATATATATATATATATATATATAATCATTTTTACCAAAAATACATTCCACAAACGTATATTATACAACGGTAGCTTCCAAGTTGAATCTTTTGTTACACAAAAATTAGGGTAAGCACACCCTACAAAACCAAATGGAATACAGTCTGTTATCATCCACCGACTTCTATTTGTCACCCCACTACATTTGTACCAGTGATGACCATACCCAAAAAAATCTTTCGACCGAAAAACAATCTTTATTAAAAAAAGAGTTTTTTTTTTTTTTTTTTATCTCATTTTCTACTTTTTCTTTTCAAATTTATTACATCATTGTCACACCTATCAATTTTAACAAAAGAAGTCTAACTTAAGAATAAAAAAAAACTTATCAATTTCTCTCTCTCTTGCCATTTTTTCTAATTAATTCTCTTTTTCTTTTCTTCTATTCATACATCTCAAAAATGAAGTAAAGGTTAATGTACCTTAAAAAAAATGTCCATAAGGTTAGTTGTTTTACTATATATACACACAACACTCAGTCCATATATGAAGGCACCCACCAAACAATCTCAAACCAAATCCATGACCAATATGGAAGCCACCACACCTATACTCACTCCTCTAGTGCTCCTCCTCCTCCTCTTCTCTCTAGCCAAAGGGCTTCACAACCCCAAATGTGATGCTGCCTATCAACATGACCATGATGGTTCAACCCTCCAAGTGTTCCATGTGTTCAGCCCATGTTCCCCATTCAGGCCCTCAAAACCAATGTCATGGGAAGAGAGTGTCCTACAGCTACAAGCCAAGGACCAAGCCAGGATGCAGTACCTTTCTAACTTGGTAGCTAGGAGGTCCATTGTCCCAATTGCCTCAGGGAGGCAAATCACACAGAGCCCTACATACATAGTGAGGGCCAAGATTGGTACCCCAGCACAGACCCTCCTCTTGGCCATGGACACTAGCAATGATGCTGCCTGGGTCCCTTGCACTGCCTGTGTTGGTTGCTCAACAACCACACCCTTTGCTCCTGCCAAGTCCACCACTTTCAAGAAAGTTGGATGTGGTGCATCTCAGTGCAAACAGGTATCAATATCATCATTCATCAACAAAATGTTTACTTTCTTAGCAACATTTTTTTTTATTTAATTTCTCCTAGTTTTTTTTTTCTTTGCCCTTTTTGTGAAATCACGAACACCATCGTTTTTGTGGCGCGTGGAGTGTTTTGATTTGTTGGATCTCATAGTTTTGACTTTTGAGTAAATCATGAGGAGTCACTATAGCTATACATTTGAAGTTATTAAAAATTTAAGGGCCAAAATATAAATAATGTTACTTGGGAAATTACTGAACAAAGTCATGTGAACTTGTTTTTAAAGTGCGGATAATAAGTAATAATGTGTATTAATTCTTGGTTTCATTTAAAATATATAATTATGCTGTTAAATTGTTTGGAGTAATTAGATCTTTATATGTACAATATTTTCCGGAAATCTTTATGTAAAATATCTTTTTAACATCAAATACTACTATGTATTAATGTTTAATTAGTTAAAGGAAATATATTTGGATGCAACTATACGACATATGAATGTTTGTACTGTTCAAAATAAGGATTTTGCAACAAACCTTAATCAAATGTTTGGAATGATCCAAGAAAATATCTTAGTTGGATAACGACACTCTCGGTCACGTGTGCTACCACTAGACACCGTATAAGTTATATTAACCATAAAAAGAAAAAAAAAATCTTAAATGCGATATCCTATGATTTTGTAATCAAAATTGTAATTTTATTTGGAAAATCAACACAATTAAGTGAATGCACGTCAACATCTAAGATCAGTAATAATTGCACTCTAATTTTTTTTTAAAAAAAATAGCACTAAAAGCACCTTATTTTTCTGTTTATTACTTTATCCTCCTTATTAAAAAGGCTTATTTACTAGTATTTATGACAATTATTCCATGGATACGCACGCGCCGGTTACTGCACGTGGGCGTGACTTAATCGTGAACATTTCAAAAAAAATTATTTTAGTCGGTGATTCTAGTTACATTAGGAGGAAAAAAAAGTTCACGAGATTTGACCAAAGTTATTTGTTATTTACTTATTTTTCCAATTTTATCCCTTCTATGGTCCACGTTACATAAAAAAATCTAACCTTGTGAAATTTTCAGGTACGGAACCCCACTTGCGACGGAAGCGCGTGTGCATTCAACTTCACCTATGGTACTTCCTCTGTGGCAGCTAGCCTGGTCCAAGACACAGTGACCCTAGCCACGGACCCAGTCCCAGCCTACACCTTTGGGTGCATTCAAAAGGCCACAGGGAGCTCACTGCCACCACAAGGGCTATTGGGACTGGGCCGAGGCCCATTATCACTCTTGGCCCAAACCCAAAAACTCTACCAATCTACATTCTCTTATTGCTTGCCCAGCTTTAAAACACTCAACTTTAGTGGGTCACTGAGCCTTGGGCCCGTGGCCCAGCCCAAGAGGATCAAGTTTACCCCTCTTCTCAAAAATCCTAGAAGATCTTCACTTTACTATGTGAATTTGGTGGCTATTAGAGTTGGCCGGAGAATTGTGGATATTCCACCGGATGCTCTAGCGTTCAACCCCAACACCGGCGCAGGCACCGTTTTTGATTCAGGTAATGTCTAATTAACACAAATTTTACTTCAGAAAAAAATGCATTTTGTGTTTATTTTCTATTAGGACATAAGTGTGAGCATTACCATTCATTATGGTAGGGTTCTCTGATTTAATTTAATCTAACACTATCTAGACTAATTATTATGCTTGACCAACATAGTGATAATACTACCAAAAAAAAAAATTAAAATTAGTAACAATATTCATATGTAATATTTGAAAATTGTCACTAAATTTTTTGTGACCTCGGTATTAGTAACAGAAAAAACAATTCTTCTCTGTAGATTTTCATAGATTGTCATCAAATGTTCATGTGATTCCTTTCCTCTAGGATGTTTTGTATTTTTGGATATTTACCCTTCCTTTATACCTTCAAAACATGGAGTGGTATCCTGAATAATTGTCTCCTCTTCTGTCCCAATTCTTAAGAGGAAACATAATTATATGAGAATCATGTTCCAATAAATGATGATAAGATGGTCAATTTTAAGACAAAATTGGAGTCAAATGCTTCAGAAGTGATGGTCCCATGGTCACTTTCGTACATGCTCCAAATGTCTTTTATGAATAGCATCCCATGTTTTCGAGATTTAGATAAAATATAATTATTGTCACCCTGCACCTCTTTTCTAAAAAAAAATAAATAAACAAATGAATAAAGGAAAATAGTGTTGTCAAAATTGAAGAAGCTAGCAAATAACACTACTACTAGTACTAGTTAAAGAGATAATTCTAATTAGAATAATCTTACAACATATTATATACACTGTTTATTTCTTTTCTTTTCATCATATCTCGAAAGTAGAAATTATTGTAGGACTTTGTTATATAAAAAGTGTTACTCTTATAATTATACTTCACAACAGGTAACAATTTAACTAATACTTTGATTTGATTTTCTTGTTAAATACTACTAGGTACGGTATTCACCCGGCTGGTAGAACCGGTCTACACTGCCGTCCGAAACGAGTTCCGGCGACGAGTTGCCGTTCACAAGAAACTCACCGTGACAAGCCTAGGAGGGTTTGACACATGCTATACAGTTCCAATAGTTGCACCAACAATAACATTCATGTTCTCCGGCATGAACGTGACACTCCCACCGGACAACATCCTCATACATAGCACCGCCGGCAGCGTCACGTGCTTGGCCATGGCACCGGCACCGGACAATGTGAACTCGGTGCTGAACGTGATCGCCAACATGCAACAACAAAACCACCGTGTGCTCTTCGACGTGCCCAACTCAAGGCTTGGTGTTGCTCGTGAGCTTTGCACTTAATACATAATAATAAGTGGTTCTTAGGTCAAGAATTTTCATGAATTGTGGGTACAATAATAATAATCGTGTCGAATTGGCATTGCGAAGTTACTCCTATTTGGGAATTCGTATGTGATCTACATATCATATGGGTTGGGTTTTGGCATTGCTGAGTTTATTGCTAACTATATAGTAGAAGATAGTGACCTACATGTTTAAGGCATTGCATGTACGTCTCCAAGTTTCAAGTTATATTTGTAGTAGTATGAAAATAAGTTATATTTGTAGCTTTGTAATGGTGTGTTCATGTATATGTAGCAATCCCTTGTGTCGTTTATTGAAGTTGATTGAATTGATAATGACTTCACATTATGGTACAAGTTCACGGGCTATATAGCATAATATAATTGTCATCTTAGAAATGTGATCCCACTCATTTTTATGTCTTTTCATTTATAAAACGGTACAACTTTTTATTTTATATTTATAAATAACTTAAAAATGAGTTTGATTATTATAGAAATAATAAATTGGTGGTAACCGGTCACTCATTTAAAATTTTTGATTCAAACTTGTGATAGCAATTTAATTTTAAAATGTAAAGAAATAGTCGTAGAATTTTAATTTTAGAATGTAACGGTCTGTTTTTATGTCATGTTTGTTTTACACATTTTGGTAGATTTCTGGTCTCTTTTACTCAAACTTGATTGAATTTATGAAACTTTAGTTTATCATACAAGCTAAGGTCACGGGTTATGTTATTGTCATATCCAAAAATCATTAAATTCACAGTTTGTTATTGTATTATGCATGTCACCAACATTCAAAAGTGTGACTTGAGCACTTCCCTTCGTAATCCACCATCTCCATTCCCCCTCCCCCTCTAAAAGAAAACGAGAAAAAAAAAACTCAAAATGAAAATATTCTAATAAGAACTTCTTTCCTATTTTTTTAATGTATATCTCAAGGGTAACTATTATTTTATACAGTGGCGGACCTGGGTCACATGTCCGCACGTGTGGACATAAAAGTTTTGAATTTTTTTTTATAATACCTTATGTTTCCTTTCAAACACGTCGACCTCTCCTCCTACGCCAGGACACCACCGTCTGGACCCTGGCCCCGCTCTTTGAGGTCGAGCACGCCGCCGAGTCACTCTTTCATATCGCCATCGACGTCTTCGACACGCCCGTCCTCGCTGCGTCACACACACTCGTTGGGCAATACCTCCAGCTCCGGGTCCTCGACACCTCGAAGCCCTTTGTCATGGCCATCGCTTTGCCACCGAAGCTCGCCGCCGTGCGTGGCGTGTTCGAGTTTCTGGTCAAGAGCGTGGCGGGGTCCATCGCGGAAGCGCTGTGCGCATTGAAGAGAGGGGATGTGGTTGAACTCAGCCAAGTAATGGGAAATAGATTCGACATCAATCGGCTCCACTCTCCCAAGAATTTTGGAACCGTTCTCATCTTCGCCCTGCATCTGGAATTAGGTCAGTTCTTCAATTTTCCATTTTACCCCCAAATTTTATACTAGAACATAGAATTTTTGTTGTAACAAACTCATGCTACACGGAAATGAAGGTTTTAGATTACAATTACAGTTCTAGTTTTGTCACAATCCTTGATATTGCCGAAAATTTCAAATGAATATGACTGACTAATGTGATCCTAATTGCAGTCTCAATGCGGCATAGACCCCAATACCTTGATGTTACAATTGCAGTAGTTACCGAATTTAAAAATCTTGTATTGCATTTATTAACAATAATGCAATGTGCTACTAGGTAAAATGAATTGAGTTTTTTCTTTAAGTTAAACTTATACACATCAATTTTCGCAGAAGTTAGATAAAAGAGATTTTATAAAAGTTGAGTGTATTGGTTGATTTTAACATGTGGAAGAAGTTCAATTCATTTTACTTTACAAGTGTTTATAGAAAATTTAGACTAAACAGGACCTTAATACTAGATTTTCCTTTGACTCTCTTTTACTTGGGGTCACCGTTTACATGGTTGTGGCCAGTCCAATTCGATCGCTTATTGAGTCAGGATTTGATGCCAGGAAGATGTCTGATGTGAGACTATATTTTTGGGCCAGGAACCTTCAGAGAATGGCTTATCAGGTTAGTTCAG
This sequence comes from Glycine tomentella, assembly GCA_007407185.1. Taxonomy (NCBI): domain Eukaryota; kingdom Viridiplantae; phylum Streptophyta; class Magnoliopsida; order Fabales; family Fabaceae; genus Glycine; species Glycine tomentella. The sequence continues at coordinate 219,338 of PYAF01000877.1, forward strand.
TTTTTTTGTTTGTTAGCTTGATGATTGGAAAGCTCAAACTACTTTCAATCAGAGCTTGCATTAATAACAATGTTCTTTTATGTTATAGGATAGGTTTAAAGATTGAGAATCTTCCAGTGTGAAGATTGTGCCTGTATTGTCTCAACCATATGAGAATTGGACGGGGGAAAGTTGCTATATTCAGGCTTATCAGGTTAGTCCATTTTTTTTGTTAAGCTCAATAGCTCCGAACTGAACACTTGGCACAAACTTTTCAAGTGCTTGCTGCTGATTGAGCTTTGGGGAATAACTTCCAGTGCCTTTTCCCTTTTCCAAATGGATCATCATTTTTGCTTTGTGGTTTTGGCATCATGTTATCATGGACTCTCTTATTTGCTTCTATTACTCTAGTCTTTCTAGGTTGTTTAATGTTGTTGTTAATGGTCTCTGAAGGTCTCAAGAAACATTGATCTGGTATATGGAGGAGGAAGCATTGGTTTGATGGGTTTGGTTTCCCAAGCTGTTCATGATGGTGGTCGGCATGTCATAGGGTATCACTCTTTTTCTCACCCCCTTTTTTTCTTTTGCAAATGAGATCTTTATAGGTTTAGCTCTTCACTTTGCGGGTTTTCCTTCATTGGCTATTAGTTATCTTGAAAATTAGCTTAAATTTTCTTTTTTATAAAAAAAAAATTCTTTACAAAATTTTTTTCAAGGGCACTGCTCCCAAATCCTTGCCACTACGTGTGCAGACATAAAAAAAATTATTGGGTCCGCCACTGGTTTTATAGTTACTTTTCTTATATGTCATTCTTTATTTATTTTTTATGTCTCTATCTCTTTTTTCTATTTTTTTTTCTTTCCACTCATACACACCAAAAAATAGAGTGTAGAATAAAAAGAATCCATTTTAAATGTAGTCTTGGAAGTTTATTTCAATTCACTCCTCTCTTTCTAGGTGTCAACCATTGACATTTCACTTTTTTTTTTATCTCATTAATTTAATATATTTATTGGTTTTATCTATAATTAATATCTATTGACAAACTTGAATTATTACATTTAGTATGGTATCATTTTCCGTATTTTAAAATATTATTAGTGTTTTTAAGATATTAGTTAAGAAATTAAAAGAATTCTTTTTTATTAAAATAGATAAAATTATATAGTTTATAATTTTTTTACATTCTCTTATAATATTCATAATAAATATTTTTTTCATTTTAATTCTTTAATCAATATCTTAAAAGCACTCGTTCACAACACCCTTTTATAATTATAAAACTCACTTGAAAGTTTGCTTAAAAAATCTTAGTTGATCTTCTCACTTAAAAGCATTAACGTACACATTTTCGTCTCGTTAACCAATTTGCTAACCACTGAACCAAGCCCCTTAACTTGTATTTGTGTGCACATCTTCATATTGTTGGCCAATGTGATTACCGCTGAACAACCAATCTCTCAAACTTCTCCTTCCTTACTCTACCCTCCCCTTCTAATATTGTTCAGCCATTCGAAGCATTCCATTAAACTAAAAACCTTTTTAAATGTAAGTTTCTCTAAAAATATTTTTAGAAAAAGAAAGTAAAAAGAAAAAAAATTAAACTTCTCTATAAACTAAAATGAGTTTTTCATTAGTTCATTTGTAGATGTCATATCATCTTTTAGAAAAACTATATTGGTGAGCTTCTAAAAATTAGTTAATGGGGAACTTATTTTTACTTATGAAAAGTTCATCTCATTTTTTTTTCTTTTAGAAATACTTTTAAAGAAACTTACCCAAACATATCCTAAGTATTCTGCTAATTAAATTCAACGGAAAGACCATCCTCACAAGAAAAAAGGGATATTAAGACAGATATTTCTGATTTAGGTAGGAGGTTATTTGATTGCTGTAATAACTGTTTAATGTTATCATAATGTATAATTACTTACATGAATAAATTGTTTATTTTAATTCTACAGTTCTTGTAATTTTATATAGATCTAAACACTTTACACAAAAATTAACTGCAATGTTAAGGTTGTTAAAATGTTAATTAATTTTGTGGGTCGTATAATACTTGAAAAATATATTATTCATGATAGAAATATTATTAAATAACTATTACTTATATAAACAACTTCATGTCATATGTTCCAGTGAAAAAAAACGGTTAAATAATTTTTCTTGATGTTAAACAATTCATGTAAGCATCCACAAAAAATGTTCTTAATTATTACATAATTTCTTAGATACTATTTGGAAAATAAACGAGATCACACTTGCCAACTATTTATTCTTTTTAACAAACTCTTTAGCACATCTTTTTATTATGAGATTTACCAAAAAATATATATTATGAGATAGATTTTATGCAAGTCCCAGGCACATATAGGAGGAAGCTGGCTACACAAGGGAAATGAGTACAATTTGGAAGGTCCCTACAGCTACAAGTCAAATTTTGAGGAGTATTTACTATTTACACACCCTCAAGGGTATAATTAACTATTAGTGTTAAGTTTTTCTTTTTAAAGTTCATCTAAATGTTATTTTAATAATAATTTATAGTCTTTTAATGTAAAATATCTACAATTTAATTAAATATACATTTTGCAATCTAATGGTATAAGTAAACAAGAAAATATAAACAATTTTTAATAATTTCTAGTTAAAGTGAGATTAAGTTGGACGATCAATTGACTAGTCCAATTTGCATTCGGCTTAGGTTTTGCTAAACACACCTTCCATTTTAACTTTTATGCCCCCTTCCACTTATTTTTTCAAGCATATCCTTTCTTTTTCTCTTCACGAAAATTACTACACCCCCACCTCTTCAACACAAGAAAGAACTCAAACCCCCCATCTCATATAATCACCTAAATCTAAATGAAGCACCAAAATCAAACTCAAACTAGCTTTTCAACTAATAACGAATTGTTTGATGCAATTCCATTGTTCCAGAATTAGGGGTGTAACTCACATAACCAATGCAAATTGCATTAACGCAGACCTACCCACACAACATGATAAAAAACACATATAAGAATGAAAAGGGAAAATGCTTGAAAGTGGTGGACGACAGTGTTGAAACAGGCTTATTGGTGACCATGCAAATACCGGAACATCTACGTGGATGACAGTTTTGGAAGGCTTCATGACATTGACATCTAGGGCCACTGAAAGGTCAATGTCAAAGTAAAAGTATGTGATCTGTAAAGGCTTCATTGCCATTCTATTTTTTAGTTATTTTCCTGTGAGTGTCTTTGAAGGTGACATCAGGAAATTGATAAGAGTCTGTGGTAGTGAGAGTGCTGGAACTGAAGCATCAAGAAATTTTTTGTGAAGGATTTTAGAATGGAACGGGCAGGGAGGACGACGACGACGCAACGACATCTGCGTGATCATTCATCGTTGACAATGAAACCGACGTCAGAGATGACACAAAGATGGAATCAAGAACAATTCAATGAGGTAATTCAGAATGAAAGAGAGGATACATGGGATAGAGAAGGGGGTGCACTACCTTCTGAAAAAAAGAAAAAGAAAGGATATAGTTGGAAAATTAATAAGTGAAAGGAGGTGTACAAGTAAGAATGGGAGGTGTGTTTAGAAAGGCTAACTCGTATTGTATGCCTTAAGGCCTATGCAAAGTGTCCCCTTGAGCCCGACTATATGTAACGAGACAACTTCAAAGTTTTCTCATATTTTTTTTTATCAAAATAAACTTATTAATTAATGTTAATATTATATGTTTTCATATAATATATATTTCTTAAACAATCAACTATTTAAACTATTTATCAAATGTGACACAAAATACTTAATAACTTACAGGATTGAAGTAAATGTACAAGTCATCTACTACCATAGGATCTAAAAATTCAGACAAGTCCAACTTGGTTGCTGACGACCTTGTGAAAATGGCAGCAGCAACATCTCTTATTCTCTCGTGATGATATATTCTTTCTAATTCATTCTCTCCAATTTATTAATAGTAGTATTAGAGAAAGTAGGTTAGAAAAAAAAATGTCAAATGATGTAAATAGTGTGTTGGTAGCGCCACTCATGTTTTAAATACAAGAAAATCTCTCTTCTTGCTTTCATGTTGTTAATTAACATTGCGCACGGAAGTTGATATAATCTGACAATTTTACATTTTATTATATGGATAGTAGGTAATGAAATGATCATAATCCAATACTACAAATCAACATCGAAACTACGTGCTATATTGACTAATTATAAAATGATGAATGAAAAGAAGATTCCTTGCACCCACATTGAAAATCTGAAAAGATAAAACTGAAAACTTATCGTATCTCACCTTGTATAAAACTGGAAAAAAATATTGACGTGGTGTGTATAGGTTGTTGACATGTCCGTGGAACGGAGTCTACCACCTTCATTAAAATATGCATTTATATATTGTTGACTTCTATGTACAACGAAGGAAATCTGCCACCTTGGTAAAAAAAATGCGTTTATCCACTTTCATTGTGTGTGTCTTATATATATATATATATATATATATATATATATATATATATATATATATCTTTTTGATGTGACACAAAAATTCAACATACATCCACTTGACCGAATTTTAAAATATATATAATAATTGAAAAAATATAAAAGCAAAAGAACTAGAAAGAAAAAGAAATTTTGAAGTTCTTTTTTATTTTAGTTGTCCTACATTTAAAAAAAAATAACAAAAGAAAGGAAGAAAACATAGGGCCTGTTTGGATGTTAGTTTCTCTGGAAGTACTTCTAGAAGAAGAAAATAAGAGCAAAAAGATGAAATGAGCTTATCTATAAGTAAAAATAAGTTCTCCATTAGCTAATTTGTAGATGTCATTTCATCTTTTAGAGAAGTCACATTGGTGAGCTTCTACAAATTAACTAATGGAGAGCTTATTTTTACTTATGGAGAAGCTCATCTCATCTTTTTGTTCTTATTTTCTTCTTCTAGAAGTGCTTCTAGAGAAACTTACCCAAACAGGCCTATAGTATTTTACTGGTCTTCTAGGAGAAATTGGTTGGTCATAAGTGTCTAAATTATCTTCTTTTTAGGTGATTTTTTAGTCAATTATCTCTCTCTTATCCTTATTTAAAGAGTCATTTCGATTCAATTTACTTTAAATTCATAAGTAGTTAGATTTTAGTCTAGTTATCTAGTTTCTTGGTTATAGTGTAATAACTTGTCAGATTTTTTGTAGAAAAAGGGAAATTGAAGATGTAGAACACAATTTGCAGCTAGATTATGAAATTTCGTAGTCTGGAAGGGTCACCTAAAGCAACATTTGGATGAAGTAGCCAAATTTGTTAGTTAATTAAGCCAAAATTCGTGGTTGGGCGAATTGTCACTTAAAATAGAAATCATACTCAAGTATATAAAGGACTGATCATCACTTATGGAATCATTTTGGACAAATTTGCAAAGAGGACGAATCTGGATAGTTATCTGGAGTAGAGGGCTCCTCCTTGCTCCATGGGAGCATTTTCTTCCATCCTCTATCTTCCATGTATTTTGATGCTACCCATGACTATGGGTAGCTAATTTCTTCAGTTGTAAGGGGTTAGATGTAACCATTTCTGCAATCTCTTGTATCTTTTGATATGATTTCTGCAATTTCTTTTGATATGATTTAGTTCTTGCTTCTTTACTTAATGTTTGTTGTGGATTGATCAACCATGACATGATTTTTTATATGAATGTTGGGAAACACTTTTAATTATTGTCTAGATCTGAAGTAATATACTCAATAGGTTTGGAGTCTAAGCATGGAGTTGAGTTTGTTGATAATCTTTTGTAACAAAGCTTAAAGTTAGCACCTTGGTTAAGTTGTTGAGAGATCATGGCTTAGGAACGGTTCCAAGACTTTTTTGGCCTAAGGAATTAGGATTAAGAATATCTTTATTAATTGATTTTAACTTGAGAATGCAAATGGAATATGTACGTATGGCATGTTTATGCATGAAGAGAGTACATATTTGGTGAATAACCCCTGCAACACTTCTACATTCTATTTTTAACCTTTTTCACATCTTTGTTTATGTTATAAACCCACAAAAACAAATTTTTAAGTTTTGTCCAACATTAGATGTGTTCTTAACTTTCACAAAACCAACCAAAGTTCACATCTTTATTATTTTCTTGTGATATATGTTAGCTTAGATGGTGATTATAACAGTACGCAAGTCTCTTGAGAAACGATACATAATTTTGTCCATTATATTACTTGTGCGATTTTGTAGAAACGATACATAATTTTGTCCATTATATTACTTGTGCGATTTTGTTTGCTTGCCAAATCAGACAACAAGTTTACCTTTGGTGGAATTCTCCCCTCCCAATCAGGTTTTTTCTATTTACAAGATTTGAACCCAAAGTTTAATTAAGGATACCAAATATCTTAGATAAATAAATTATATAGGTTTGGAGTTGAAGTTTGAAAAATAAGTCAAATATATTTATGATAAAATCTAACTTAATTCATTTCTATTATACTCATTGAAAGATATTAAATAGATTCAATTAAAAAAATTCTTAAAAATAAACATTAAACAGGTTTATATTTTCATTTCAATTATATTTCTAAAAAATGGTTAAAGTTTAATGATATTAGTAGGGATAGCCCTTGGCATATTTCGGAGGTATGACCACCTAGGATCTATGACTAAAAGGGACATAAAAAATAAAATTAAAATATAGTTGTGTAGGAAAAATATTATTTTAGATTATTTTCATAAATGGATTTGAAATATTTTCTCATTTTATGTATCTTTTTTTATTCAAATTAAAATATAACATGTAAGTAGAAAGTACAAAAGATTTATTTTTCCCCCCCTAATATGTTATATTTATAAATTCAAGTAAGTGTGATATATTGTTGACTCATGATCTAGGCAAGAATACCTAATATAGTAGTAAAGAAACTATAAGTATTGAATATCGTATCCACATAAACTTGGTGTAATATTTAGGAATTAAGCTAAGCAAAGAATTTATTTAAAACAATGAAAGAATTAGAAACATTCGTTTGCAACGAATTGTCAATTCATTGTGACAAATGAATCAATATTTTTTCATTTTCAAAAGAGAAATTCATGTAGCATGACTTGAGTTTGATATAGTGAGAAAATATTTGTTTATGGTTTTAGAAAGGGTAAATAATCATTTTCGTCCCTGAATGTGTAAAGTGCTGACAAATTCGTCCCCGAAAGATGGAAATTCAAATTTTTGTCCCAGAAAGTGAAAAAAGTGTGACAAATCTATCCCTCCGTTAACTTTCGTCTGTTACCGTTATATGCAGGATGAATTTGTCAGCTCTCTATCTAAAATATAATTTAATGTTCATATTCATCATTTTCTAATTATTGCAAGCATAACATTATAATAAACACTTAAAAATTAGGAAAGCAAACATAAGTTAAAACAAACATAATAATAAATATAATATTGATTAATAAGAATAATTTGTATGTTGCTCTAAATTTATATTGTAACAATATTAGATAATGACAAAATAAAGTTGAGTCTCATTTTTTGTAAGGATTAATTTAATGACTGTGCATTTTAATTTGTTTAAGTCTCATATTTTGTGTAAAGTATTATCTCACATTTTTGTTTTGAAATTTCTAATGTGAAAGTACCTTGCCCAAAATATGAGACCCTAACAAAAATGCATAGCCATTAAGTTAATTCTTACAAAAAACGAGACCTAACTTGATTTTGTCATTTCCTAATTTTTAAGTGTTTATTGTAATGTTATGCTTGCAATGATTAAAAAAGAGAGAATATGAAGATTAAATTATATTTTGGGTAGAGTTGATAAATTTGTCCCTGAATGTGTAGTACGCTGACAAATTCGTCCATGAATATTAACGGTAACATACGAAATTTAAATTTTCATTTTTCAGGGACGGATTTATTAGCGCTTTACACATTCAGAGACGAAAATGATTATTTACCTTGTCAGAAAAGAATTTTTAGAGCGAAAATGGAAATCAAAGAGACAAAACGTTGCTGACTTCAAATCCATAGCATTCAACATATGTCACACGATTTCTAATCATTTTCTCAGTTTAACACAACCAATATTTAACTCAATTGATTAATCATAATTCCGTAGGTATTTAATCCTTATCCATAAGTTAAATTCCTTATTTCTTAGGTAATCTTCCTTATAAAGTTGACGCAAAACCCTAGGATAAAGCGTCATTCTCAATTTTTAATGAGATTAGTTAGTCGGCATAACATTCTATATTTTAAACATTCATTAACATTTTTTAATTCTATTTCTACTAATCATATCTTATCATCTATCACATTTATAACTTTCTCTCTTTTTTCTCTCTCTCATTATGTGTTGAATGAGAAATTCTTAGGTGCACCTGGAGCAAGACATTTTTCTTGCTCCGATCCATTCATTATTTGTCATGTCAGCATTGTGGGTCATTATTGTTTCCTATATTAATGACAATTTTTAATTTTTCTAGATAGATTAATGATAATTTTTATTTTTTCTAGGTAGATTACTGACATGATAAACAATGAATAGATCAGAGCAAGAAGATGTCTTGCTCCAGGTGCACCTAAGAATTTCTCGTGTTGAATAACATATTGGATGTCCAAGTATATATTTCTTAATTTTTTATTTTGCTTGGTATAAATTTCATGTACAATTAAATTATAATTTTGCCATTCGTAATTGATTATGTTGATTTTCTTTTCATTTAAGTAAATAAAATCCATAAAACAATCGCCATTTTAAGTTTTAAGAAATCAATAATCAATAGCTCATTTTTTTTTTTTTTTACTAGAAAGGGTTCATATCATTTCATTTATAAGAAGAACATGAATATAATTAGGAGGAAAATAAAAAAGTTGTGGACAAGTATAGAATCGAGACATCCTAGCAAGTGAGTGAGCGACTTGGTTCGTATGTCTACGAATTAAACTCACTCAAGAGTTGTTTACAAGACTAAGCTTTTGCTTACAAGTGGTCATGAGGAACCAAAGTTCATAATTATCTTTGATATTGGAAAGGATAAGATCAAAGACATGCTTGCAGTCAATCTCAAAAGTTACATTGTTGTAGCCTTTCTCCAAGGACCAGATAATGGCTTCAAGTAAAGTTAAGGCTTTCGCTTCCATTGTCGAGATTACGGCTTGATGATGGAAGGATAGAGCAGCAATGAAATTTCCTTCTACATTTCGGATTACAACAGCCATACCATATTGTCTTGACGTAGAGAAGATTGAGACATCGACATTGCACTTAATTAAGCGAGTCTCATTCTGGTTTCCGCCAGCACAAGATTGTTGAAGGCAAGCTTGCAGCTTCTCGTTCTTCATGTGGGGGGTGAGAATGACAAGTGGATCTCCACTGATAAATGGTGTCCTTTGCAGCTCCTAGTGATAGTGGGATGGGCTTCTCCAACTCCATCTCCCTGTCAAATGCCTCTTTTAGGGGAAACAAAACCATTAACCACAATGTTGAAATCCACAGTTTTGATGCACATTTTTATCCAGCCAACCCATTTGGGATCAAAACCCATCTTCAGCATAAGAGCAATTAAATTGTCTCACTCTATTTTGTCAAAAGTCTTACTAATGTCAATCTTTAAGACTATCTCTTTTGTTTTCCTTTTGAATTTACATTTCATATGATGAAAAGTTTCAATGGTAACAAGGACATTTTCAATATTGGATCTTCCCTCAACAAAAGTTGATTGTTCTCTAGAAATGCATTTATCAAGTAGAGGCTTCAATCTATTAGCCAGGACCTTACAAATAATTTTGTAAATCACATTACATAGGGAAATAGGTCTTAAATCAATCATGGAAATTGGATTATCTTTTTTGGGATAAACACATTATCAGTAATGTTAAGATTTGGGGGGAACAAACCACGATTTAGCCATGTAGTTGTTGCCATATAGATGTCTTAATTGAGAATATGCCAAAACCTTTTGAAAAAAGCTGAATTAAAACCACCAGGACCAGGTGATTTATCATTGGGCATTTGAAAAGTTGTTATTTTGAATTCTTCAAGAGTATGTTTGGATGGGGTATTTAAAATGGGGAAAGTAATTAGTCAGAGGATTTAAAATTCTTTTCCTCTAAATAACTTGTTTGGATATTTTTTTTAAGGAAATTTAAAATTTTAGCATTTTAAGTTAGAATTTGTTTTACACTACAGACTTGGAATTTTAAATTCTCAACAAAAATGCAAGAATTCTAATTCCTCTC
>PYAF01000877.1:229657-241174 GCA_007407185.1 Glycine tomentella
AAATTTATATTTTAAAAATATAATTGGACAAGAATATATATAGATTTTTAAAGCAATTGTTATAAAAATAATAATTTTTATTTATATGACCATTTATATTTTAAAAATATAATTGGATCCAAAAAATGAAATATAATAAATTTAAATTATTTAATTCAAACAAAGAATTCAAAATATAAGAAATTTAAATTGTTTTATCGAAACAAGAAATTTCAAATTAAAGGAATTTATATTGGTTTATCCAAACAAGGAATTTTAAAAATTCAAGAATTTTAATTGATGCATTTCAATTTTCCTGAATTTTAAATTCTTTGAAATTTCAAAATACTCCATCCAAACACACTCCAAGAGTGAAGGGTGCAAACAAGGAATTGTTATCATTATCATGGTGATAATGATGGACAAGGTCTTTGAAAGAGAGAACTACATGAAGGCTACCCAATCCTTTGTAATTCCAAGCTAGGAGACTCATGGTTGTTGGCAAACCTGGCTTACAGGCTCTGCCATAATGATGATCTAGTGGGTGCAATGTTGGGACTAGTAACTCTAAGGGTACTGTTTTGGTCTTGGGTTGGAGTTGCATCGCCTGTGTCTATCGCATTAGCTTTCTTGCATTTTTATTTTTATTTTGCTATGGTGAACTCCATGCCCATGATTTCAGCCTCTAATTGGTGGTCCCCACTGCTAGCATTAACTACCTGACTATTGGTTGCATGATTGGTAAAAAGGAATAAAAGGTGAGGATTTTTAAAAATGGATGTAATCAACTCATTCCGTCTCTGGTCCTCCACAAGAACTGCTCCTTTATTTTTGGGATATGCGCCATAATTGCTTTCTGTTTCGGGATTGCCATGATTGAGATCGGATTTGCTTGGCCCTCTTTCACCCTGTAGGTATTTCGATCCGTCGCCATAGCCATCGTGGTTTCAAAGATTAGCACGAATATTTGATCCCCAGTTACGCGTATGATTCATCGGTGTGGCCCATGAGGCTACACAAATAACATAAGACTTTGAGTTTCTCATACTTGAACACAACTTTGTTTACATTCCCTCCAAGTTTCTGAATCTTCTTGGTATGCTTGAGAGGATGACAAACGTCATGGTTGTTGGCAGGCTCATAGGCCCTGCCATTAAAAAATGATGATCTTCAGTGGGTGAAGTGGTCGGAGTAGTAGCTTTGAGGGTGTTGCTCTTGTCTTGGGTTGGGGTTGCACCGCTTGTGTCTGTCACATTAACTTTCTTGCATTTTTTGTCTGTCGTGGTCAACTCCATGTCCATGATTTCAGCCTCTGATTGGTGGTCCTCACTACTAGCATTAACCTCATTATTGGTTGCATGATTAGTGAGAGGGAATAAGAGGTAAGAATTTCTAAAAATGGATGTAATCAATTCATTTAGGTTCTGATCCTCCACAATAACTGCTCCTTTATTTTTGGGATCTACGCCATATTTGCTTCTATTTCGGGATTTCCATGATTGAGACTAGTTTTCTAGGCCTTTCTTCACCCCATAAGTATTTTGATCTGTCGCCATTGCCACCAGAGTTTCAAAGATCAGTACAAATATACAATCCTTAGTGACATGTCTCGTCATCTACAACCATGGTGAAAAACTAGTCGAATGATTCGTCGGTGTGGCCCATGAAGCCGCACAAATAACAGAAGACTTCGAGTTTCTCATATTTGAACACAAATTCGCTTACATTCCCTCCAGGTTTTCTAATCTTCTTGGTATGCTTGAGAGGATGATGAACATAAAAGAGAATACAAACTCTCATATATGGCCTCCAGTAGTTAGAAATTTTTTTCTCATCATATTCTAAAAACTCAACTACTTTTCCCCACAACCATCGACACAAAACCTATTGGCAAATTACGGATTTGTACCCAAAACGGAGCCTTGAATAAAAGGGCTTGATTCAGGACTTCCCCTTCTTTGATCACACTGAGTAGTAGTAGATGTTTGTCGAAGGACAATAGGCCACCCTGAGCAACGTTCTGCACATCGATGGGGTGGTAGAACTGAAAGAGGAAATTGCTTGGGGTCACCTCCTTGATGGAAACTCCTTTTCTAGGCCGCTAGATTTCTTCCATACACTCCTTCATAATGGGCACACGAATGGTTGTTTCTGAGGAAAACCTCCCTATAAGGCAAAGAGAGGTTGGGGCTGTTGTCATTCTCCAAAGGAAGGACGAGTTCTTCCTCATCATCAATCGAGAGGCCTTCAATGTTAACTAGTTTCATGTTATCAAAAGCAGACAGGGGAAATACCACGGGAAAAAGCACTCACAAGTAGGGTGAAAACCCTAGCAAGGAGAAAAGGTTGTTTCCATTTGGAATCATACTCAATAGCTTAGTTAGATAAATATAATATATGAATTATTATAAATCCTCTGCTATTTGTTTTTATTCTGACGGATTAAAAAAATAAAATCTCAAATGAATAAACAAATTGGAAAATGTACTAATTCTCTTAAAAACTTTAACATTGTTAAAAAAAATCTTAAATGGTGATCATAGTATTCAATATTTCTTGTACTTAATTCAATTAATATGTCTTTAACTTACAAAATTAATATTATTAAATAGTAATATATATATATATATGTGTGACTTAAATATGTTTTTTTATTCCTAATATATAGTCGAACTTTGTGTTTGATCCCTGATAAATTTTTTCTTCGCATCTACTCTTTTATATTTGAAAAGTTTTGTTGTAGATCTCTATCGTCAGTTAAGTGATGACGTGCCTGTTAAATATTTGATAACGCGATTTGTGATGACTAAAAAACCGTCAATATTTGTTTCAAAATCAAATTAAAAATGAATTTATTTCTATCTTATTCCACCCTTCTTTTTCGCCTCTCTCTTTTGTCCTCTTCTCTTTCTTCCTCTTGCGTGGAAATTAAAAAAACCACCCCAAAACTACAATGACACCGAATCGTGAAACCATTGAAACTACCATAAGCCACAAGCTACAAGCCACAATCCCGAGCCGCCCCAAAATTACAGCGACACCAAATCAAAAAGGAGCGGTGGCGGAGGAGTGGGCAATGGCCCACTGGAGGACCTCCTAGGCGTTGTCGTAGGCAGTGGGGAGGGGGTGTTTCGGGGCGAGGTTGTAGTGGATGGAGGCGACGATGACGTTGGCGATGACGAAATGCAGATGCAGAGCAAATTTCAAAATTTTGAAAAGTATAATTTAGGAATTAATCTTATTAACTTAAAATCAACAAATCTCCCAAAATTAATCAATACATTCCAAATTTCAAATCACAAATCCAATTAATCTCTACAACTCCGAGCAAATGCAGAGCAACATCAATTTAGAAAATAACAAAAAAGATCAACCAAAGGACATCGTTGACGTTAATGACTCAAAGGATTTAGAGAAGCTTTTATGGTATGCGAATACATAAACGTACGCCGAGATTATTTTTCCACGGTGATTATGAATGACATTCACGGCGAGATCGAGGCGGGAGAGGAAGGTGTGAAGGAAGGGGTTGCGTCGGAAAAGCCAGAAATGAGATAGTTGTGTTTGCAGTGTACTTTCTTCTGGTAGTCTTGCTCTGTGGCAGAGGTGAATTTGCAGGCGGTGTTGAAGTTGTTTCAGATATGAAAGTTAAAGATCGACGATGAAGAGAAATGTTCCAAATCTGAAAGTTAAAAACAAAGAGAAAAGAAGGAAACTTAGAAATTGATGGCCAAAAAATTTAAATTTGATTTTAAAACAAATAGTGAGACCACAAATCATATTATCAAATATTTAAGGGATACGTTATTATTTAACAGTTAATAAAGATCTAAAAAAAAATTTTTAAACACAAAATTTGATTATATATTAAAGATCAAAAACATATTTAAATCCATATATAAAATTTCTTTTATACATTATGTATGTGAATATTTATTTATTTTTATTATAATATAACTCTCTTAAATTAAACTTCCTTGTCCCTGAAAAAAATTAATATGATAAAAGATAAAAAAAAAATTATAAAGCATATCATAAAAAATATGAAAAATGGCATTATTGTTATTTTGTGTTGATGCGTTAAAGGATTTTTTTTATTATAATAATATAAAAAATAATTTATTTACCCAAATACTTGTTTCTTTTTTCAAAATATTTACCTTATATTCATCTTTTCACCCAATTAAGAAATTGGCTTTTGGAAATCAATTTTCTCAAGATAATGGGAAATCTGCTTTCCAAATGTCCTTTTTAATACTTTTTAAAGTTAAATAATGGATTTAGTTTATAATTAATTTAAGTAATTAATCATAATATTTAATTTAATTAATTAAAATAATTAATTTAAGTAAATAAATGTTATTTTATTTAAATAATTAATTTAAATATCAGAAGTTTAAGTATTTTATGTTGAGAAATCAGATTTTCAAAAGCTGATTTCTTAATTGGGTAAAAAAATGAATATTTAAGTAAATAATTAAATTTTATGATTACTATAAGATAAAGTCCGCGTTAAAGCACCCGAAACCTACTAGGCTACTACTTTCTTCCTTTATATAATAGAGAAGAAAAACGCTCTTTAGATCTGGTGACATAGATAAAAGTTAAGACAACAATTAAATAAATAAAAATCTGTATGAAAGGAATTTACACCGAGAAAAACGCTCTTAAAGGTTAAATTCTTTTTTTGGGGGGAGGTTAAATTTTTATTATTCAAACAATAAATAAATAAACGTCTGTGTGAAAGGAATTTTATTATTGTAGGAAAGAAATACACACATAGAAAAAGTGAAAACGCTCATAAAATCTGAAAAGCAATAAATGAAAAAGCCTGTATGTAAGGAATTTACACCGAGAAAAAGTGACAAACACTCTTAATTATATTAAGATACTATGATCGACTAAAGTTGGAGTAGATGAATAAAAAATGAGGTCCTCAATTTTTTATATTTTAATTTAGTTATTTAAGTTTAAAAAGTCATTTTAATCTTTTAAAGTGTATTTATTACACTAAATTAATATTTCTAATGTGATATACATGACAAATGTTCATATATGACATCTCCATCATTTACAATAAAGGTTGAATTAAATTATAGTTATGTTGAACGAAATTAGCTAAAAAAAAATAAGTTGATGTCTCAAAAGATACTTAATAATTTAAAGTTGAAAAATTATTTTATTGACTAGTAATTATTTGATAAAATTATTTGTTGAAATGGCTAAAAAATGTAAAAGTTACATAAAAGATAAAATTAATAAAATTTTACCTTAAATAAAAATATTAAAAAGAAAATCTAATAAATATTTAAAGATAATGAGAAATAAATATAAAATGATATAAACTAATATTTAAAAAATATTAGTTCAAGTAACATATAAAAAATGTTAAAAATTACTTAAAAAAAACTAGTTTTACAAATAATTTAACAATTTTTTTAATTAATAAAAAATTAGAAATTAGTTAAAATATTTTGTCATGACATTTTTTTTGGTCTTGAATAAGTTATTACGTATATCTCTAACTCATTATGTCATAGTTTAATCTTTTTCATAGTGTAATTTTTATTGATCCAAAAAAATTATAAACATAAAAATTAAATTATTTCTCTTATGTATATGCAATATAAGGACTTACAACAATGCACAAATCCTTCTTATTGTTTGACTTTTTATCTGAGATACTCCAAACTTTGTTCATTATCCTAAACTTTATGCTTGCACATTAAAATCTTACTCAAATTTGTAGAAGTAATATATGGTTGTTTTTTTTTTTTTTTGCAAATATACATTTAATTTTAATCTGAACCTAGATTTGTGAATCTTAATCTAAACATGCACTAGATAAATTAAATTGATATCAATTAAGATAAATTTATCGAATGATGAATTTGATCTAATACAAATAATTAAAAACTAAACCGAAATTTTTAAACTTGATAAAAACATATGAAATGTGTTGAGAGATTCTTATTAGAGAATTTTAACATCTCTAAAAATTAATCCCTAACTTTTAACTAAACATATTAACATACCCAATGTTCATCAAAAAGAAAATTCAACTAAAAATAAAATATGACAAAAAATATATATTTCAGCATAAAATACTTTATATATTTTTAGTCCCTACAAATTCATCAACGCATTCATTTCGGGGAGAACTGTTTTTAATTAAAATTGAAGTTTTTACTATAAAATATTTTATATATTTTTAGTCCCTACAAATTTTTATTTTTTAATTTTGATCCCTTTAAATTTCTACAGACACAAACTTATGAGCATTACAAATAAAAAAATTAAAATTTTAAAAAGGTCTTAAATTTTTTTTAAAAAAGTACAAATCTTAGAAGGACTAAAAATAAACATAAAATTTATAGAAATAAAAATAAAAAACTATCTGCTCACATAAACCAAAAATATAAAAAATACTAACTTATAGAACAAAAACATAAATAAGCCTACAAGTTTACAAAAATTATCCCGGTGAAACAGCAAACAATCTGTATGAAAGGAATATACACAGAGAAACATCGCTCTCGAAATCTGATTAAATAACAGCAGACAATGCTTAAAGAACTATATCCATTTTTTTCTCTTAAAAAATATGTGTATGAAAGGAATTTACAGAGAAGAAACCCTCTCCAAACAAATATGTATGAAAGGAATCAAAACCCGCATTCTTTCTGTGCCAAAATAAAAAAACACCAACCCAAAAATCCTCCCACCACAAGTAAAATGAAATGGAAAATATTTAATAAAGTTCCAATATATTATCCAACATCTAGAGACTAAAAGGAGTGAAAAGCAGAAGATAAGATTGAATTTATGATAAAAAAATAAAATATTTAAAATAAACAACATTTGGAAAAGAACACAAACAATATATTTTTAATTAAAAATTATTATTTTGGAACTGTTTTCAAATTAATTATAAATATGAGACAGTTAAGCATGTCCAAATTAGATGTGACACCCCCTGAGTCACATCCAATTTGGACGTGTCTCCCCCATTGTGACACGTGTCTGATACGACACGTGTCACGCATCCATGCATCAATGATGATATTTTACGTATAAACTTCAAATAGTCAGTGATAAAAATATTCGATCGAAACGTACCATATGTGAAAATCTTTTTGGGCGTGTTTGATTAATGACTACTCCATATTTGTAATTAGTTAAAAACAACCCCAAATTAATAAATTTTATTAAAAATGTATTATTTTGATTATTTTTTCAACAACATTTTGTATATTATTATTCAAATAAAATTTCATATATACTGAATGAATCTAATTCAATTGATTGTTATAAATCTTTTATCTGTCAGATTTTGATTTTTATGGAAAAAATAAATAAGAATTCATGTGTCCACGTAGACACCCTCCCAAGCAGTCAACCCCGCGGGAAACCGCCACGACTAAATCTCATCACTCCCTTCCTCCGAGTCCTACTTCCTCACGCCTCCACCAACCTAACCCCCTCCCAGCTTTATATTTTCCCCAATCCACTCCAACGCGCTTTTCCTTCTTCCTCCAACCCAATCAATCCAAACACGCCCTTACCAGAATGGAGACTAATCCCCGCACGATCCGCACCCTTGTCTCGAAGCTGAGCTCCGTCTCCGAAGCCGCCCGCATCGACGCCCTTTCCCACCTCCGCCTAATGTCCAAACAATCCCCCGAAACCCGCCCCCTCATCGCCGACGCCGGCGCAATCCCCTACATCGCAGAAACCCTCTATTCCTCTTTGCACCCCTCCCAAGAAAACGCCGCTGCCACACTCCTGAACCTCAGCATCACCGAAAAGGAGCCCCTCATGTCGACACGTGGCGTCCTCGACGCCATCGCCCACGTTATCTCTCACCACAGCACTACCTCCTCCCCCGCGGCGGTCCAGTCCGCCGCCGCCACCATCCACAGCCTCCTCTCCTCGGTGGACTCCTACCGCCCCGTGGTCGGGTCCAAGCGCGAGATTGTGTACTCCCTCGTCGACATCCTCCGCTGCCACGTGTCGTCACCTCCTCGCACGATCAAGGACTCGTTAAAGGCGTTATTCGCCATCGCGCTTCATCCTCTTAACCGATCTACTATGATTAATCTTGGCGCGGTTCCCGCGCTTTTTTCGTTGGTTGCGAAGGACGGTAGAGTTGGGATTGTGGAGGACGCGACGGCGGTCATCGCCCAGGTTGCGGGATGCGAGGACGCCGCGGAGGCCTTTAAAAAGGCCTCCGGAGTGGGCGTCCTCGCGGACCTCCTCGACCTTGCCACCGCCGCCAGCATGCGGACTAAAGAGAACGCCGTCTCGGCGCTGCTTAATTTGGTGCGGTGCGGCGGTGACAAGGTCGCCGCCGAAGTCCGCGATGTCGTGGCGTTCGGGGCGTTAGATGGAATTGCAGATGTTAGGAACGGCGGGAGCGGCAAGGGGAAGAACAAAGCTGCTGAGTTGTTGAAGGTTTTGCTCGGTGAGAACAATGGCGATGTTGTTGTGTTGAACAGTGATACTTGTTCTTCGTTTGGTTCCTCGAGGAATCATGATTCGGAATGAGTTTGATTCGTGTTTGGTTGCGAGTTTATGATTCTTTTTGATCGTGGTAGACCGGAAATGGGTTCTTTGCATTCTCCGGATTCATTCAGGCATTCATGAATTGGAATGGTTGAGTGAAGATAAGATGGTTCACATTTTGGATAGATGTATTAAATTTGTTACATTTAGGATAAAAAATTAGATGCAGTTTCTTATGTGCTTTTGGCGATGTTTTCCAATCAGAATTAGAGTTTTACCTCGGTAATCTATGTTGGCATTTAATGTGAATCTATATTAGCAAATTACCGAGGTGGATCTCCAATTATGATTGGAGAATAACACTGAAGATTTGTATATTCATTCAATGGTTCTGACTAGCTGAATGTGTGAATGCAGGAGTTTCCTGGTTGTAGGGAATTCCGGTTGATTTAGGTTTAGACAGGCGGATTTGGTGTACAAATTAGGTGATAATTTTGTTGTTTTGATGATATTCTATTGATTATTGTGTTATGATATGAACAATATCATGATGTGTTTTACATTCCTACAGTGTTGATTTACCTAGTAGCAGCTTTCAGGCTATTTTATTCTTCTTCCCGGGAGTACTTGTGATTTTTCATTGGTTTGATTTCAATTTGAGTTTTTAGCTTTGATAGTTAGGTAATGTTTTAAACTATTGAAGATTTGAAGGTTAGTTATGATGTGTTAGGATTGAGGATCACTCAAATACAATAGTCAACTACAGTTGCTCTGGAAACTTGTTGGTAAATGTTGTGACCTTGGTTCTTACTCTGACATTTTTAGATGTGACTGTTACCCGTCAAAGCTGGAGGCTGGTCTGTTATTGCAGCACTGGTTGTTGTGAACTTGTGATAGTCCTATTTATGTATTCATTTGCGTCATATAGTGTGTGTTTATATTAACCCTGTTGTGTTTGTTATGTTCTTCTTCACTGGAACTGGAAGGTTTTCCTAGCTTTAATGTTTTGTAGGTTAAGTGCATTCTGTGATAGAAAAAAATATATGATATATGAAGGGGTTAGGGTCTAAAGAAGAGAAACTATATGTGTAAAAGAGAGAAATATATGATCTTAAAAATAAATATAACGGTTGATTTAGATTGTGTAAACAAGAGAACAATTTTCGGAATCTGAAATATTGAATATGCATCTCCATTCATGAAGTAGCTGAAGTCATTTTTTTTAATGGATTAGTTGCATATTGAAAATTAAAGTGAATATTATTATGGGAAGACCATCTTAGTTATGACTTATGATCCTCGATGATCTATGTAAGAAATGTTTGATTGTGTTTAAATATGTAGTCAACTGTATTTATGTTCATTAGATTAGAATAATTAGTCCCAGATTATTTCGCTAGAGATTTGATAATCCACAAGTTAGCTATTTTATTCAGTAAGTTCTGTTCACAATGACAATGTGTACCACCATTGGCTCCAGTATGTTTACATTCCACCGTGGTTCACTCTATCTGCTTTTCATATTTGGACTTAAAAATTCTTCTATTTCTACTACACTGGACTGTTCCTTTTTTTACTTTTATAATATCTCAAGACCCACGAGGAAACTTAATCTAATTTGCATCCTGATTTATAATAGACATGAGCACATGCTTTTTAGTTCACATTAGGCTAGTCATTTTTTTTTTTAAATTGTAGTTGCTGTTAATTTTAATAACCATATCATTCATTCAGTGGCGGATCTAGGATCCTGGGTCAGTGGAGACAATTTATTTAAAAAATAAAAAATTAATAATTATCATTATCATATGAGATAGTTGGGTTCAAATACAAAGATAAAAAGTACAAAATATAAAATTTGAAGATAAATATGTGCACTTTATTAAAATAAGATGATGCATTTACTTACTCTTACATGTGAACTAGTAAGAAAGTTCAAATACATAAAATTAGGGGATGTAAAACATAAAATTAGGAAATGCAAAATATAATATTTTTGGACAGATATCAGTGGTTTTATTAAAATGAGGGGGTGCATTAGTCCACCCTCACATGAACATGGATCCGCCGTGATATCATTTATAATTTGTTTTAAGACCCTATTAGAACTTTATAAACCCCCCCCCCCCCCCCCCTTTTCTATTATCAATGAAACACTGCCCCGTTGCACATCTTCCCATTATCATTTTTTTCTAAAATAAATATGACTAATTTTTTTTAAAATATATAAGTATGATAATTAGGTAAAACTTTTGAATCCCAAATTAGGTAATGATTAATTCCATTAAAGTTCATTAGATAAAACTTATTTCGAATCCCAAATTAAGTAAGACTTATTCCATTTTTACATTAGTAAGACTAATTTCATAAGAGTTACTTTTGAAAGTCTGAATTCCTCTTTAAATTTTAATTTCTAACTTTTCTTTTAATGTTTACTTTCTCTCTACTGTACCAAACAAATTATTGAAACTAACAAGCAGTTGGTTTTAGTGTGGAATTTAACTTTCTTTTTTAAGTAAAGTAAGATTTTATGTTTAAGTTTTGTAAATAAAAAGAATGTGATTGAGAAGAAAATTCACTACAAATAATCAGGCAATTTTCCCTCAAGATTAATTATTGACAAAGACAATAGATATTTGTCACCAATAACACTATTAACAAAAAAAACTATTGATACAATAACATGTCCAAAAATTTTAGTTGTGGGAACAATATTTATGAAGTTTAATAGACATGTACTAACAACACTAAAAAATTTACACCATCAATCAATTAAAAATCAAATTTGATATAATTTTTAGTTAGTTGTTATTAAAGTCAATAAATTATTATGTAATATAATTTGTAATTGAATAAAAATAAAAAAACTTAACATTATTAGTATATATATATTATTTCTTTTTTTTTCATTTTTTGACTACATATCATTTTTCTCATATTTATATATAAATTAGTACTTTAATATATGCATTTTACATGATAAATTATTTTTTATATAACAAAACTTAAACATAAAATCTTACTTTACTTAAA
>PYAF01000877.1:251361-262485 GCA_007407185.1 Glycine tomentella
ATAGAGTATTAGTTTAAAAATATAATTTTTTTTTAATATGTGAATCATATAGAACACGTACACAAAAAAATCATAAAAAGTGTAATTTTACAATTTTCAATAAAATGAAATTTTTACTCTTAATTCTTTAATGAAAATATCCTAAGAGTACTAATCAGTATTTACCTTATATTTATAATCTTAATTCATGTGAAAATCATAGTTAGGGGTTACGTGCTCAGAACAAAAAAATATTATTAGTAATACACTTTCAAATAAACATTTTTATTGAGTAAAATATACGTGGATCTAATTAAATATGTTGATCTTATTTTTCAAATATGTGGGATTCACACAAATTTTAACGGCAAAAAATTTAATATTTTGTTTTTTTTTTAAATTACGAATTTAGGGTACTTTTAGAAGTATTTACGGAAGTATTGTAATTAGTCGTGTCCCCATAAAATGCAACTAGACACATTTCCCTCAGGCCCGACAGGTGCTTAGTGGCACCCCTAGCAGACATGACTGGTTGCGCCTTAGGTAGGCGTGACTCCCTCCCCTGTTGCGCCCCACACAGGCGCGATTGTGCGCCCTGTTGCGCCTCCTCCAGGCGCGACTCTGCAGTCTGTTTTACCCCCTATAAATACCCCAAATTCACTATTTCCTTTCACTTTTTCACTTTTACCCTCTCTCTATCATTTTGCTCTCTGACTTCTCTCTAGCTTTCTGTTTGGGTTTGAGGCTTTGCACAGTGAAACTCTGTCAATCAAGTAAGTGCTCGAATATTTATTTTTTATATTACATGAAATGTATTATATTATTGTCTTTAAAATTTTTTATTGATATATGAATTTGTTAGTGACTTGTATTATAAATAGTTACATGTCCTAAGTTATGATTAAGGCCATACGTACTTAAATTAGTTAGTTGTAACATGTTTGTTGGCTTAGAATATTAGTTAGTGACGTAGGTTATGATTAAGGACATAAGATATACCCACTACTAGAAAAACAGCCTTCTACATCGGTTATTTTGGACATTCGACATCGATTTTGAACTGATGTTGAATCAGGCAACGTTGAAAGTGTGCAAGTTAACATCGGTTTTCAAAACCGATGTTAACGAAACTAAACAACATCGGTTTTCCATCAATAACCGATGTGGATATCTGATAAGTGAAAACATTAAAAAGTGTAAAAGATGGTGTAACAACATCGGTTTCTTTGCAAAATCGATGTTAATGAACACAACAACATTGGTTTTCTTTTCAAAACCAATGTTGTTACATCAAATAAACAATGGTTTTCTTTGCAAAACCGATGTTGTAGTTCAAGTTAACATTGGTTTTCTTAGAACCGATGTTGTTTGATTAATTTTTTTATATAAATATTTTGTCTGTTTTTTAAATTTTTGCAGTTCTTCAACCTGTGAATTAAGAACCAGATCCAGTCAATTTCAGAATACATTAAAATAAATTGATATTTGAATAACAAATAAAATTCAATAGTGTCAATGTACATAAAATAATTTCCTAACCTAATGTTTATACAATTGTTTTGAAAATCCAATAACCACCTAATCTATTAATAAGTCATCTCTAATTTTAAGAAAAAACTTCGCCCATTGAACCCTAATAGCCTTCAAGGTGTCGGCTTCCAGTGGTCTTTCATCAGTGAAATACTACATGACTTAAGAAAACATAATTTAATAAGTACAAAACAAAAACAAGTAACAAAAATTAGTTTTGAATTAGAAAATTAATTACCATGTCCTAGTTATCTGTGAAGCCTCCTTTGACTATTGTCGACATCCAATGCATGACATAATAGCTACACTCAGTGCTTCCTTTTTACTTATTACACTAAATTGAAAAACATGCATAGTCAAAGTTAAATGGCAATTAGTGTAAATAGTAATAAAAATTATTTTCAATACATAAACCATGATTTATTAGAAGACTTACTTTAAGTGCAATCCATTTAGTTGTAGCCTTTGATTTATTTTCTTGACTGTCATGGTTTCCCTTCAAAGAACTGCTTAAGAGAAACATGCATGCATAGTGTACAATTAACATATTCATGCCATAGAAATAACAAAAATGTGTTACAAATTACAACCTACCTATTAATAATTTCTTTAAGGTAGTTATCAGGCCTGTTATGCAACGAACAGAACCAGACGACTACATTGGCCTTAAGACATATAACTACCAAGTGTCAATGTGCACTGCATTGTTGAAAAACAAGTTATTAGACTGCATACATTAATTAAATTGTGATACTCATTTATACTTACCCATTCAAATATGGTGCAAGGTAGACATGTTTCTGTGAACTCTGCATCCATTTCTTCATATAGTTCTCGATTTGAAATTGAGATTGGCCAGATCTCTGTATGAACTCTGCAGGCTTAATTCATTTATATGCCTATTGTACCATGAAAATAGAGTCAATTATGGAACAACATAAAACAATTCACCAAGTAATGCTAGTCAATTGAAAGTGACTTACAGAATCCACAAATGTATAACAGAGATATTGAGACATTGACCACCATGGATGATCTCCGAAATATCCTCATGCTTGATGTACAAGGGGAAGTTGTCATTATGCACCCCGAACATCTGCGAGTCCCATGACACCTGGAAGGGTTTGAGGAAAAGATGGGGGATGGTTAATGCTATCTGAAAACCAAACATTTGCGGGTCCCTTGGGTTCTTGTTTATCCTACACAATTAACAACCAAAAGTGAACGATCAGGTTAACTTGAGATGTGACAAATCATTCGTAAATGAGAAGAAATAAGGCAAAAATGATAAACCTTAACCAAAATTGTATGTACAAGATGTGTCAGCCAAGCAAGGAAAGTGTTAAGTGCTTGCCCCACTAACTGAACCTCGTTAGTGGGAACAGGGACGCGAGCATCAGCATCGCGTACTTCCTCAACACTCACCTTTACCTGATCAGCGGCAAGAAGGACACTGTGCACGGTCGTCAATCCCTCATGAACTCTACCAAGGGCAACAAGGCGGGGATGATTGTCATCCACATACAACCCACGCCTGTCAGACGCACCCGTGTCTGGGTCATTGCCCGAGGGATCGACACAGCTTCCCTTGGTGCTGACACGGGCACCAATGGGACATGACTGAACCTCTGGAGGCTGCATGGCACCCTGAGACTGCATTTGGGACTGCAACTGGCTGAAGCTCATCATCACTTGTTGCGTAACTCTTTCAGTGATCGACTGTGTAAGTCGATCAGTGATAGACTGCTCCAGCTCTACCCTAATGTTGTCTTTTAGGCGATCCAAGTCTTCAGGCGCCATGGATGCAGACTTCGACTTGCGAGAGGATGATGAAGCCGGTCCAAAGTACTGTGTGATGGTCACACCGGCTCCAGCACCACGGACACGGCCGGGATGCTCTGTTCGTCCAATGGCAGCAGTCAGGACATCCTGACGACCACTGGCGACAAAAGAACCCTGTGTGGATTGCTCTTCCAGGGAATCCTGCAATCAAAATACAGTAGAACATTAGTTTTGTCATTTGTGATGCAAAAATTCATTAAATGTGTATGAGATTGTTGTTTGACTTACAATCCTCTCAGCAATCTCGCGTGCCGCCTCTGCATCTCCACGTGTCGTCGCACAGGGGACGGAGGATGAATGATGGTCTTCGTGCTGTCATCACGAGTTACTCCCTCCAATTTCTTCTTTTGTTTTTCCTCCATCAATCTCTTCTCGAGCAACTCGTAACCCCTGCGGGATAACACGTGAGGGGCGGTGTTCAGCTTCTGGATCGCCTGGGCCTTCTTTCTAACATCCTGTAACAATTAGACACATAGGGTTACAAATAGGAGACAGTATGACTACTTAATTGTGAAATTGTAATGTTTTGTAAAACAACTAACCTCCCAGGAAGCCGCTCGCTGACTCTGACAGAATTGGGTCCACTGTTCCTTACTGATGCCGTATTTTTCGCATACAGCATTGGCATCGTCGTCCTTGCCTTCTATGAGGACCCATTTCCTTGTCGAGTCTGGTTTGAATTGCCTCCAACGCTCGCCCACGGTCTGCAGAATCTTCTTCTTTGTCCGATGGTCGGACGCTTCAGGTATATCAAATTCAGCCTGCATTAAAAGGAAGTCAGTTTTAAAGTAACGTGAACAACATTTTAATTGTGTAATGCTTAAAAAGAGACAGTACACCTTTAAATTGTAATACCTGAATGTCCTCCCAAATCAAGTCCTTCTGCGCTGAAGGAACTTCCTTCCAATTAGGAAGGGTGACATCCACCTTGTCTCTAGCCACGATCCCCAGATAGGTCCTCAATTTCTTTGCTTGACGACCATCAACCTTCCCTGTGCTAGGATCCACATGGACAACCGGTCTGTCAGTACAAGGAACTCTAGTAGCCAGTGACCTCCGTCGTGTTGCTTTCCTCGTCTTCTTTGCTGTAGACGGTGAAGGTCCTGACTCAAGAGGAGGTGCTGACTCAGCATGAGCCGCTGCTGACTCAGGAGGAGGATGTGGTGACTCAGCACGAGGAGGGGAGTTGGGTGGTGTAGTCATGATCCTGTAAAAAACACAATCATAGATAAGTAAAGTTAAGTGACAAGTTAGGTTACATATGAAATTGTACAAGTCGAAAAAAGTTAACAAAAAAAATTACATTAGGTGATGTTAATTAATTCTCCTTCATCATGATCATTACGATTTGCATGAACATCGTCAACTTTGTCTTCTCTGTTGACGTTAGGTAGTTGTGTCGAGAATTAAGTCACACTTGTATCGGCGGTTGAGTCATCATCGTCAACATTAATGCTAATGGTTTTTTCGTGTAGTACCACTGACCACCTTTCGTCACACGGATCTTGAACATAAAACACTGGTTTAGTTTGTTCTGCCATGATGAAAGGTTCATCTTGATAAGCTAGCTTGTTAAGATCTACCAAAGTAAATCCAAGTCCTCAGTTCGCACACCACTTTTCATATCAACCCACTTGCATTTGAAAACATACACAGCGAAACTAACATAATTAAGCTCCCAAATGTCATTAATGACTCCAAAGTAAGGCAAGCACGCAAAACGTGGATTATGGTCATGCACAGTAGCAAAGTGCTGCGACTCAGTCCTTAGGCTGACCCCACTGTTTTGCATTGTGCTCTTCTCATCTTCTTGTAGAACTAGTACTTGTTGATATCGTACCCTACCAACTTCTAACATTTCTTTTAGGCCCATCTGCTAACTTCCTCATTGTTTCAAATGAAGATTCATCACTAAGGATTGTATCTTTAAATCAATTCAGGAAAGTCTTGTTATGCTCTTTCAACAACCTATTCTTCGTCATTCTTGGATTACTTTCCTTCACTAATGCTTCATGACGAACCATGTATGGCAGGACTTCATGACTGTTATTCAGGACATACAAATGAGTTTGTTGCAATTTCTGCAAAGCGGGCGTTATAATATGTAGCCCTCGTGTACCCTTTCCTCCCACTCTGTCCTCATGCCGCGACTCCGGAAGCCTAACATGTTTTGCCTTTTCAAGTTATTCTGAACAAAACTCTACAACTTCTTCTGCAATGTACCTTTCAACTATGGATGCTTCAGGACGATGTAGGTTTTATGTATACCCTTTCAAGATCTTCATGTATCGCTCGACCGAGTACATCCACCGTAAATAAACGGGACCACACATTTTAATTTCCCTTACCAGATGAACAAGTAAGTGAACCATTATGTCGAAAAATGTAGGAGGAAAATACATCTCCAACTGACACAAGATAATTGCCGCCTCTTCTTCCAAGTCATCTAACTTTACCGGATCCACGACTTTCGAACAAATGACATTGAAGAAAAAGCACAGGCGACTTATAGCATGCCTGACTTTGTTAGGCAAAATATCTCGAATCGCCACAGCTAACAATTGCTGCATCAACAAGTGGCAGTCGTGAAACTTCAAGCCAACTAGTTTCAGATCTTTCATCTGTACAAGGCTCTTAATATTTGAAGAATATCCTTGTGGCACTTTCACTTGGCGCAGACACTGACAGAAACTTATCTTTTCCTTTCTTGACAAAGTGTGGCATGCTGGAGGCAAGTACATTTTCTTACCATCAGACCTAGGATGTAACTGCTCACGTATACCCATCTCAGCAAGATCTTGACGAGTGTTCAAACCATCCTTTGTCTTGCCTTGAATGTTAAGCAACGTGCCGATGACACTGTCACACACATTTTTCTCCACATGCATAACATCGATACAATGTCTAACATCTAGATCAAACCAGTACGGAAGATCAAACTGTATCGACCTCTTCTTCCATATGCAACTATTACATTTCTGCTTCTTTTGAGTCTTTCCAAATACAGTATGGATGCCCTCAACTCGCTCAATAACCTGATGACTGGTTAATGGAATCAGTGTAATTTCATGCTCTTGACTTCCATTAAATGCTTTTTTCAATCGTTGATATGGGTGATAAGGTTTCAAAAAACGTCGATGGCGAGTGTAAACTGTTTTTCTTCCATGTTTAAGTTGCACGTAACTTGTGTCTTGCTCACAGATAGGGCATGCACGATGACCCTTTACACTGTATCCACTCAAATTCCCATACGTTGGAAAATCATTAATGGTACAAAATAGCATTGCACACAACTTGAATGTCTCCTTTTGGTACCCATCAAACACGGCAACCCCTTCGTCCCACAAGTTTGTCAAGTCCTCAATCAAGGGACTAAGATAAACATCAATGTCATTTCCTGGCTGTCTTGGGCTCGATATCATCATAGACAACATCATGTATTTTCGCTTCATGCACAACCAAGGAGGCAGGTTATAGATGACTAGCAAAACAGGCCACGAACTGTACCGAGTACTTAAACTGTTGTAGGGATTCATTCCATCATTGGAAAGTGAGAGCCTGAGATTTCTTGGGTCTTTACCGAATTCTGGATACAAACGGTCAATCTTCTTCCACTGAACTGAATCTGCCGGATGTCGGAGCATTCCATCACAGTGTCTTCCCTTTGCATGCCACGTAAGGTCTTTTGCGTCATCTTTGTTAGCAAAAAGACGCTTAAACCTTAGTATGATCGGAAGATATCACAACATCTTCGCGGGAGGGCCTTTCGTTGAACTCTGATCACTGCCACAGTCGTCATCGTCCTTCACTTTGTACGGTGATACCTCACACGTGGGGCATTTATCCATTTGTTCAAATTCATTTCTGTACAACATGCAGTCATTAGGACATGCATGAATTTTCTTATACTCCATACCTATCGGATAAAGTATCTTCTTCACCAAATAGTAATTGCTTGGCAATGTGTTTTCCTCTGGAAGCATGTCCTTAACTACCTCAAGCAGTGAACTGAAGCTTTTGTCACTCCACCCATTCTGGCCTTCGCATTAACCAGATTTAACACTGCAGACAACAATGTAAATGACTCTTTGCACCCCGGATACAAAGGCTTCTTCGAATCACTTTCCAACGTATCATACATAGGGGCATGTGCTTGCTTAAATGACTCATGTCCCAGATCACGAATCAGATCATCTAATCGATCTTTGATGTCAACATCAAGCGGTTTAGTTTGCGAGACCCTCTGCGTGTCTGTCAAGTCACCATGCCATATCCATGTCGTATAAGTCTTCTTAATCCCATCGCACAGAAGATGCTCCCGTATGTCGTCCAGTAGTTGGCGTCTTGCATTCAAACAATTAATACAGGGACATAAATATTTTCCATCCCCATCCGGTCGACTTCTTTCGGATGCAAATTGCCAGAAATGTTCAACTCCTTCTTCATACTCAACCGTGATGCGACTTGCATTCATCCAACTTCGATCCATGTAACTAATAACTCTATGATACTCACAAAGTTATTCGATGCATGAAACCTCTCTTTTTTCATTCAAGGTGTGACCCTATCCCATTCAGGAAGACATATTTTTATAGTATATTCATATGTATAGGTTGCATTTCTTATCTTAAATTTGACAAAATTTCGACAGCATTTCGCTTTGGTATCCGAGTACACGACATGAAAGCGGTGACATGAGTTCCACCACAGTCAAGTATGCACTCGGAGAACAAAGTGAAATGCATTGTACCGAAATTTCATCAAATTTAAGAAGAGAAACACAACCTATACATTTGAATATACTATAAAAATTGAGTCTTCCAAAACTGTCCAAACAGACAATTCAAGAATCAATATAATGATTAATCCAAACTATCCGGAAGAATCGGTGTAATGAATCTCAAACGGAAAACTAAGGTTCACTCATAATGAACATTAATTGTAAAGAAAAAGCAACATGCATACTTGACATACAAAATATTTTAAAAACAATCATAAGACAAATTGTACGCGTCAATATGAAACACATTCACACTTGTGATGATGATCTGTGTGAAATGTCCAACAATGAAGCTTGTGATGACGAGGCAAACAGGAAAACGGTTCGCTCTCCTATAGCCTACAATGAACATATAACATTATCCGATCATGTTGATGGAATGCAAGTGATTTACATAAAGCAAGGGTTAAAAGGGATGTGGACAAAACAAGTTACACAAGCACTCATTACATATTATCTTATAAATTTCAATGTGAAACACTTTTGTAATTACCTGAGAGGATGGTCAATCACAATCTCCAACAAGGACGGAGGATGACGATGCAAAAAGCCAAATGAGAACTGCATACATATGATACATGTGGTGTCAGATTACAAAAGTTGGTTTGAATCAAGACAAACAAAAGAGCACACACCGTAGTCAATGAAAGTATGTCAACCTTCATTGTTACTTCTGGAAATAACCTATCCCTTTATACATATATACTAAATAGTATGTAACCTATCCCTTTCGGCAAAAGAACTCACATATCGAACATATTGCTGGTGGTTTGGCGAGGGGACAAACTTGTCCCCCCAATGGTTTGACTTTCTCATGTGACCGACCACTTCCCTTTACTTGACTTGTCATTGCTCCCACTTGACCTCTTTTTTCCATTCACTTTCTTTATATATATAACACTATAACTTAGCCCTTTTTATACCATAGTCTACACTATTCTTCCATCCTTCACTACTACTACACCAAAAAAATTAATATATAGCATTCTTCTAGCCTAAGAGAAAATAAACCAATATTATTCCACAAAACATATTAAAGTTCGTGAGAGTTTAATTAATTTGACACACGTACCCTTATGGTCAAAGAAGGTCTTGGACTTGAAATCACCGAGCTAAGGTTGGGTCTACCCGATGCGGAGCATGTAACTGTGGTCAATAAGAATGAGAAGAATTGTTGGACTTGGATTGAAATTAGCTATTTTTTTAGTCAATTATCACACAACAATAACACAACAAGCACTTAGTGGTTTCTTGAAATTGATTGGAGCAATGGGGGACAATCATGTTCTTATCATTATATACCATAAGCCGTGTTTGCCAAAAATATACTCATTATTACTTTAGAGTGGAATGTTCAAGCCCAAAGTTTCAAAATGGAAAATTGTTTAAAAATTCCTTAATTTGGTTGATCACTTACACTTATAGGCTCCTTTAATTTATAATGAGATAACGATTTGTCCCCCATCTTTATTGTGTGAACATAATCACATAGCCTTAGTCCTGTTTATAGAAGAAATAATCCTTGGCTTGGCTTATTGAGAGTGTAAGTGTGAGTGTTAGCCAAAGCAATTTTAACTTACGTGACAAAGCATCTAGAGCAAGTCACCAAACTACAGTTGGTCTAAATGGCAGCTTCGTGTTGCTTCAACAAAGAATGAAAGAAGAGTACCAGCAGCAGTGCTTTAAAAGTGACACAAGAATCCAATTACAAGCAAAATGAGGCATCTCTCTCTCCCTCACCAATCACCATTTCCACACCACATGGCTGCCTTTGATTTCATTTTTTTTAATCTTCTTGTTTACTAGTGTATTTACTAATGCCTTTCTTCATTATGGAATTTCAAGAAACCATTTTACCCTCCAAATATAGGGTATAGGAAAAAAAACAAGTTACAAAATAGCTAACAAGTTTAATAGGTATTTTTTCAGAAATTAAAGTATTCGTTTAGTATAGAACCACACTGTTGGATTAGGCATTTAATAGCTAACAAGTTTACTAGCTAACAAGTTTACAAAAGAGCCTCTAGATTAGGCATTTTATCAAGCACTTAGTGGGCAACTTCATTCTATTCACAGCAATAACACATTGAACCCATACATCACACGAAAATTGGTAATGCAAAACCAAACCGCATTCAACAGCGACAACAAAATACAACATTAACATTATTGGGCAACAACGAAAACAGAGAAATGCGTTGACACTAACCTCGGATGGAGACGCGAGCAAAAGCTTTAACAATGGAAACCGAGAGCTGCTAGTGGAAATCGCAACGTACACGACAACAACCACCAGCTGAGGTAGACGACGACAATGGTCAACTGAGAATGAGAGCCGATGAGGTTGAGGAAGATACAAAAGAAAAGCGCGCTCAGTGAAGGTAAATGATTTGGGGCCCCAGATTGTTTTAAAATAACAAGAACAACATTGATTTTCATTCAAAAACCGATGTTAAGTATTTCTCGTTAACATCGATTTTCATAAAAACACATAAAAATCGATGTTAACTATTCCTCCTTGACATCGATTTTCCTAAAAATACATAAAAACCGATGTTAACTAGTCATTGTTAACATCGATTTTCTGAAAACACTTAAGAACCGATGTTAACTAGTTATGATTAAGGACATAGGTACCTAAGATATACCTAATGAATTCATGAAAATTATTTACATGATCAAATTAAATAAATCATAATAATATGATTATTGGTTTAAAATATTAGACCTAGGTTATTTTTGAAAATTAGTTGTATTTCAAATTTAAAATAAATCATGATAATATGATTTTTAAATTCTAGCGATATAGTTAGTTTGTTGAGGAAATTATTGGTTTAGAATATTATTAGTTAGTGACCTAGGTTATTTTTGAAAATTAGTTGTATTTCAAATTTTTAAAAATTATGATAATATAATTATTAAATTAGCGATATAGTTAGTTATATGTTGAGGACATTATTGGCTTAGAATATTAATAGTTAGTGACCTAGGTT
>PYAF01000877.1:269882-280162 GCA_007407185.1 Glycine tomentella
GTGGTTTTGATGATATTTGGAAGGTTTTGTCAAATTTTATGGACTATTTTGAATTAAGTAGAGAATAAATATGGATAAATGGTTTAAGTATTAGAGTAATTTAATTTTGAGGATTTAGTAGTAAGGTGGTAAGTGAAAGAAAAATTAAGAGGTATATTAGGTTTGAATTTTTCTTGTGAATGCTTAAAGGAATTAGAATTATTTGAAAGATAAATTGTGGATTATTAGATTCTTGACATAATTTTCTGTTGCTTGAGGATACTCTATGGTCAAGATGATAAGGATTTCACTGGAATAAGGTATGGTGATTTAATCTCTCTTGTGATAAGTAGGATGTTAAGATAGAAAATATTTTCCTTAAGATGATTGGTATTTTACTTATGGATTTTTGGGAGGTCGTCAGAATATATTTGTATTCCTGATGTCTGTTATACCATAAGTTTCAACGCATATTTACGAGTTAGCAGACTGGCCACCTGGATAATTTGTGAATTGCAAAGAAACATTATGGCAAGCAGACATAAATACAAGTAAGTAAATGGTAGGTGATTTTCTCGGTATCCACTCTCTATAGTGATTAAGTGAGTATAGAGTTATGTTGTAATGAGCATATGTTTTTCATATTGGTGGATGTAAGGAATAGGGATTAGTAAGAATGATTGTAGTATAGCTGATGTATTTCAAGTTTTAAGGCTGAAGGATAAAATGGTGGTTTGAGAAAATTTGAAGAAGTCATTTTTGGAGGAATGTTTTCCTGAGGATGTTAGAAATAAGAAAGTGATGAAATTCATAAGAACTTAAGCAAGGGACTACGATTATGGTTAAGTAGATAGCTAAGTTTGATTAGTGAAGTACTCTCTTCATTATTAAAGGAAAATATGGTATTAAGGTACTGGTGTTATTTGATTTAAGTAAGGGAAAATTAAATTTTAAATGTCTTCTGTGAAGGGTAAGTTTGTGATTGAGACCCCGACTAGTAGGTATGTTTTGATATGTATTATTTTGTGTAGATTTCTAATAGCAAATTTTATGATAATCTTATCTGTTTGCCTTTTGCCAAACTAATGATATTTTGATTATCTTCTGATAAACTGTTTTAAATAATTAAGTGTTGGCAATCCTGAGATGAGTAATCATGAGATATCTATCCCTGTTAACTAAATTTGGCTAAGAACAGATTAAGTATATAATATTTTGTTTATCCTAGACCTAGGAGCAGAGACCAAGGTTTCTCTAGGTAATC
Organism: Glycine tomentella; assembly: GCA_007407185.1. Lineage (NCBI taxonomy): Eukaryota > Viridiplantae > Streptophyta > Magnoliopsida > Fabales > Fabaceae > Glycine > Glycine tomentella. The sequence goes on from PYAF01000877.1 coordinate 271,126, forward strand.
TACGTGTTGCTAGAAGAATTTCCAGAAGAATGATATAATTGGTCTACCGCTTGAAAGAAAGATAGTTTTCTATAGATCTGATATATGGTGATTGAAACCATATCTGTAACTACATATGAGAAGTTTCTTATAGAGTTAGTTGAGCTATAGAAACAAGTAAGGAAAATTGTTAAATAAGTGGTTTACGAGATCTAATATGTTTTTATAAGAAATACTAGTGTTAGAGAAATGGTAGAGACTAAAAACTAAGTATCTTGTTCCTAGAAAGGATGACCTTATGGATCAGTGGGTAGGAACATATGTGAACTTAGGACCAGTTACCATCAAGATCCATGTGAAGCTTGAGGATATTTTAAGGATTGCCTTTAGAATCAATTATAGTCATTATGAGTATTTAGTTATGTTTTTTTATACCCTGGAATGTTTATGAAGTATAGGAATAAGACCTTTCACCCTATCTTGAGAGTTTGTGATAATAGTCATAGATGATACCTTGGAATAATCTAAGATTAGAGAAGAGAATGAGGAATACTTAAGGATTTTATTACAGATTCTTAAGGATATGATAAGGTATTTAAGTGTGAGTTTTGGACTGAGATACTTAGGGCATGTTATACTTTGAGAAGGTATAACTATAGATCTTTCTGAGGTAAAGAATGTTCGAAAGTAGGAAGATCCAAAAATCTGTATTTGAAATTAGAAGTTTTCTGGATTTAGCAGGAGGGATTTTTCGAATTAGCCTTACCTTTGATTAAGACAAGGATTTGGAATGAATGCTTGGGGTAAGCATAAAATACCTGCATTAGTTTTAAATCTTAGGAAAACCCTTTGAGGAATATTATGATGTATTCAAAATGGGTTTAAAAAGAGTTTTGATGGAAAAAGATAGTAGTAGATACATCTAGGCAATTGAAAGTCCATAAGAGAAAATACCTTACTCCTGATTTAGATGTAGTCCCTGAGGTATTAACATTGGAATCTTGGAGACATTATTTGTATGGTTCACATTTTGAGGTTTTTAGTGAACATAATAGTTTGAGGTAAGGATGAAATTTTTGATGATCATGACTTTGAGCTTAGTTATCATCATGGAAAAGCTAATATGGTGGTGGATAAGTTAAGAAGAAAACTTTGATGATATCTGCATTAATGACTAGGAAATGAATCTGTTAAAATAATTTAAGGATTGTAGAGCCTAAGGTTAGGAACTCTGTAGGTTTTCAATGAATTTTTGGAGAAAACAAGTAAAAGATCTGATCCTTTCTTAAAGAACCATGTTAGAAAATGTATCCAATAAAGGAAATAGTGAATTTAAGATAAGAACAGATGGTATATTAAAGGGCACAATAGGAAGATAAAATCCATCCAGTAGCCATTAAAAGGTATCAAGATCTAAAAGCTGGTTTCTGGTGGTCAAGGAGGAAGAAGGAAAATAAATGAGTATGTATACTCTTGATTACCTTGCCATAAATCTAAGAAAGAACACTAGAAATCTTCTGGTATGTTACCACCTATAGAAATATTCCAGTAGAAATAGGAAGGCATATCCATGAAATTTGTTACCACTTTACCCAAAAATCCTAGAAGTTTTGATTTGGTTAATTAAGACGGTTCATTTCATCCCCATTAGTATCAGGTATTGTTGGAAAAAAGTTGATAAGTTAGTATATAAGCAAGGTTGCAAGATTTCATGGAGTTTTCTAGTATTGTGTCTGATGAAGATTCTAGACTTTGAAAAAGTCTACATAGACCTCTAGGAACCAAGTTGGAACTAAGTTTAGTCTACCATCCAATAAACAAACTGGAAATTGAGATGTCAACAATTCATCCTATACTTCCCGAGTTTAACAAATTTTGAGGACGAAATTTTTTGAAGGAGGGGAGAATTGTAAAACCCCAAAATTTTAGAACTACAGTTAAATATTAAAGCAAGTCTTAGGCAAATTGATAGTCTATATTTGAGTTATTTGGGTGAAATGTTTAAGGGAATTGTAACACCCCAAAATTTTAAGAACTACAGTCAATTGATGGGGTATGTTCGAAATACTTGGGTAAAATGTTAATTGGATAGTGCAAAAGGATTTAGGAAAAATGACGAAAATACCCTGGATATTTCAAAAATGACCAAATTACCCTTAGGCATTTTAGCCAGATATTTAAGGAGAAAATTTTATAAATACCCTTGGATGTTCTGGAAATGACCAAGAATACCCTTAGGGTGACAATTACAGAAATACCCTGAACATTTTTAGAAATGACGATTATACCCTAGGGTGTGGTGAAATTACCAAAATGCCCTTTAGGTCAAAAATGACCAGATGATTTTAGAAATTTTGTGGGAACCTGGAAAATGGATAAGATGACCTTATATAACTAATTATTAACATAGTTGGTGACAAGAAACCCTAAACTAGAATTTCTAGGAATTTTGATAGATATTTTGAAAAGAGCTTAATCTAGACTACCTCAGGTATCAGAAAATTATAAGAAAAGGGTGGACATAATCTATAGGATTTTCTCTCAATTATGGAAGGAATAGGTTTCCTAAATAAGATAGCTTCATAAATTAAATAATTAAAAGCAAATTGGACCAATAAGAAATTAGAATTTGGCTATTACATGTAATAAAAGAAAAATTTGTTGATTTGGTTCCCTAAAATAAAGCCTTGGCCATGTGATACAAAATCAATGGAGAAAGCTTTAAGAAATTTCAAGATGGGCCACATGGAGGGTTAAGAAGCTTGGAAATTTCCCATTGGTCCAATTGTAAAGTAAGGTAATAATGAATTAAGAAGATTTTTTTTGAAGAAAACTTCCTCTTGACTCCTTTGGACACGTAGACAGTTATAGGTATTATTTTAAAAATCCCAACGCTCAAAATTTAGATATGTGAGATAGTAGTATACCCTTAAAATTTTAAAGAGATCCAACGGTTAATGAATCCAGAATTAATATTTTACTAAAACGGGTTTTAGGAAAATTCAAGAAATGAAGGAAAGCACGAAATTCCCTTAAAAGCCTGGCTACTCCATGTGAATTGGTGAAATTTGCTCTCCAAGCAAGCTATGGCACGTGTACCATCAATAAGAATGAAGAAGCCTTGAGAAACATCAAGAAACAAGGCCACTTGTATGGATAAAATTCAATAGCCAATAAAATGGAACCTAGTGGAAAGTTAGCAATGATAACTTAGGAAGATTGTTTTTAGCCAAAGCAAGCTATCCTACGTGAAGGGAATCAAATGAAGATTTCCCCACAAGCCAAGGAAGCCAACGTGCACCTAAGGAAGGTGGAGAATGGTATAGAACTTGGACACTTGGAGGAAGGAAAATAAGTAGCCAACAAGGAAAAGCCTAATGGAAAGCAAGGTTAGATTTTTGTAGTAAAAGCAAGCTCTCCCATCCTATATAAAGAGGTAAATGACCGAAATTTTGGGCAGCTCTAAGAGAGCTTCAAAATGCCAAAACCACTCCAAAGCCTTTCCATTTCATTCCTTTCTAATTCTACCTTTTACCTAAACCAAAGCAAAAGTCTACACCCTTGAAAACCTCACGTGAAGCACTAAGGGTACTAGGAGCAAGGCTATTCAATTTTAAAGGAGAAAGCAAGGTATGGGGAAGTTTATGATAAGCCAAGTTTGAATATTAATTACATAAGAATCCTTACTTGATTTCATGAAAAATTAAGCTTTGTAGACTAGGTGCTTGATGAATTGCCTCAAAGAACCAAATATTGCTATATGAATAGTTATTTGATTAAGTAACTTGATTTTTAGTGTTATAAATAATTGTTGAATAGATAACTTGAATCTAATCTAATTAATGAAAGTTAAAATGACTTACAACCATATGTTTTATGATTATTTTCAAGAAAATAATTGTTTAGAAGTATAGTGTCTAATAGAATATTTTGCTACAAGTATATGTTTGATTAAAAGTATTCTCTGATTCCTTGAACTTATATATTTAATTGATGCTAAAACTATGTTGAAACTATATTTATTATGCTGAACAATAAAGATTAATACTAAATAAAGCTTTCTTTAAAGTATTTTATGAAACAAAGTTGCCTACCAAATGTTTGATAAAATGCTTCAAAGAGACAAAAATGTTTTAAAGTGTTGTTTTGATTCAATAAATAGTTGGCATATTTGTGTTGTGAATATGTTATGAACATTTATGGATTTTATGAGTTATTATGAAACTTTGTGAGAAAGATTGGGTAAGGGTTGAATAAACGTTTGAGTTTTTATATATTATGATTTGTCTTGAGAAATTTATGAAGTTGAATTATGATTGAATGCTTGAGTATTTTTATGCGGTGATATGTGATTGATGTGATATGTGATTGATGAAAGAAGCGTTTCTATAAAATTTAATAAAGTTCACGTGTTACTTGGTGAATTATGAATTTACATGAATTATAAGTGGTTTTATGATTTTGATGATGAGAAATGAGTTGAGATGTGTACTATGTTGATGATGAAAAGTGATGAGAAACGATGTGATGAGATGAAAAGAGTTGTTGTAAATGAAACCATCTCATGGGTATCATAAAAAGTTGTATGTCAGTTGATTATCAGAATGAAACCCGTGCGTTCAGATGAGCTGTTCCTGAGCTAGGGGGTGCTCTTGCAGTACGGAATCACTAAGCATGAAAGTGTTCGTGTAAGTGAGAACCTAGGAAACACTGGGGTACCCTGATTGATCGGATAAATTCTGATAGGCCACTGACATGGGACTTGATATTACATGTTGATGAGTTTCATGGAGTTGTCATATGCATATGCCCGGCGGGGGTTAATCCGTGATGTTGACCTCAAAAGGAGGTTTGTCATAGCTAAACTGAGTCTATGCGTTCAGAGGAGTCTGAACTGGGGGGGGGGGGTAGTTGTATCAGTGAGGACCACACCACCATGATGATCACATAGGTGGAGGTGACATTCCTACGCGCCACTGGGCTACCCTGACTTAATGGATAAGTTCGTTCCACTGAGAGAGGGTGGGGCTATCTTGACTATGGTACCATTTAATGAGAACCTGAGATCTCAGTCATGCATCATATAAAGAAGATGAGCATGCATTACTTGATGGGTATGTTGTATATCTGTGTGTTGCATGAATGGTATGATTTGAACTATGTGCTGTGTAGATGGTGTGATTTAATCTGTGGGTGAATCATCCGTGCATATTATATTATAAATGCTATTATAACCATCTGGATATATATTCTTTTATATATGCTTTTATTCAAACTATGTTTGTCATAAACTTACCCTATTTTATGTCTGTGGTCGACACCTGTGATGACCCCAACTTATTTGGACGAGCAGAAAAACAGTAAAGCAGTGGATGACTATGAAGAGAAGATGATGAAGCTATTTTGATGAGTTGTACTAGACTTAGATCAATTGTAATTTGTGTTGGCATGTATTTGGGACTGTATGATGAACTATATTTTGGACTGTATTGATGGACTGTATTCTTATTATAAATAAACCGTGGTGAGGGAGAATCGTTTATGGTACAAATAAATTGTAAAATCGAAGCAAGAAGAAAGAAATTTTTTATGAAATTTATAACTAAGATACTTCTAATACAAAGTGGAAACGAGATTTCATTTAAAATCAAGCGAATACGAGAGAGTAAAAGGAGGTGTTACATTTATCACCTTCGAAAACAACACCACGTCGACTCTCAATTTTGCTACCATTATAATATATAACAACACGAACAAAATCAGCATCTATAGACATATATAGAAGTCAGACTAAAGAAAAATATCAAGCTACAGAGAAGCAGAAGTTGAAAAATGAAGGTAAAAACCCTAATTTGGGGTATTTATGGGGGTAAAACGGACTACAGGGTCGCGGTTGGAGGAGGCGCAACAGGGCGCACAGTCGCGCCTGTGTGGGGCGCAACAGGGGAGGGAATCGCGCCTACCTGGGGCGCGACCGGTCATGCCTACTGGGGGCGCCACTAAGCACCTGTCGCGCCTGAGAGAAACGTGTCTAGTTGCGTTTTCTGGGGGCACGACTAACTACAATACTTTCGTAAATACTTCTAAAAATATCCCAAATTAGTAATTTTTTTTAAAAACAATATATTAATTTTTTTTTGCCAAATTTTAACAGATAAGAAATAGTGTGATAGAAAGAAGAAAAGAAAAATAAAAATGTGTTAATTACTATCACTCTTTTAAAATAAATAGCAATATTATTTATGATGATAAATTCATAATTTATGAATTGTAAAGAGATTTTTTCAAAAATTCTAAGAAATTGGTTGTGTAAAGTTAAATAAATTTTCAATCTAACAAATCATAGTCAGGTTTAAACTCTCACTATCTAGTTGGAAATTCGAATCACATAAAGGTGTATGTACAACTACTCTTTAACATTGTTTGTGCTCTTTAACATTATTTGTTAGAAGCGAAAAAGTGTAGAAATTGAGAGAGGTTAATGTAAATAGAAGGAATGTGTAAAATGAAGATTGTTCGGTATAAATGAAATATGAAGGAAAGAATAAAAAGTTGACGGAGAACACACAATATTTTTAGACTGATTTGTGGCTTTGATTTATTTTCAATAAAAGCATAATTAATTATATGTCATACATAATTGATTATGTGTTTGTGTTAAGAGGTTGAAATGTATTTTTTTCTTCTATTTCTTACTTTTTTATTTTTTTATTTTTCTTAAATCAAGCAATCTTAAAGTCATTCTATTTCTATTACTCTCTATATATATTACCCACTCTATTTCTCACCTTTTTTTTTTCTTGCTACTAAACACAGAGAGACTTTCACCCCCTCTTTTTCCTAAAATTTTGTTAAAAAAATAGAGAATTTTGAAAATCTTCCTTTTTTCTTTCAATGGCTTGAAAGCATAGAATATGAACAGATACCAAATATCATAAGTCAATTTTGTCTTACGTATAGAAATAAAAAGAGATAATATCTGATTTCTTTTGATATTGCAAAAGACCTATCTTTAACCCAAGAAAGATAGGGGAAAATTTTATGTTATAAGAACCAATCTAATGGCTTAGCTTTCTGGACCATTCAGAATTGGATTACATATTTTTCTTGATGTGGCCTACTATGATTCCTTACCACGATGGCCAACCAAAGTCGTTATTAGAAAGCCATTAGGCGTAACTTTAGGTCTAGTGGCTGTGCATCACCAAAAGGCCTTTCAAAAGACACATTAAAGGGAGAATAAAAGCATATGTATACGTGAGAGAGACAAAGAGAAGAAAGGACAATGAAGGAAGAAAAAAAAAAAAGGACTAAACAAGATACTATAGCTATTCATTTTTGAGTGAAGGTTGCACATTGGCCGGTGGTGATGGGAAGGAGACTTTCCAATATACTCTTTAAGGATTAAATGTATTAATAATAGATGCATAATTTTTAATAAATTTTACTTCATAGTAATTTTTTTTAATGAAAAGTCATTTATTCAAATGATATTGAATTTAGTTTTTTAAAGTAAATTTCAAAATTAAATCTTATAGATAAAAAATATAATTAAAAAAGAGATCTCAATAAAAATGATCAATCATGTCTCCTAATAAAGATTAATTAATTAATAATAAAATTGATAATACTTGACACTGATATCATAGTAATTTTTGACCAATTTTTCTGTAATGGTACAACTGGTAGCTTTTGCTTTTATTAATAATATTGCTGTTTTTTTTATAAAAAAAAACTAATATCAATGGTGATAATTTTTTTTTTTACATTATGTATTTTGTTACCCAATAAAAATAAGTCTAGAAAATATATTGATCACTAGCATTGTTTGGCTTGATATAAATAACTTCTAAATTCGGTGACGAGGATCTAATGGGAGAGGGTGACAGACCCACGTGATTGTCCCACCACAACCACTCTTGCTAGCATCAGTGGATGTCTTGGTTGGCTTCATGTCAACGCTAAACAATAAAGCCCAACATTTCCATTACCCAGAATCACACAACAAAAACACCACCAGGCACCACTAATTCTCCTACATAGTAAGAAATAGAAAAAAGAAGGCCAAAGAAAAAGGTTAAGAAGTTAACATCATTAACTCATTTGACAAAAGGGTATTCTTTTTTTTTTTTTTTTCTTTGCTTATTCTTCCCACTAACCCCATGGCTCTACACCAACATTTTATAAATGGTTTCCAACCATGATTTTAGCCTCAACATCAAGGTTTTTAGAGTTTTTGTGATCATAAAACAATTGTGATTGTGATTGTGATTGTATAAACTATATTTGTCTGTAATTTCATGCAACGTCAAAGATTTCAGCTAAATTTGAAGTATTTATTATGATCACGCATTGATAGTAATTGGAGTTCCATAATCATATTTGTCTATAATTGTTTGGAACATTAATTATTGTGATTTCAGCCACAATCTTAAGGTATTTGAGGTCTTTACGATCACACATGAGTGTAATTGTAGTTACGTCATTTGAATTTATCTATAATTTTCTGTAATATCAATTACCGTGACAAAATTGAGACTGTGACTGCAATTTAAAATCTTGATCTCTACCAAATTGCAAAGGCGACTGCATCCGCAATTTATACCCTTCCTATCCACTCTCTTTAATTTGTTCTGCCATTTGGTAACTCTATTTTTTGACCCTTTTTCTAATGCTAGTGGTTTTCTCTCTCCCTCTAGTAGTTACACTTTGCAAATAGAGTCACCATCATCATGTCACACCCAAAGGGATAAAAAAAACAAAAACCAAAACTTGTAGTACATGGGAGTTGTTGAACAAGAGATGGAGGAGGAAGAGAAAGAAAAAGCCACCAACAACCAAGACCAAAACAACAATAACCACCCTCCTTCTCTCCACACTATTAAGGAAGAGTGTGTTAGTGTGAGAAAGCCCTTTAGTGGTGATAGAGTGAAGAGAGATGAATGGAGTGAAGGGGCAGTGTCAACCCTCCTTGAGGCCTATGAGGCCAAATGGGTGCTAAGAAACAGAGCCAAACTCAAGGGCCATGACTGGGAGGACGTGGCGCGGCACGTGTCGT
>PYAF01000877.1:280262-294903 GCA_007407185.1 Glycine tomentella
AGGTTTAATATATTTAGAGAGGTTTCTAGTTGAATTATGATTGATTTATGATGGAGTGATGTTGTGGCATGAGTATGACCTTTTTTTTTTTTTTTTTTTCCTTTCTTTTGACAGAAGATTATTCATGATATTTTTGACACCCTTTATTATTTTTTACATTGTTGTTTACTCGGTTTAGAGAAATTATGTTTATGCCCAAAATATGCATAATACAACAGTGTAATTTTACTATCAATTAATAAGAAAAATATGATAAATGTAATTTTTAAAGTAGCTTTTTCGTAAAAATAAATAAATTTATCATAGTGATTAGATAATAATGTATTTTTTTACTATTATTAATCTATAAACTATTTTCTCGTAATTTATAAAAATAATAGAGAGATTATAATTAAAGGTCACATTATTTATGTGTAGTAGTGACATTTAATATACATTGCTGCATAATTAGTTTTGTTATGGTATTGTTTTTCTTATACTATTTATGTAGGTTCTAGACTACCATTGAGAAGTCATAGTCATGATAATAACCGATCAAAATCAAAATATGTGTATATATAACTTGTGAAGAAATAATAATACTATTAAAAAGTACTATATTTGTAACGACTTTGTATATTTTTCCTTTTGGAGTAAAATAGTGACAATAAAATTTGAAGCTAACATTTTATGCAAGTTACTTAAACTTTCCACTATTTGGCTCCAGTGGGTGAGATTTTGCTATTTATGGTCTGCAAATAAAGTTAATGACCAAAAAAATATGCATGAAATACATGATGAATTAAAATGTCATGCTCCAATAATTCTTAGTAAATGTTTGCTGACTCAAGTTGTCCATTATAGTCCCACAAGCACATGCACACAACTGAGATTTGTAAGTTTAGATTAATTAATCCAAGCTACTTAATTATTTCAACTGTATATATATGCTATGCAAGTGAAGTTGACATTAGACCAATTAATAACCATAAGAACGTGACACATATGTGTATGCTAAACATAAACACACTATTGATGCATATATTCTTGATTAACAGGAAGATGGGTTAGGAACTAAGTCATCTGATCAAGTATCTAGCAAGAATCCATTGGACACAGATAGCAGCACGCCAGCACTTTATAGCAAGAAGGACGAGTTAAGATGCAACAAGAGGAAGAAGAAAACAATTGACAACACAGGGCGAAGAAGGAAAGAGTATGTGGAGATAGCAGAAAGCTTAAGATGGCTAACAGAAGCTATGATAAGGTCAGAACAAGCAAGAATGGAAACAATGAAGGAGATAGAGAGGATGAGAGTTGAAGCCGAGGCCAAGAGAGGGGAAATGGACCTCAAGAGAACTGAAATAATTGCCAATACACAGTTAGAGATTGCTAGGATCTTTGCAAGTGTCAACAATAAAGGTGTTGATTCATCTCTAAGAATTGGAAGAAGTTAAGGGTAGGTTGTGGAAGATAATTAATAAAAATGTTATTATTGTATGTGCACATAAAGTTAACAAATAATGCTATTAACATAATAAAATTTGAGTATATAGTTTATATCCTGATGGTGTTTTTTTTTAAAAAAAAAAAAATAGGCTGTTATTCAATCATAATAAATATTATGTATGTTAAATTTATTAATTTTTAAATTAATTATTTTAAAAGTTTTATCATAATTTTTTGTGATTACTATAATTAGCATCTTTGCCTCCATGTTGGAAACATGAGGTATTCTTACAAACTTCAATTCGATTATCATACTAATCTTCAATTCAGGATTTAGTTATACTAATTAAAGTTCATCATTCTTCCACAAAAATATATTTTAAGGCGATCAAAATTAAATCGTTCCCACAAGTGTTATCAATTGAACTATCTCTTGAATCCATAATATCTTATTAATTTAAAGTGTAAAATATTTTACACTGAAAGTGTTTATAAATTAAATTCAAAATTTCTTACAAACTTTTTTTTATCTCTCTTCGTTACATGATTTATTTTGTTAAAACACTTTTTAATTTTACCTTGTATATCTCGAGTATAATTTATTATAAAATTTGAAACATAAATAAAGTCACTTAAAGATAAATTAATTTGATATTTTTAAGAGATCCTGCCGTATAATAGAAGCATTAATCAAGAAATTAGAAATATTTCTTTATTAAAATTTATATAGAGAATGTATTGAAAACTACAATAATCATGTATTAATGATTTTTGTAACACTCCCGTATGCATATGGTATATTAACAATTACTTAATCAGATTAATGTAGTAATTAATTTAAAATCAATATTAAAAATCAACGGAAGCGTTTTAATAAAAATATGACATCATCGTCATTTCCTTTTCAAAATCATATTTTCTTATTCATTATGTATGGCAAGTATCCAATTCCTATTACGAATGCCAAGACACCACATTAAGCCTTTTCGATCCAGATAACATAAAGAAAGGCAGATAAACAATAATATCCAGCAGATATATCACGAGAAACATAAACCACATATATCAATATAGGTATAAACATGTACATCATCAAAACCACCATTGTGGCTATACAAAAGGATAGGCACCCAGTGCCATGATCTCACATATTACATCCTTACAAGAGGGTAAAATACGTATAACATCTATACATCACATCCATACAGGATCCAAAATATGTATACACACATATCTTCCCTCGCAGGAGTACCAAATACATCATAAACATAAAAAAAATGAGCTAACATGCTCTCAAAACACTACCAAGCAGCTGCATAGAGTCTGTCCCTACTAGGGCCTCCCGCCTTGGGACCCATCATCTCTGCCAGATGTATCACCTGCAAAATATAATCCCCACACACGGGGTGAGATACAACCTTAGTAAGCTCAGGATTCTTGGAGACTTCTCCTCCCCCTGGCTCACTTCCATGATACATAACATCAAAGGCATCACAACAGCAGGCCTCATGGCCCTCACAAAAACACATAGACATTCTCTAACTCTAATGTGTATCTGTGGTACTACGCCCGCCAAATATGCATCATCATCAGCATCAAGACTCTCAGTCCTCAGTGTGAGACCAGAACTCACACTCGTGTCATCCCATCGGGAGCTACCCCTTTACACATGGATGCACGTATATGGCATCTCCAAGAATAGGCTTCAACCGCGATGGGACCACCTATCTCTGGTGTTAAGGGATCATACGCCCTTTACGTGAGCAAACCGACTAGGAGTTGCGCTCTACTCCTAGGGAGATCCATATTTATCTAACTGGCCAGAAGATCTATCCGAAAGGCAACTAAACACAAAGCATAGAAACATGCATACATATTATCATGAGGAAAGCTGTAACATCCAATTCAATGCATATGAATCATTTATCCAACCATCACTCCCTCAGAGTATGGTGGAATTCAAGTAGTGGGAAACACTCTCAAGAACAAAGAATTTACCTGACAAAGCAATGCTCTACAGTTCAATCCCCGAACTATGGTCTCTGCCATTGACACCCTTGGTGTCACGCCCTGTACAAAGGCACACACAAATAATCAACAACGATCCTCAACCGTTAGAAAGACAAGAAACGCGACAATTTCCATCTAAACCTCTTATTACACTATTTTCAGTTATAAGGACTAGTCACACAACTGGTGATTTACAAACCCCCAACAAGATCTATCTCAACCTAACCAAGGCAATAGAGTCTTCCCTAAGACTCCGCATAAGTCATTTTAAAGAGTTCAATACTCTATTCAGGCCAAAATTCAAAGATTAACAATATGGCTAAAACAATTACTTCAACACAATTTCACCGTTTATATAGTCTCCTGAGCACATATTGTACAAGCATCAAGGTTCATGCATGTCATAAAATCACCAATTTAACCGACATTCATCCTACACACACATTCTTCAGAGCCAAATTTCAAAGTTCCTAAAAATCATATATCAAAACTAATATTTCATCACAACAACCTCCTAATCATACTTTTCCAAAGGACCCAAGCCTAATTTCAGCTCTAACTCAAATGGGTCACTATTCACCTCAAGAACAAATTCTTAAATAATCCAAATCGACAAGGAAGGCTAGATGACAACTTCTCCAACCTTGGGTGTCCTTAAAACGCCTCATTTCCCCTCAAAATTGAAGTTTTGTAAAGTTCCCTAGAGAGTACGATCTCTCTGTTTGATGGTTTTTAGGAAAAACTGATGATGGAATCTAACTCATAGGATGATTTCCTTCAAGTTTCATGTTGGAGTGAAGTGTTTTGGTCAATAGTTGAGTGGGTATGGAGCTTCGCAAGCTCAACAATGGTGGAAATGGCACAAGGAAGAAGAAGGTGAAGTTTTTGGGCCAGAATTCTCGAAAATAGCCTTTTATAGGGGTCATGTCTGCGTTCTTGCGCTAACCGCGCCAATTTAATGCTATTGGCGTCAAATTCCAGTAGAAAATGGCTTTCTGGTGCATAACCGCACCAGATTCCAGAGAAAATTGGTCTTCTGGTGAAATTTGGCGCTAATGGCGTCGCTTCTGGCGCTACTGGCGCCATCCTGGCACTAACGGCGCCGCATCTGGTGTTATTCGCGCCAGGAACTAGTCGTCGCCAATTTCGTCGTCAATTTCATCGCTAATGCTTTTTATGACAGAATATAGTAAATTTAAACTTTTTTTTTTGCATTGGTTATTATAATTTTCTTAATGAAAAATTCATTTTTAATTTATTTCTTAACCAAAATCTTACGAATACTTATTAGAATTTTTCTTTTGAAAAGTAAATCTTTTGATGGAGGAGACAGAGAAAGCTTTAGTCTTTATGGGCCTTTTTTACGGATGTGGTGCAATTTTTTCAAGAAAACACTCAGATAATTTTTGAATTAATTTTGTCGTTGTAAAGATGATTTCACTTGCACATAAATCGTGCTTGCAAATATGAGTTTCATTTTTCATTTTTCTTTTTCATTCTCAAGAAATCGTACATGTGAACATGATTTCAGTTTTTTTTAATGTTTTTTTACGTAAATAAAGTGAAATCGTGCTTGGATTGACAATTTCAAGTATTAAATAAAAATCGTCTTTAGAGTGACGGTTTCGGATTTTTTTTAAAGAATTGTTAATTTAAAATGGATTTTATTTTTGCATAAAGTTATAAATGATTAGGGATCTTCTTAATTTATAAAAATATAAGAGAAAAATAATATGTTAACAATAAAACGATAAATGAGCGAGATTTAATACAATTTTAAACAACGTACACTAATTAATTAAGCATGAAAAAAAGATAAAATACTATAAAATATTTTACATATTTTATTGTCTATATAAATAATTACCATGATAATATCTTTCATTTTTAACACCTTGAATATTTTTTGAACTTATTTAGAACTAGTTCTTCTATTTTATTATGTATATCACTAGTACTTAACCTTTCTGATTGCTATTGTCTCATTTTAGGGTTGAGGACATAATTTGGTTCATCCATTTCAAGTATTTTTGAATTATCAAATTTATTATTATAATCATAATTTAAAAACAAATTTTATTTTATTTTAATTTAAATACCTTAATTTTATGGAAAAATTTAAAAATAAAACCCATTTATAATTAACAAAAAATTATAAAATATGAATAGCCAAAGTTGTCACTCTAAAGACGATTTTATTTTAATATTATAAAATTTCAATAAAATCACCAATCCAAGCACTATTTCAATTAATTTCATTAAATTTTTTTTTTAGAAAAAAAGACTGAAATAGTGTTTCTTCTTTGTGCACGATTTTTTCATAGTTCATAAAAAAACAACAAAAAAGCAAAATCGTCTTTGTACCGACAACTTACTCATTCTTGTCATTAATTCAAAGAATACCTATTTTGATAAGTCTTTAAAAGCGGCATTTGTGACTCCGTAATTGGTCATGCTAATGAAGAAAGTAGCATATGGTATAATACTAGCTCCTAAAACATTTTAGACATCGTAGGCTTTGTAGCCTTCTCTTTCATTAAGAAAAATTGCTTTTACACTATTGTTTTCCCTTGCGGGAGATGTACGAAACAAATCAAGAATGATTTAACTTTATAAATTGGTTAAATGAAATAAGTATAATTTAAATGGTCTATCATAATCCAACATCCAAACCACTCTATAATCAGTCCAATCAATGAAAACTGTACATGTGTTGATTAAATTAATTGAAAACGTTGTATCCGCTCAATTAATTAGGCATGGCAGCGGAATCTGAATTCGTGAGTATCCATCCAAATCCGTTTCGATTTTAACGGGAAAAAATCGAATTTATCAGATTCGGGTTCGGATTTTCCCCAAAAGCCAAAAACGGGGGCGGGTATGGGATTATTGCTACCCGGCCCGCCCCCGCCCTCGCCCCCATCCCGTAATAAATAATATTAAAAAAAGAAATATTATTTTGTAATTCTTTTTAATTGAATTGATTGATTTTGTTTTGTAATTTTTAAATTTTGATCTCATATTTTAAATGTGGTTTTATTTTTTTTGGTTATGTAATTAGCATTTTCGTTCGATTTTTTCAATAAAAAAATTATATTATTTTTAATTTTAATCAAATATTGGGGACGGGATGGGGCGGGAAAAACCCGACCCTAGCGGGGACGGGGATGGGGATGAGTTTTAAAACTCGACGGGGATCGGAGGCGGGATCGGGGAGCAGGTTTTGGGTCGGGGCGGGGACGATGAATGCAATACCCGTCCCCGTCCCGCCCCATTACCATGCCTAGTAAATGTTTTTATAAAATGTGTAACGTTGAACAGATGTGTAAACTATTCTAAATTTTTTACATTATTTTTTATTTTCATAAATCAAAAAGAGATTGTGAATATTCAATGATATTAATCAATAACAATTGATATAAGTGATATTGACATGTATCGTTTAATCAAATGATTCAAGGTTCAAATTTTGATTTTGGGTATGAGATAAACTATGTTAAGAGAGGAATAAATATATTGTGTGTGCTTACAATTCTCGATAAAGATTGTGAGTACTTTTAACGGGATTACTTCGTACTAATATCATGTTTAGAAGAATATAAAATCTCTATGATTTTTGTACTTTCTACCATTCTTTAATTAATGTTTGTTGATTTTAAAAAAAATAGCATAAGTCTATAGTAGTTTCCCAAATTTGTGGATGATAATTGTTCTCTAATTCAATATAAGTAGAAACGAAGTGAATGAAAAAGTCAAGAGCCTGTGGAGAGAAAAAAGAGGGGTGCAATTGGAAAACAAAAACCTAACATTATATCTATATATTTGTCTGTCTATAAATATAACACTTTAAAATAATGCAAAAATCCTACTAATATTTTAAAGAAGTTTTTTCATCTTCTTATATACTACATAATTTACAACAATAATTAAATTTAATATATAATTAATATACAAATAAGATACACTACTAAAAAAAGTGTTTTTCACGTTGGTTGTTTTTCACATTTCACGATGGTTCTGAAACCGTCCTTGAAGCTACAGTTTCAGCCAACGTGAAAAGTCAACACTTTGGATGACAATTTTTCAACCGTCTTCAAATTTCGATTTCTACGTCGGTTTCCTTTGAAACCGTCTTAAAATGTGTTTTAAAAATATTTTAAAAATTGACATTTCTAAGATGGTTCTATAGAAAATTGTCTTAGAAAATAGATTTCCTAAGACGGTTTTATGAAAAATAGACTTTCTAAGACGATTTTCTATAGAACTATCTTAGAAAGTTTATTTTCTAAGATGATTTTCTGTAGAATCGTCTTAGAAAATGTATTTTCAAAGACGATATTTTAAAGAACCGTCTTAAAAAGTAGACTTTCTAAGACAATTTTCTAAAGAATCATCTTAGAAAATGTTGTTTCTAAAAAATTAAAAAAAAACCAAGAATTCATAGCAATGGCATGATTCATAATTTATTCCCTATTTTCTAACAGGGGATTACCAATTGGTCATATATATTTAGAAATTATAATGATTTTAATTCACACATGTGAATAGCTAAGAAAAAAATGAAAGTAAAAAACAAAAAACATGTACGTATTACAACAGAATATATATCAAAATCCTTAATTTCAATAGTTGATGACAAGTGCACATAAAATCTTTAAGAAGAAACTAGTGCTAGATTTCAAACTTACAAATTTTTATTCAGATTTTCATTGAATGTTAATTATGAATATACAGTTGCCTAATGATAGAAAATATAGTAGTTTTAGCCTATAGGACATTTAACGTTTTTGTACAAGATAAAATAATTGAGATTTGAGAAATAATGAAGGCAAGTGAAAACAATACCTTGTCTGCGAGGGGATCAAATGCAACATAAAGCTCAAAATCCCGTGTTACCCGACAGAACAAAACTACCAAATAAAATTATTACAAGTGCATCAAAACACCCATATTGCAAATGTAAATAGAAGCTGAATATCATTCAGCATATACTTATACATGTATTTTGGTAGTTCTTATAGCAAATTAATGTCCCTATTTTGCCTTTCAAAATTGTTTCCTAACTTGTGAGAGTTTTGTAGTGACATATGAAAGCAGAGAGTGGTAATATAAGAGAAGATATTGAGAACCTTCCACACAGTTTTATTGGAAAACACACATAGAAAAGGGAAAACCTAGGAAATTAATTACCTCTGAATCGTTATTACTTTTTACTTTCTTTCCTTGAACTCCTTCTTTATCTGCATGCAATAGCAATGGGAAGATTGTAAATTATAAGTTCCTTAAAGAAATAAATGCTTTTGTCATTTAAAAAAAGTGAGTTTTTTTTATTGGATCATGCCTTGGTTTACTGCAATAACTTCTTAGTTGCTTATCAGCAGAAGATTATACAAGAAAATAGTTGTTATAAGCAGAAGATTACAGTTATGACAATGTATCAATAACATGTATCTTTTCCTTCTCTTGGGACCTTAGCTAAAGCCCATATGCTGAAATGGGAACGATATTCTTCTGTGGTCATGCCTCCATTTCCAACTTCTAGCATGTCAGGATCTAATATCCAAAAAGCAATGAGATATGTCAGGAACTAAAATAAATTGGAGTTTTATGTAATAGCAATGTTATGAAGTTTAATAGCATACATAAAATTTGATACCTATCATATCATTTATTGAGATTCTACAAAACATACTAAAATTTGAAACGAACTAACTTATCATACTTCTGCATTAAATTCACACTACTAGAAAAAGCGCTTTCCACGTAAGTTGTTTAACACATTTCACGAAGGTTCATAAATCATCTTTGAAGCCTCCACTGTCAAAAGTCAACATTATTCACGACGATTTTCCAAATCTTCTCAGAATCTCGATTTCTACATTGGTTCTCCTTGAAACCGTCTTAGAACATCTTTTTTTTAAAAAAAAAGGTAAAAAATTGAAGATTCTAAGACGATTTTCCAAAAAGTCGTCTTAGAATGTTTTTTTTAAAAGAAATTAAAAAATTGAAGAATCTAAGACGATTTTTCCAAAACCGCCTTAGAAAGTAGATGTTATATGACAATTCTTTAAAAACTATCTTAGAACATTTATTTTCTAACACGATTTTCAGAAAATTGTCTAAGAATCCTCAAAAAATTTTAAAAAAATATTTTTTTTTTAAAAATTAAGCATTCTAAGACAATTTTCGAAAAACCATCTTAGAAAGTCTTTTTTAAAAAAAATTAAAAATTGCCAACATGGCAACACAATCGAGTACATAACCCAAATTCTAAAAGTCTAAGTCCAAAGATGATTAATCCTAAGAGTCTACTACTCTTTGACAAAAACCTAGTAAGAGAAAACAAATAAAATACGTTATACCTACTACAGATGAATGATAAATGATCAGCCTTCTCTATTTTGTATCCTCAACATGCATGATAAATGATCAGATAATCCAAATGAACTATTAGATTTCCATGTTAAGAATGACATAGATACAAATACAAACTTCTAATCATAAAACCTCCACAAAAGCATTCATATGACATGTATAATTGTTTGATGTGACAGACCAACTCGGCTTTCAGGCTAGGAGATCCAGTAGCATGGCCTGTGTGAAAATTAACAAATCAAATAAGTATGAATGAGCATCAAAATGAGGTGATATTAACATCTGAGGCTTCATCCAGTAACCACATCAAAATGAGCATCAAAACAAGGATCTCCTAGCAGAATAACTTGGGATGGCTTGTAATAACACAGATTATAATTAAAAAAAAAAGTTTGTGGATGACAACATAAACAAGCCAACACGTAAAAAGAAAAAACATTAAGATACAAGGAAATGCAATGTTGAGTGTAAGACATCTAAAAAGAATAAACAATTTTAAACCTAGGTGCATTGTCTGAAAAAAAAAATTCCTAGCTTCAATGCATATCCATGATAGAAATTTCCTTGAAGAGAAGGAGGAAGATAAATTTTCAAGTTAAATATAGGAACTAAAAATGTATCATTTTACAGAGAAGGAGTAATAGGTGTGGTTTCTTTGCATCACAATATGTAAATCATTTTAAGGGTAAGTTACATAATTTACATCACCTTGTTTTGGGCCGAACTGTACATGTCCATAGTTTGCTTCAATCTGAGCCTTAACATTTTCATCGCAGCTTCCATATCTCCCTGGAATGAAGTAAAGGAGTAAATATTCCATAGCCAAATTTTATAGAAATGGATATATTATAAAGTATATGGTATATAAAATTGAGATAGTTACTTTTCAAAAATTATAATGAGGGTGTTAATGTCGATTTTTATTCCCTTTTCTGAAGGTAGGAGAAAATACAAAACTTAAAAAAAGATGAAAATTCTTTAATAGTCAAAATTCAAGTTTGAAACTTATGTAAATAACTTCTTTTTTCTTTTAATTAAATATTTTAATTAATAAATTTATTTGTGTTTTATTCGATTTTTTGAATATGATTCTAGTTGACTGACCAACTGAAGAACACCTTGGCATTTCAAGTAAAGTTGATCTTTTTTATCTTCCATTGGTGCTCATTCTTCTATGTGAACGTGTCATGTTTTCATTGTAGCCAAACCAAAATATGAAAAAGATTAAAAACCCTTTTTTACTTGTGAGTTTAATTTTTGTGTACTGCAATGTCAATTAATTAGAAATTATCACAAATATGATTTTAGAAATAATTTTTAGTATGAATTACCATAATTATTTACAATTGGACTAGAATATAAAACTAGTTTTTTATTTATTTATCTATATGAATCAAACTAGATACCAGGTAGTTTATTGAGTTAGATGTACCTTTATATACACTATTTACTCATTACTTGTATATTTCACCATGGCATGTAACTTCTCATATGTGCACTTTTCCATCAATTGAACATCAGAGGAAAAAGTAACAAGTCATTATTTAGCAAAAGAGAAAAATACAGAGGAACACAATCATAGAGCAACCAACATTATCCAAATCACTATCCACTGAATCACAATCTTTTCATTTAGTTTCATCAAACCCATGATTATGAACAAAACAAGCAATTAAATCCAGTTTCCTTAGCCAACCCCTCTTCATTTTCATTTTCCCAACTCCCAACAACCTTGTGTTTTCAGTGTCTCTCTAAAAATGTCTTAGAACGAATGATGATGGCCCGATATTTTTCTAAAACTCCTCTAAGCTAATCAATTGTTTCGAACCCAAAACACGTAGTGCGCTAGGAGCTCTATTCTAACCCCAGTACACCACTAGCTATAAAATTCATCATGAACAATGAAATAAATCTTCTACACAATTAAGAATTTTTGCGTAAAAATAGTGAGTTACCTGTTTGTTCCCAACCCCTACTTTTCCTACCGATGAGGAACGCGCAGTGGGCATCAATTATCATATGAGCAATTTGATCATCGCTAAGATATTCATCGTTCCAATCGCTCATGTTGATCTCGCTCATTTGCTTAACTTTGAAACCAAGACATTTCTCTACGATTTCCTCCACCAATGCTTGAGTTAGGTCATCATTGTCCTCGATTTCTGCGTACCGCCTCAGATCCAAAGGATCCCTCAATTTATCCAAACCGTGCTCCGAGCTCTCTAGCTTTCATCGATCCAAGTGGTTCCAGAATCTAACGAAGGTGTACAAAGCATCGAGGAGGAGCGTGCGGAATTTGTTCGAAACGCTTTTGGCATGAGCAAGATGGAAGATGAGGTAGTGGCGATAACGCAAAGCTGCAATGTGTCCACCGGAGAATCAGAGTCACCAGTCCACTAGAAGCCGAGGCGTTTTCGACGGATGTATTGCTGGCGGAAGTAGAGTTTAGGAGAGCCACCCTAGCACGACAGAGGCGTTGAGGAGATTTTTTGAGCGAGAGGGCACAAAGAAAGGTGTGTATGTATGACAAGAATGGTAGAGTGAGCATGAGAATGGAGAGGAGCTAGGGTGCACGAGAATGAGGAGACTAATTTGAAAGAAGGTTTTAACAAAAGTGTCTTTATTTAAAGACGGTTTAAACAAAATCGTTTTTGAACACTTAATTACTAAGACGATTTTTATAAAATCATCTTTGTACTCACGTTCAATCACGACGATTTTTCTAAAAATCGTCGTCGTTTTGAGGTTTCAAAGATGGTTTCACAAAAACCGTTTTTGAAATGTTGTCAGTATTTACAAAATTCTCACCGCTACCCAAAAACTGACGATTTTGTTACAACCGTCTTAAATACAAATCATAAAAACATGTTTTTTAGTAGTGCTAATTCCATGAAACCATAATTAACATAAAGGTGAACATATATTGGTATAATTCTATAGAAGGAAAAAAAGCCATAACAAAATTTTCCTTACAAAATCAAACATCTTGCTACCTAGTGAGTAGACAGTAGTACATTACACTACACAACAACACAATACAGTGAATGATTGACTTACCAAGCATGTTCAGTCATCAAGTGATGTTTAGGATCCGGCTCCAACATTCACCGCACAAGGCTCTTGTCACTCTCTGATATTTGTGGCCAAGGTTCCCTCTTGAAGTCAATCACATCCCTTAAGATCATCAAAGGCACACCTTGCTCAATCTTTGCCACATCCAAAAACCACACCAACACTTCAAATCAAATCTAAAACACAACCAAACCCATAAACAACAAAAATAAACACAAATCCTTACATGCCTAGAATATAGGAACCCCACACAACAAAATATAAAGTATCACCCCAGCACTCCACACATCAACCTCTAGCCTGTAATTCTGCTTCAAAACCTCTAGCGCCATGCAGAAAGGACTTCCAACAATCTCTGAAAACCTCTCCCCTAAAAAGAAACCCAATTTTTTTTATATTTTCAAATAAAAGAGAAATAAACCCGATAAATCAAACGACTAAATTCACTTGCGAAACGACAAAGAAGTAATCATTCTCCGCCATCTTCCTTGCGAAGCAATCCTCCTTATTCACGGCTGATGCCTCCAGAAGTGGTGTTGGTGTTGTACTTCGTAACAAGGTCAATTTCTTTAAGGATGGAGTACTGTGCGAGGAAGGCGTTGAGCTTGTCGTTGTCGCTGACTTCCATTTTCTTGATCTAGATGTCAGACCAGGAGCTCATGGTGACCGATCGAACAAAGGAGATGTGCACATGAAGGCCACAGCGCTTGTCGGAGCACTCGAGGCACCTGAAGACGTCGTAGGAGACAGAGGCCTACTACGAGTTCTTCTGGGAGTAGTTAATGCAGATCTTGTTCCCCCCCTCGAATTGTAGGTCCCGGAGACTCCGTGACGCTGCTGCCATGAGGATCAAATCTGGAAGGGAGGGAGTGTGGATGAATAATAGAGGGAGAAGTTTGGCGGTGATGGCGGAGTAAAAGAAGGGGTGAGAGTTTGGAGGAAGTGGGGGTGAAAGTGAGAGTCAAAGAGAGGATTTGGAGGAAGTGTTCTTGGAAAGTGAAAAGGGAATTGAATGAAGGAAGTTAGCGATGGAGAGAGGAATCGACAAAAAAAATGAACGCTTACACCACGACAATTTTGTCTGAAAACCGTTGTGGGTGGAAAGTGATAAAATGTCAACAACGATGGTTTTTGTAAAAATGTCATTATTCATGCCTTTTTATTTACAAATTTGCCACTGCACTTTATTTTAAGATTGTTTTCGGAAATTGACTTTAATTTGACGTCGTAAAATATTATTTTTATAGTAGTGCTTCTAAGACGTCTTAAAATGACACATTTCTAAGACGGTTTTTAAAAAATCGTTGTAGAATGGTAGTTTCTAAGACGATTTTTGCAAAACCATAGTAAATTAATTGTATTTTTTTACAAAAATATCATCGTATTTCTTTCTAAGATGCTTTTTTATCAACCAACGTTAGATTCACGTTGTAAAAACTCATTTTTCTAATAGTGATAATAATAAAATAAATGTTACTCTTTATATTTATGATACATAATGAATATTTATTATTCTTTAATATCTAAATATATATGAAAAATTCCTAATATCTTATATTATTATTAAAATATTTACTATTATTATTATTAAAAAATTATTATAATATGGGTAAATTATTCAATAATAGAATAGTTATTTCCAAATTCATTAAAAGTGATAAATAAATACAAAAAGTAAAATGTAATAATATAAAAATTAAGAATACATATAAAGTCTAATAGATAATTAATAATCCTTATATAGGTAAATAATTTT
>PYAF01000877.1:300551-312249 GCA_007407185.1 Glycine tomentella
TTCCCCGCCCCGCCCCGCCCCCGAACATTAAAAAATTGCTATTAAAAAATTAATTTTAAACAACAACTATAACATAAAATTTGATTGCGCTAAGTCTCAAATGTATGTAATTACAATAAAATTTCAACATTAGATGTTTATTGTTGGAAAATAAAATTAGTTATACTCCTAATTCTTGAATAAAATTAAGCTTTTATCCTAAGGTATTCCACATATATAAAGGTATTTTTGTAAATAATTAAATATAACATGGCGGGGCGGGGGCGGGGGCGGGGCGGTTATCAGCATTACCAAAACCGCCCCCGCCCCCGAATTCAACAGGCGGGGAAAAACCGAACCCGAACCCGAAACCGGTCAACTCGGTTTTTCCCCGTTGACATCGGGGCGGGTTCGGACGGATGCCCACGGATGCGGGTGAAGTTGCCATGCCTAAATATAGTTAGTAATTTGTTTTAAATTATTGGCTTAGAATATTAGTATGGCTGAGTCATCATCATCTGAGTCACCTCGTTCTGGACCTGACCATGAGCCTAAGCCTACCGATCCCACAACACATGTTCTTTCCGGACCATATAGATGGGATATACTTAGGAGGCACAAACAACACACTCATATTTCACAGGCTGTCTGGAACAATGAAACACAAAGAGAGCTAAAGATTCGCCACGAAGGTCGATCGAGTGGTGGACCCCGACCCGACGATATTCCAGACCTAGTCGCACAGTATTTGACTTAGGCTGGGTTCTTACACATTGCTCGTATGCAATATATGCAGGTAAGCACTTACAATATTGTTATGTGTAATGTGTTGAAATTAGCGTATTTTGAACTTATAAATTTCTAAGTCACCTATATTTTTAGATTGATGTTGGCCTTATCAGCGCTATGGTTGAGCGGTAGAGGCCAGAAACACACACCTTCCATATGCCGCAGGGTGAGATGACAATTACCTTGCAAGATGTCGCATGTATATTAGGATTGCCTATTGATGGGCAAGTCGTTACCTGCATACTTGCATGGATTGGGTAGAAGTTTGTAATGAGGTTTTTGGTCATGGGCCTGATGCAACCATTGAGTTATCCTCCGGCAATTTGAAGCTCTCATATTTCGACAGAGTATATCCAACATGGGATGAGGGGTCTCCTGAGGGCCAATAGGCCCATTAGGTCAAAAGAAGCTACTAATAAAAGGCAAAGCAATAGTGAGGCATTAAGGACACAACCGCACGGATCCCGGAGAAGAAAAATTGAGCCAATCAGAGGTTGACATTTGGTGCCTCCGTCAGAGAAGGGAGAGGGGTCTCCTGAGGTACCTCTCATTCTTCCCTTCTCTCCTTTCTTCCTCTCTTCTGTTTCATCTTCTTCTTTACGTTTTTTTTTCTTTCCTTCTCTTTTGCATTTTTCCTAGTTCTCTTTGGTGGTTTATTGTTTGATTTAGTTCATATTAGACTCCACTAGAGGTTTATTGTAGTTTTTCATCTTCTCAATTGTGCTTTTCTTTTCATCTTTATGGTTTCTATCATATTGTTTTGTGTTTTCTTTCTTTTTCTTCCTTTGCTTTTCTGTTTTTGGTGTTTTTTGGCCACCACCACTGCGTGCCGTCACCACCAACCACCACACACCACCACCGCGCCGCCAGCCCCTATGGTGGTGACCTAAGAAAGTCACATAACCTCCATGAAAAGCTCCAAACCTAATTTTCGTGCAACTTCCATGGCTGCTTTGGCCAGCACAGAAAATACGGGTTGGGCCGGGTTGCCCTGACCCAGTCCCAAAACTAAAAAAAATAAAAAAATAAAAATAGAATTGCATTTTGAACCCCATATGTTAATAAATACACCTCTAAAACAAATTAAATAATGCTTTCTGCAGCCCCAGATTTTCATACATACACCCACTAAACCAATCCTATATTGCTGTTTACACCACCATTTCATAATTGCACACACATGAACTATTGGGCCAGACCTATTCTGAAAAATATGTATTACTGTTAGCACCCCCTATTCTATATTTGCACACCCTCTTGTTGTTGGGCCTGACCCACTTTTAATAAAACATGAAATGCTATTTACACCCTCCATTCATAACTGCACACCCTTAGATATTGGGTCTGGCCCACTTGGATACATCACATGTAATGCTATTCACATCTCCATATTCATAAATGCACCTCTAATTTGTTGGGCCTGACCCATTTTGTAATTAAATAATTTCTGCTGATTGTACCCGCCCGTCCTTAGTGTATACACCCCTAATTACTAAGTGTACTCCCCACTTCTTTTCTATCCCTTTCTAATTCCATTTTGATTTATTTTACGTAATGTCATGTAAATTATTCATTTATTTTTGCATTAGTGCGCGCTTATTGTTTCGTGCACTCCATGCTATGTCTTCGACTCGCTTGGTAGTGTTTCAATAACACGTGGATATATTTTGTGAAAATTATGTTGGGTCTCCGACTTTCTTGATTTCGTAGAGTTTACTGCAAATTCAAAATCTTTTCTAAAAAAAAGTTAAAAGTACCCAAATAAAAGACCACTCAATTCTTTTTTCTCAAAATTACACATTACTCGAGATCACTTCAAGGTCCAACGCCTTAACGACTCTTTTTTCACGCAATTGAAACATCTTTTGGAAAAATAAAATCAATCCAATCAAGCTCTTTTCAAAAAAGAACTATGTAAGTCTGAATTCCTCATTGCACTTGTGGATACATAGGAGCGAGGGCAAACCCCTTGTCGACCTAAAAAACTAAAAAATATAAAATCTTCTCTTTTCTATAAAATAAAAATTAGATTTTCTTTTCTAAATAAACAAAAATAAAACAAGCATAATCATGTTCTTAAGGAAAAACAAATAATTAAAAAGTCACTTTATTTTTAACATACTCGATTAAAGGTTGTCGTCTTCGTGATGGACGCGTGGGGTGCTAACACCTTCCCCGTGCGTAAATGACTCCCGAACTCTTTTTCTCTAAAATCGTAGACCATGCCTTATCTTTTCGTTTTTCCGACGTTTTCCTTAAATAAACGTTGGTGGCGACTCCCCTCTAGTTTTTCCCTTTTTTGGGAATAATCTTCTTTTTCATCGTTGTCCCGTCATGGCCGGATAGGTTGCGACAGATGGCGACTCCACTGGGGACTGGTTAGAGAGTTAAGCCATTTGATCGAGTGTACATTTTTATTGTGACTTTTTCTTTCTTTTTTTTTCTTTTTTTCTTTTCGTTGTGCTCTTGTTTATTATCGTTTCACTTCGCTAATGTTTAGTTCGTGGTTTTGCTTCAATCTCGTTGGCCGGATAGGTTGCGACATAGACTAAGGAAATTTATACAGAGATGGAATAGGCGAGTTGATCATGTTGAAGTGCCTCCTGGAATACATGGTCTTATGTCACCAAATCATGTTACATGGCTTGGTATAGACTGTCCGACAAGCGTTATGTCACGAAGCGGGCTGCCAAATTAGGACATTGTGTAAGTTATTTACTGGAAATAATTTATTTACTATTATCATATATTTTTCTTTATGTATATATGTTGTGACTTACAGGAGGATGATATGGAGAATTTGTATTTCGTGACCACGCCTAAGCAATTTCCTCACCACATTTTGGGATATGTACACGACGAAATAGGTCGCTTGATATCTGTTTTCAGAGAGACCGATCGGGTGGATGAGCCAGGTCCAGAGGCACCCCTAAGCCAGCTTTCGGAGGAGCCACAGTTGTCTCTCAACGTGGGACGTTGTGCGAAAGAGGGTCGAGGGTTAGGACATCGTCGTCGACCTATTCCACTAGTGCCTGAGCCTATTCAAGCACCCAACCTGGATGTTAGTGGATGGTTTAGGACACCCTCCATAGATCGTGAGTACGGTGTTCAGGCGACATTTTACGAGCCTACCCAGCCTGAGGCACATACACAATATCAGCCAGATTGGCCATCTTAGGACACCCAGACCCAAATGGTGTATCAGCATAGTCCAGCACCCATGGCAGGCTGGGATCATCAGGGGAGCAGTAATCATGAAGCTCAGGTGGGGACGAGTAGTCAGGGACCTCAGACGTGGGATGACATAGCTATTGAGAAAATGTATAGGCAAATAGATTTTTCACCACCTCGGCAATCAGGCTATCATGCGCAGTCGTCGGTCGAGGCCATTCCACCACATGAGTAGTGCCATCTCCAGCACATACTCCTGCTCCACAGTGTCAGCGTGGACGTGGTAGACGCAAATTACCTGATCGTTAGGCCCGTCATTATCAGTGGCCTCCGGAGTCGTAGACTTTGTTATTTGAATTTTTTAATTATTATGGACTATGTTTCGTATTAGGTATGATATTATGGACTTTTTTGTATTGCCTATATTTGTCATGGACGTCGTTACATTATGAAATATTGACTATTTTTAGATAAAATCAAGAATTAAAAGAAGGTGAAAAAATTCAAATTCAGAAGAAAAAAAAAAGAAAAAAAGAAGTGAACAAAATGAGTTAATTTTGTGCTTAATCCAACAACTGAGATTGAGCACAACCACCTTGGATATATCCTAATACTAGTAATTAAATTGATCTTGTAACTCCCCAAGCACACTCATCATCATCATCAAAACACATTCACATATAGAAGTTGGCGCGCACATTCTCCAAAGCAATTAATAACCACCTTTAGTTACATATGATTCACTCTCATCATTGTATATTCTTATTTAATTGCCAACTTCCTTTCATATTCCCCACGTTCTACTACTGTTTGACAAAGGAAACGACTCATAATCCTTCTTTGTGTGTGGAGCATGATCATGGAGTCTAAGCCACTTATGGGCTGGAGCTCTTTCTACGAAATAGACAACACTATGACGACAGGAGTTGAGTCATTCACAACACTATGACGATTGACAACACTTTGTAGCCAATAAATTTTACTAAACTGTAAAATGACATTGACAACACTACGACGGCAAGAGTTTAGTCACGCCCCATCTAGGCACGAGTAGTCACGCCCCACACAGGCGGAGCTTTACACCGTTATATATACCCCGTTAACACAACCACATCATCCCACATAACATACCTCCACAAACGAAATTCAATCTCAATACAATGACATTCTTAGGTGAAACAAGCTCTCAAAACATTGCTAATTCCAAATTTGCATTCATTTTTCCCAATGGATCAATCATACACAACGAAACTGGTGTTTCTTTTGGATGTCCTACTCCAATACAAATGCGAGTTCCCGATGAATGTTCCTTTCAGTCACTCAAGAGTAGAATGCACACAACACCCTTTTGCTCACAAATGACCAATCTGTGGATGAAATTTACTATTGACAACCATCCTTCAATACAGGTAAGCAAATTTTTTTTATTCTCTGCAACTGAAAAATGATGATGATGTTTGCACAATGTTGGTGTGCCATGAAAAACTCCCGTCTGTTGGTCCTATAGAATTATTATGTATCATAAGCAGAACACCCGATGGTGTACTCAACCTACTTTGATCCACCATCACTCCTACTCATGATGCACTATTGTATTACAACGGCAAGTGGAACATACCATGACAAGGCAATTTTTTGGGTTACTCCTTTATTGGAACAAATCCAATAAGATTTCAGATTCCTTCCAGATGCAATATCGAAACACTCAAGGATATAATCAAGCAAGTTGGGCCACTAGGAATTCCCCCTTATGGAATTCACGAATCACAGGTTGTCAGACAATTGTTCTTCCGACAACCAGGCCACGCAAAATATTCAGAAAACTTAGTCGAATATGAAATAATACAACTGAAAAACGATGAAGATGTATTGAAGGTGTTAGCAGAATCTAATTACTGAAAGCATTTCTCTCCAATAGAAATTTTAGCTACTTTTAACAAACCAGTAATCCAACTACTGAAATATGACATGTCCGCTGCACTACATCTTCCAAATTATGATTAGTTTCCTAATTTTCATGTTTCAATTGTTGTTGTTAGTACGTTTCGTTGTTTCTGTTTTTTAATGTTCAACTTGTTGTGTTTGTCTCTCTAATTCCGATTGTTTGTACGTTTTGTTATTTTATTAGGTTTCCATGATTATGTTTGACTATGTAATTGTTAATGTCGACTGCGTTTTTATGTTTTAAATTCATCGTAGCGTATAATATAACTGACATGAGTAGTTTCACTGGAAGTTTGGTTTATTTTCAAATGTTCATTACTAAATATAACAACATAAAGAAAACATTGACAACAACATCAAGAAATCATGAGGTAGATGGACGACCAGGACAATTTCGACGGTTATGACCAGGTAATTTGCATATATCACACCTAATACGACTTTGACTAGCTTCAACTTCATCCATCTCATTGCGTATTCTAGTTGACTTTGGACGACCCTTTGCACGCAACATAGACCTGTTAGGTATGAGCACTAGATCTGCACTAGGTGGAATTGCTTGCTCATTACCTATTGGATGCCATGGAAATGAGTAAGCTTGTACCAGGTTTGTTATAAGGAATACGTCATCCGCATATTGTGTCGGTGTCTGACGAACATGTAAAGCGGCTGCTGCGGCATGACTACAAGGATACTTGAAAGCCTTAAATTTTCACATATTGTGCCGGTGCCTGACCAACATGTAAAGCTCAGGGAGGTTTACCGAATATGATTTGTCATAACCATCGTCAACCTCAAATACAGATTGTTCAACATTGACAACCACATTTTTGCAGTGAGGATAAGGATCTTGCAATTCATTAAGAGCCGATTGCCCCCTGCAAACAAAATATTAAACCAATCTGCTATATGTGTGTTTAACCAACGCGGTGATTAGCATGTTTTTGCACCCTTTAAAATGTTGTTTACTGACTCGGCCAAATTTGTTGTCATATGTCCATACCTTCGTCTCTCAATATCATATGCACGTGTCCACTTTTCCTTGGGGATGTTATCAATCCAATTTGCAACCTCAGGACTCACATCACGAAAACATGCGAAGGCTATCTCAAAATCAACAATAGAAGAAGTATAACCTGCACACAAATTAAATAACATTAAAATTTACAACTACATGCAAAATTAATAGATGAAGTTTTTAACCATACCGAAATTCATAACCGCTCTCTTCAAATTTTTATTTCTAAACTTTTGACTAAAATTGCTCGCAATATGACGAAGGCAAAAGACATGATAAGCATGTGGTGGTTGCCACCCACGGTGCCTCTCAACTGCAGATAATATGCTTCGGTGCCGATCAGAAATAAGTCAAATATTTGTCTTTTGTGTAACATGCAAGCGAATGTTATCCAGAAAGTATTCCCAAGCTTCCAATGTCTCACCCTCAACAATAGCAAATGCAAGTGGCAAACATTCATTATTTCCATTTTGAGAATAATTTTCCTTTGTACTTGCTATATAAATGAGTGTCATCAATTTGAATAACCAGCTTACAAAAATTGAAAGCCTCGCAAAATTGTCTGAAGGTCCAAAAAATGCAGTGAAACACGCGTTTTCCATAAACGATTCTATGAGCCACATAATAATTTTTTGTTTGAATATAATAAACAGAACCTAGTGAAAAGCAAAGCATATAGTCACACCACCTCGACAAAAATGCGTATGATTCCTCCCAATCACCATAGATAATTGTCATTGCTTTCTGCTTTGCATACCATGCCTTTCTGTATGAAACTTTGTATCTATAGGAATGGGTTATCCTCTCCTGGACTAGTCCAATTGAACATGATGGATCATGCTTTATCATCCCTAATAATAAAAAAATGTTACGTTAACATTAAAAATAATACTAAAATCATTAATTCTCATCATTATCATGTCATCCAGTAACATACTTAGTACGAGTGAAACAATAACATTTGGATCATGTTGTTTATGGTCCTGAGAAATGTGATCATTTAAGCAATTGTGGTTGCCACCCCATTTGGTAACCACCCATCTTTCACCGTACGTTGGTTTTATTACCCTAACCTTCCACGGACAATTTTGGTCATGTGCACAACATCTCATACTTAACTTTGTCAGCATACTTTCAACCACAACAGCTTCCTGATGCTCCTTCATGAGTTTCTACTTGATTGCCATTTGCACATCCTGTTTTGATGCGAATTCCTTTTTCACAAACAACTTATTCCCTAATATCCATGGACTTATGGTTTTTCACTAAATGCTGCCTTAGTATTTTTAATTCAAAGTCAATGCAATTTAGCAAATTACATAATATCTGTAGAAAGGATAAATCAATATATGCATATACCAAGTGAGACCAAAGAAGTTATAGAAGAAAATCGTCCTCCTTTGAATTTGCCAGATGCAGGCAAAGTATAAATAAATGATCTGCAGGTATTTGTCTAATTGCATATTTTAAATTTTGCAGCATATATAGTATTAAAAAACATGGGAGTTCAAATGAAATGCATAATTTTGTGTTCTATACCAAAACAGATAAGATATAGGCCTGAAGGGCCAATTGTACTCCATTACATCACTTGGATTTGAAGGAAGGCATAAGATTGATATTGTTTGCAGGACAGGCAGTGGGAAGTGTACTCTTGTCAGTTTTTTATAATATATTTTTTTTTGTAATTTTTCATGGAACTGGATAAATTTTTATATCTTCTTATTCCTCCACGCAGGTATCTCCAGTTCCAATACACATTTTTTATGGATTACAGGTATCATGACATTATATTTTATATTATATCTTCTTATGCTACTACAACTGAATGATTCCAGGTTTATGCAGAATCTAGTTTGTAGAGTTCCAATAATGGTGGTAGAAAAGGAAATCAGGAAATCGAAAAACAGGTTGAAAATAGGACATTTGTGGCCTACAGTTCTAGGTTTGCTTTTCCCTCTCAAGAAAGTGGATCTTCATCTACATTCTACTATTCTTTCAATGTTGGAGGCATTCATTTTATTATGCTTGGGGCTTATATTAACTATGACAAAAACAGGCATTTCCCAGTTCTTTCCCTTAAGACTCTTCAGTCATTTTCCTTTCAGTGATTTATTTTGGGTTATTACTTAGTATGAATTATTTAGTAGGAAGGCTTTTCATGTCCTTGCTTGAAAGACAAGTAGAGCAGAAACAAATTATAAGGAAAAAATGAATTTTGTGAACTTGAAGTTTTGTCTGTGCATGGAAATCATTGTTAATTGGGATGGATTTAACTATTAGTAACTTATCATACTACCAGCGAAGTTCCCAAAATTGTGAAGTAAAACTTTCTTACCCTGCACTGATTGGGAAATAACTTTGCAACTATTGCGTGTGAAGAACATAGTTTTTTTAAGGGGGTTTTCATTTTCTTAACAAATATATGGAGGGATTTGGGAGCTTTGCAACTATGATGTTCTCTCTTTCTTTTCTTTTTTTTTTTTTCCCATTATGGAGGATCCCTTGACCTCCATATTTCTTTGTAATATTTTTCTCTTCATGTTGTGCTTTAGTGACTTGTTGGGAGCCTTAAGCAACATTTTTTTTTAATCCTAATCAAAGTTATTTTTCATTTTATGAAGTGAAAAATTATCATCTCTCTCTTTCTCTCTTTCACAACATTGATAATGTTGCATATGCTGACTTCAACAAGCTGGAAATGTAAATTACTTAGGTTTAAGGAGATATAGCTTTCTAAGTGTTCTCATGTATTAATGTTATTATATTGTGAGGCAAAACTTGGATAGTATTATAAACATAGATAACAACCCTCTACCCCTGCAATAACCAAATTTCTTGTTTCAATTTTCAAATTGTTTCCTTTTTTCCTTACAATTTTTTTTTTGTTTAAAATATTTATAATGCAGGCATCAGATAATGTGGACACTCATTTCATCTGCTTTGCTTCTGTGGATGGTAATTTCTTCATATAACTTATTAATATTTTTTCTGTGGTGTTTGTAAAAAGAGCAAACCATATACTAAGATTTAATTGTGTCAACAACAACCATATAGTAAGCAACCTAAATATCTAAATCATAAACCAGCTATATAAAAAGCCCATAACTAAACTGTTTGGGATCATATTCATGTCTAGATCAATTTGTTGTTCTTCTACTTTTGCACTTGCCTCAATTTTATCTAATTAATTTCTCTGCAATTGTATAATTTGCAGGTGAATTGTATGAGCTAGATGGAAGA
The DNA here is from genome assembly GCA_007407185.1 of Glycine tomentella. Taxonomy (NCBI): domain Eukaryota; kingdom Viridiplantae; phylum Streptophyta; class Magnoliopsida; order Fabales; family Fabaceae; genus Glycine; species Glycine tomentella. The sequence continues at coordinate 310,696 of PYAF01000877.1, forward strand.
AAGTCAGGACCAATATCTCATGGTCCATCCTCACCAAGTACATTGTTGAGGGTAAATATCTTTAAATGTTCCCTAAAGACATGTATTTGGCAAAAGGATCTGATTTGGTTTGCAAATGCAAGTAGTTCTGTTGTCACTTTTGAATTTAAATGATGGATGAAGAAACAATGACCACAATTGTGTAGCTAAGTGGCTATTTGCGCATAGAAGGTAAATTTAGAAGTGGTAAATTTGAAATACAAATCAAGTATAGAAGCCATAATAATCAATATGTTGTTTTTTCATCTATTTTTTATGAAAAATTAATTATATTTTGGGGAAAAAATAGTCTAATTTTTTTTTGAAGTGGTAATGTTATTTTTATTTTTTATTGCACTAGACAAAGTGTGATTTGGCATTGAGTCGGTGAATGAGACAACTCTTTTAATAATTTTTCTGTAAATTGTGATAGCTTGTTATCACTTTTAATGATTGGTATTTAGATATTATCTTGTGCATTCCTAGATTAAGAATTTATTTTGGCTTGGTTCACAATATCAAGATGTTTAGTTTCGTATATTATTCAATATCCAATATTCCTTCTTTCAATTATATTGTTTTTTCATAAAATTTAATAATAAGAAAATAAAATATATTTAGTTTAATTTTCATTATTATATGACTTTTACCTAAAGTTGGGTGTTGTAGGTATATGTTAATGACTTTTAGCTACAGTTAAAAGTTGTAGGTATATGTTACTGACTTTTACCTTAGAGGTTGCAGGTATACATGTTCATGACTTTTATCTACACCTATAATAAATTGTAAGTACTAACTATAGTGACAGACAGATATAATCATAGGTAAAGATATGTCGTAGGTAAAACTTGTACAATACATACTAATAACCGTCATAATACGAATAAATTGTATTAAGTTTTTTTTGTTATTGTTCTTCTTTTTTAAAAAAAATATTTTTCCTTTTTAATTATCTATATGCTAGTATAGAAAAACTCTCATAAGTTGTTAAATGGAATTTTGTATAATATTTACACTTTTTTCTTAATACTACATTGTTATTTTATTACCTTGGATAATTCAAATCATTTTTTTGTTTTTACTAAATAACTCTAATTATGTTCACTATATCGCTATTTTTTATATTATTACATTGTGGTTATTCATGCTTTAAAAAGTGTAATTATTCATTATATATGAAGTTTAATTAGTTTTTATTTTATTTTATCTTGATCTTTTATTACTTTTAGGCTCACTTAGTTTTAATATCATATATATATTTAGGCACAAAAGATAATAGAAATAGAAGTAAAAGATAAAACAACATCATTCACCAAAATTCTTTAAAGAAAAAAGTGCAAGATTTTTATGAATTAAAAATATTAATTTCATTATTATATTTATTTTATACTAAAATTAAACATATTTTATTTATTTAAATTTTTTAGGTAAAAGAATTAAATCACTTAAATATATGTATTTTTCATAAATATTTAACTAAATTATATTTATATTGAGTATTTAAATATATGCATTTTCTTAAATTTTATTTTAGAT
>PYAF01000877.1:341254-364057 GCA_007407185.1 Glycine tomentella
ACATGGCAGAGCCAATCTGCCTGTCTTGTGCATATGGCGCGACTCGCGCCAAACGCCGCGCGGTTAGCGCCGTAGGCCAGAACCAGTTTTCTCCTCTCTTCCTCAAGCCTTCCTCTAAAAATTCTTAAGCACATTGATTATCCTTAATCATGAGATTAAACTAAGCTTAATTACATGCTTAAAATTCAAGGTATTACAAATACACAACTAACTAACTAAATTATAACTAATACACATGTGCAAGCTATATAGAACCTTCCTCAGCTTGTACACTTTGTCCTATTGTCCTTTCACTTCAAATCCAAGTGACTGACTGACATAAACTTCTTCTTCTAGGGACTCATTTATTAAGAACGCTGACTTCACACTAATTGATCTAACAACCACCCCTTATAGCTAGCAACTGCAAACCACAAGTCTTATTGTTTCAATCCTTTCAATTGGAGCAAAAACTTTATGGTAATCCAAGCCATGATTCTGCAAAACCCCTTTGGCCACTAAGCTGGCCTTCTATTTAGCAATTTCTCCAATTGGCTTCACTTTAATCTTGTAGACCCACTTTACATCTATAGGTATCCTTAATGAGGCAAAGAGACCAATTTCCAAGTCTGATTTTTCTCAATTGACTTCAACTCTTCTTTCATTGTAAACACCTAATTAGAGTCTTGTAGAGCCAATTCTAAACTCACAAATTTTGTCCAGCAAACATGGCAAACTGCACTAAGTCTCCTTTTGCATTAATTGTTGTAGCAGGAAACATTTCATAGTCATTCAAAGTTTGTGGTGTATACCTCTCCCTTTGAGACCTTCTAAGTTGATTTCCAGATTCTACACTGCTCTATATATTTTGATCATCTTCAAGGTTCACAGCCACAATCTTCTCAATGCTTTTGGAAGCATTTGTTTCCCAATTCCAATACCTTGTTTCATCCACTATAACATCTTTACTGATGACAACCTTTTTCATTCTTGGATCATACATCTTGTAAGCACCTGTTGGATGATATCCAAGAAGCACCATTTGTTCAACATGATCATTTGGTTTCCTTCTAGTTTGTTTAGGTACATGTCTGAAGCACAAGGAGCCAAATATTTGAAAATTACTTACATCAGGCTTGTTTTTTGACCAAGCTTCTCCAAGGTGTGATACCTTTCAGTATCCTAGTTGGACTTCTATTCAAGATATAGGAGCAATAGATGTTGCCTCCCCCCAAAAGTAATGAGGCATTTCCTTTCCTTTCATCATGCTTTTGGCCATGTTGAGAATTGTCCTATTTTATCTCTCAGCAACACCATTATGCCGAGGTGTGTAAGGGGCTGTCACCTCATGAATTATACCTTCATCACAGAATTTCTAAAATTCATGAGAGTTGTATTCAACCCCTGCATCTGTTCTAAGCACCTTGATCTCTTTCCCACTTTGTTTTTCAGCTAGCAGTTTTAACTTTTTTTATCTCAAACATTTCACTCTTTTTCTCTATAAGATAAATCCACATTTTTCAAGTCAACTCATCAATAAAAGACGCATAGTAGTTATTATCTCCCAATGTTTTCACTTCAAAAAGGCCGCACATATATGAGAATATCACCTCAAGCTTCTCTTTGGATCTGATTTGTATTTCTGACTTGAAATTTCTTGGTTGCTTGGACTCACAACACTCAGCACACAATTGTTTTGGCATTCCAAGTGAAGGAAGATCATGCACCATACTCTTGTTTACCAATAGATTTAAGCTTCTGAATTCAGATGCCTAAACTATGATGGCACACCTAGGTCTTATCACTTATTATTGTCACTAATCATTTGTCCCCCATAATTTGAATTCTCATCTTGAGGGTTCTACTTTTTGAAAGAGGAGCCTTCAAGATCCATTTCCTATGTTGTCAAACACCTTTAATTGACTATGCTCCATAATCATATTCATTGAATAGCCTTTCTCTAATAGTTGCCCCAGGATGAGAAGATTATTCTTCATGTTGACAACATACATCACATCACTGATGAAGGATCGTTGTCCATCTCTTCTTTGGATCATCACCTTGGCAGAATGGCTGATGGATTTTTTGCCAACCGCCATAGGCAATTTTGAAGGGAGGCCCACCATAAGGCACTATGGCATGTTTATATGGCGGGTGATAACACTAGTTGGGTAGAATAAAATCAGAAGTTGATGCCAGTCCACCCTCCTCTGAATAAAGGACGACTCAATGCGCAAGGCTCCTACCAAGAGGAGTTTGGGGAGGGTAAATATACACAATCTTACCCTGCAAGCAAACTGTTTATAAGTTTGAACTTATGACCTCTAAGTCATAAGGCAGCAACTTTATTGTTGTGCCGAGGCTCACCCTCACTCTTCTTCCATGAATGAGACAAAGAACTAGAGGGATCAACCATAGCTTTTGATAAACTCACTCAATCCTTGCAAATACAAACTGGCAAGATCACAAGACCTTAAAATCCCAAACCAGTTATGTTCCATACTGCAAAGTTTTAAATTGCAAACTACATCACATGATACAGCTCAATCATCTCGATCGCAGCTATTAGAGCCGCATCAGGCTGTTATCACGAACCACATCAGTCGCAATTGGCCTACATGAGTCCACAACACAACTGTGACGATCACAATTACAGCTGCAATTTAAAAGTTAAAACCCTGCTCAAATTAAAGACATAACCACGAGCATCGATTAGAACCTATAACATGGCTTGACTCACACTAACTTAACCTTAAATATACATCAAAGCCACAGTTAACTGAAGGAAATAAAATAAAGTAAAAGGCAAAATTGGGCATGCCTGAAATTTAAAACCATGGACTGTCACAATTTTGTCATCAATAAGACCCTATAAGTAAAAGCTATTTTTTTCTGGCAATTTAGATAACAAATTGAACTGTTCAAATAACGCAATTGCTAGTTCAATGAAATGGGAAAAGCAAGAAAGTTGAATTGAAGAGAGGGAGCGAGTCTTACTTGGAGAGAGAGAGAGAGAGAGAGAGGTGGTTGCGGTGTTTGAGTCCGATCGGAGGGTCCGGCATAAGTGATAGGTATACGCAAAATGGGTGTTGGTGAAGAAAGAGAAGAGAGAAACGGGTGGGTGGGTCACAAGTTCGGGTTTGTTGATTCTGTGTTTCGGGTTGGGTTGATGGTTTTGGTTTGTTGGGTTCGGAAATGTTGCTGTTGTTGAATTGAACGTATGGAATAGAATTGGACTATTGCACCCTTTGGGAAAAGTAAAAAACAATCCATAAAGGAAAAAAAATATTTAATGATAATAATACGAAAATTTATATTTATTTTTCCTAAGGCGTAGAATTCAATTTAGGAAAGAAAGCATAAAAGAAATATTTGTTGATTAAAAAATTAATAATCAAAACTAAAATAAATAATATACATCTACAATGTATAAAAATTCACATTATTGTTGAATTATTATTCAGCATGATGGTTTACCATTTACATAGTGTTACGGATAAAATAATATTTTATTTAATAATTATATTCTTTTCTACTAAGTACCCCCCAGAGATAAGGGATGCGGTTAGTATTTTCCAGTTACCACGATCTCCGTGAATCAAGGAAGGAGGTTGCGTTCAACCGTTTCGACTAAGATAATGGGACCTCAAGTACCGTTATCAACGTCCAGGTATTAGTATATAAATACTGCTTCATCCATGGTGAAAGGTATACAATTCTAGCTCTCTCTTTTCCTTCACACAAGCACACACCGCACCCCCAACGTGTCGTGTTTACTGTGCTGTGATCTTCTTCCTTGAGTTGCTTCGTTTCCATAAGCTTCTTAAGAGAGAGAGAGTTTGATCCAACATAAAATCACCCAACACCACTTGTTGGACATTTCTGTTCTCGTTGAGCGGAACACATAGCATTGCAAAATTTGTGGGCATGTTTGCAAATGCTGGAACAAGATTCCAAGAGAAAATCTCTATCATTCTTCAATCCTCATATTGGTCATACTTACTTAATACATTAATTAGCAAAATATGTATTATTTTTTTTCAATTTAGTTTTAATTTAATTTTATGTAACTTTACGAGGTAAGGATGAAGAGAGAAAGGGTTAAATAGAGGAGGAGAGAGTAAGAAGGTGGGATGCATATTGGTGGTGATGGTGGACATGGAAGGGGCTGGCAGAACACTAACGATGTTATGACCTACATCTTTTCAAGGTTATCGGAAGAATATTTAATGGAGGAATTATGGAAGATATTTATTTGGTGGGGTAGAGTATGTGACATTTTTATTGCAAGAAGGAGGAATCGGGGAGGAGAAAGGTATGGTGAAATACCTGAAACATACTAGAAGGGGGAGGGGGTTGAAAACTTGTCACTAAGTCACTCCCGATTTTCACAAACAATAGATGTTTAAAGAAAATGTATTCTTATCAATCAAAGAGTATTTACACAATTGGCTCGAATGCAATGAAACTTGCTAACTTAGCAGAGTTAAGATTCATTCAATCCGCTCAAGTTTCATTCATCCAATAAAACTAACAGTGCTATAACACTTTATTCATTTTGTCTATGATTATTCTCTTATGATTCAACTACCTTAGCATGAACATCTCCAAGCTTTATATAGACTTCAGAGCTTCGATCCGTTGAGAGATCTAAGCTAGTGGTTGTCTAATAGCTTTTGCGCTTTCCACATAGCTGCTACTATGCAGAGAGAGTGGAGACCACAAACACTTTCTGCAACATATCTTCAGAGAATTATAACTTGTTAGTGTCATCTTGTGCTCAGAGCTGACTTTCAACGTACAAATCAAATACATTGTTAACAACATAAGACAAAAGGAATTAAGAATGCCAAGACATGATAATTAAAATCTTTCATTTTGTGTACTATGGCACAAGTTGCTTACTGTTAGACTATTGGCAAGCGTACCAATGTTGTCGCAAGTTATAGATTTTATAAAAAAAATCATCTCTACAGGGACTTGAGTTACTCAGTTTTTCTAGATAAAAATAAATAATTCAATAGTTGTGTACAATAAATTTAATCAAAATTTCTTGGTTTAATGGACATAAAGGAAATAATGAAAATAACGAAATTAGTGCATCGGAAATATGGAAAATTATGAAAGCAAGTCAAATGAATTTAATTAATTCAAGAGAAACGTAGGATTGAATTTCCTCATTCATACCCTTTGTATCCAAATAATCTTAATACATATGAATCATTTTCTAACGTCCCTGATGCACACATTAAATCACCCCGAATCGATCCCTCGCATTCGAGAATCCCAAGGATATTTACCGAATAACGATTTCTCGCATATGAAATAAATATCGCATCATTACAATCATAATCTCGTGTTATTTACAATCAAAATGTTATGCTATATTCCTAGCAACGTAACGTAAAGAGTAAATTCATTTTGTTCAAATTCTAAGAGTACTTTCCAGTCAAACTCAGAATCTAATTTCATGAAATTAGTGATCAAATAGAATCAAGCATTACGAACAGAATGAAATTACCAGTAATGAGTAGAAACGATTCATATATATATATATATATATAGATATATATAATATCAAAAGAGATACATAAGGGTACGAAGATTACATCCAATCCTTTAGAGAAACCATTCGATCATTGTGTAGAGCATAAGATCCACAAAAGACATAATGAAGGAAGCGATTCATAGTCACTTCTCTGCGATATAAGCTTCACTTTTCTATCTTCTATCTCTTTGCTTTGCTTCTTCCTCTAGTTTCTGCGTTCTCTGGTCTGCACCTCCTCTCTCATTTGCATGGCTTTTAAATGAAATAGTGCAAGAGGTGCCAAACCAACTCGCCCAAGCAAGTTGGTTACTTTAGGCTGAAATAATATCACCGCCCAGGCCAGTTGGTTACTTTGAGCTAAAGTAATCTCGCTAGCCCAGGCGAGTTGATTTCTAGCCTGGGCAAGTGACACTCTGAAATTCTTCAAAAATGGCCCTTTTACAACAAATAACCATCAAAACATACAAAATGCATGGATGAATCTTCCATATATAAACAACACATTTATAAATGTACAAAATATAAAATAATTAGAATTAAGAGAAGTTTATAAAAAAAACCTACTAAAATTAAAAGATAAGCATTATAATCCCAAAACTAACTAAAATATGACACTTATCAACTCCCCCTAACCTAAAATCTTGCTTTTCCTCAAGCACAATATAGAAATAAAACTACGAATAATAGAAGTATAAGTATAAAATAAAAACGTTTCAATACTTCTACACCAAAAACTATGAACATAAGTTGTAAAGAATCAACCTCCAAAGTGACCAGAACAACATTTTCAAACACTCAACAATGAGAAATGAAAGCACAAAAGATGAAATTCATAGAACTAAATGAGATTACAATCAATTCGCATTTTGTTTCTAAACAACATAAGAGAAAACACCTGATTCACTCAAAAAGAGGAAAACTTCTTAAAGGTGTATAATCATCTCAAAGGCAAGTGCTTCATCTCTATTCCAATACTGATACGTCATAAATCAATTTTGCAATTCATTTCCCATCAAAACAAAGACAGAGTACATAATCATCATGAATCATTAGGACTTTTAGGGTTGGGCTTGCTTGAAATAAATCTTTGTTTTTCTGGATATTCAAAAGTACCTTGAGAATAAGAGAGCAAACATATAAACAAGCTAGTAACTCAAATGAATCATCACTTCCTATCTCTTCTCTTTTCTACCAAGTCATCAATACTTCCTATACCAACATCCCAACTTATAAAGTTTACAACAACTCTGTATAGTTTAGTACATAATGTACATAATTCATACATTTATTTATTCACAAAGAGCTTGTTTCCCTTTTTTCTTTCTTTTTTCTTTTACTTTTCTTTCTTTTTTTTTCTATACAATATATTAATTTGCATGAATCCACATTTTAAAAAAAAACATTTACATCACATTAGCCACCAAATGATAGAAATCCCCAACAAAACACCTTTGTTTTCTTAACCTAAGGTAAGGTAGGAAAACTTTTATTGTAGGTTAGTGTTTCAACAAAATATCAAGTGTTTGGCTCAAAGGGTTTGCAAATGGTAAAACAATTTACATTGGGATAACTTTTTGGCTAGTGGCTTAAAATGTAAAAGAAAGAAAGAATGCCTAAATCATATGCATGCATCATATGTTATGAAAATTAGAAATTCAAGCAAAGTCAAATGTAGAACATATTAGTGATGACACTCAATGTAAAATATTTAGTTGCACACAGTCACTAAAGCTTAAGGCATGTTCGATGTTTAAATCAAATCAGTGTTTCGAAAGTTGTTCTTTATCAAGTCCATGCAGAAACATCTGAATTCATTTGGTAATTAGGAAAGTCATTCATTGTTTTTCATTCTCAATGTTTCCAAAACAAAAACACTTTGTTATGTTCTGATCCAATTCCAAAACAGTTTCAAAATCACAAACTGTTGATTCTTTCCAAAACATGTTATGTCCAAGAAAATTTTTATGTTTAAGTCCCAAAAAGAGTTATACATATTCTACAACTATCCTAATAGAACAAAATTATTCACTAGTGTGTACTACATAATAAAAAGGTTTATACCTATCTCAATTCCCTACTTAATTACTCTTGAGAGTTGACGCCTCGAGAAATCACTCCTATACAACATTTCTCTCTTGAGACATTAACGTCATTCTCCAACCTTTTGTATTCTTGACTGCTTGCCATAGTGCCCCATTGCACTTCACGAATTATCTAGATGGTCAGTCTGATAGCTCGTGACAAGGCATTGGAACTCATGGAATAATAGACATTAGGAGTACAAATGTATTATGACAACACTAACAAATCTCCACAATCCATGTAAAACAACAACGTGCGTAAGTCTCAAACACAAACAACCCAAGTAACTACAAAACAGTCAAATACTCAAACATCAAACCTTCAACAAGCAAACACAAAATGCAAAGAGAAACATAGCAGACTCACAACTCAATGGCCGAAAAGGTTCAACCTGCTCTGATACCACTAATGTAATGACCCGCCTCGTCGCTACGATATCACTACTCACGTATAATTTTCAAATTTTAAATAAAAATCTAGTAATTTGATTATGAAAATGAGGGTAAATTTCTCGTGATAATACACTCATTAAAAACACATAAATACATAAACAAATGTTGGATATAGGAGGAGCTGAAGAAAAAGATCAAGCATAAAGCCTATGTCACTTGAAGGTTTTAGCTTTTTACATGTCATTCAATTAAAGACATTAGTAATTTGTAGAATGGTTTAAGAAGGCTTATCTTGTGATCCTTGCATTGCATAAAGCATAAAAATATTCATGCATAAAATGTTTTCAGAAAAGAACTTTGGAGCTTATGTGTGCATATTCCATGGCTTTGTCTGCTTTAATAGATTGCACAAGGATATAATTGATTACCAGCTTTTGTTTGATTCTGGAAAAGTCATGAAGAACACTTTAATCAACTATTAGCTACTTGTAATTGATTACATAGCACAAAATGTAAATCATGATTATCTGTCTTAATCGATTACCATTACACTGTAATCGATTACACAAGTTCATTTTTAAATATGCATGACTGCCTTAATCGATTACCACAATCTGTAATCGATTACATAAGCTTATTCTGGAAATTGCACATGACTGCCTTAATCAATTACCACAATCTATAATCGATTGCCAAGGCCTATTGCATATATGAGACTGACTGGTTTAATCGATCACTTCATGGAATAATCAATTACTTTGTTCGTTAAAGATTTCTAGATTGTATCAAGAACATTTTAATCGATTACGCTTGCGTAATAATTGATTACTGTCTATTAATACTATTTTCTATATAAAGCTGCTTGGGTTTGCGATTTCAAGAGAGAACATTTTTCATTACGAAATCCCAACACAAGCAAAAGTTCTCATTGTCCAAGAAATAGTTTTCTGAGTATTAGATTTCTTGCTTGAGATTAAAAGATCATTTTGCTTCATACTTGAAGATGAGTCAAGAAAAGTTTTTTCAAGAGAGTTGATTCTGAGCTTTGATATTCATACAACCTGGTGTTGATTGGTAAAATCATTCATGCATTCATTCATCCATTGAGGATCACAGTTGTGTCTCTCTTAAACTTTCTTGTAGATTGTTTTGAGTTTCAAAATACTTTTGTAAGGCTAAGTTCAAAGAGTTTCTTTCAAGCTTTCTAGAGTAGTGTTCTCTAGGGGTAAAGATATGAGTAGGGTTCTCAGGATATTGGTGATTTGATTTCTAATAGGGTGTTAGAACTCTGATTTTTTGTCTAGGATTGATAGAGAAAAATCACTTTTAATTGCTTGTAAAGAATACTTTTGAATTAGTGAAACTCTAATCTAGTTTGATTAGAAGAACTGGATGTAGTTTCTCTTGAGAAGTGAACCAGTATATGTACTTGTGTTAATTTCTATTGTTCTATCTCTTCTTGCTATCTTGATCTCTCAACTGTTGTGATTTCTTCATTACTCAACAAGTGCTAGTTTTGTGATTGGAATCTTGGACTGAGTGATTTGATTGAATTAAGTTTATGTTGGTCTTAAATGTGATTAAGATCTTAAACTCTTATTTTATAAAGAATTTTAAAAGGTTAAGGTTATTCCAATTCACCCCCCTCTTGGTATTTGAGTGTATTCATTGTTTTCAATTGGTATCAGAGCTGGTTATTGAAAGGTATTCAAAATCACTTTATTTTCAAAGAAAATGAATACTACACAAATAATTTTTAAAGAGGAAGCTTCTCTCAATCGTCCTCCGATGTTTAAGGGAGAACATTTTAACTTTTGGAAAAATCATATGCAAATCTTTATTCAATCAAACGACCCAGGTGCTTGGAATACTATTGAGAAGGGTCCTTTGATCCCTATAAAAGTTGTTGATAATGAAAGAATTCCCAAGGAGTTGGATGAGATGACGGAAGCAGAAAAAAGAGTTGTACAATATGACTTTAAAGCTAAAAACATGATTACATCTACTCTTTCTTCTGATGAATTCTTTAGAACTGTCAGGTGTAAAAGCGCAAAAGTATGTGGAAGATGTTGGAAGTAACTCATGAAGGCACTGACGAAGTTAGAAGGTCAAGGAAGCATGCCTTGATTCATGAGTATGAGATGTTCAAGATGAATTCCATAGAAAATATTTCTCAGTTGCAAACAAAGTTCACTCACATTGTGAATCATCTTCTTGGTCTTGGAAAGACCTTTGATGTTGAAGAGTTAAACATCGAAATCCTGAAATGTCTTACAAGACCATGACAACCAAAAGTTACAGTAATCAAGGAATTAAAAGATCTAACTAAGATGTCCATGGCTGCACTTTTCGGTAAGCTTCTTGAGTATGAACTTGAAATGTCACAATTAACACATTCTGAAAATGCAGACAAAAAGCAAAAGAGTATAGTCTTGAAAACTGCATCATCAAATGTGGAAAAAGAAGACTCAAGTGATGAAGATGAATGTATGAACATATGAACCTAATAGTGAAGAAATTCAGCAAGTTCATGAGAAGAAACAAGAACAAAAAGCTGTCAAACTTCAACAAGAGAAAAGACAACAACAACAACAACTCTACCAACTTCACTTGCTTCGAATGTGGTAAGCCCGGACACATCAGATCTAATTGTCCTATGTCTTTGAAGAAGCAACAAGGTGAGAGGAATACAAAGAAAGAAGGGAAACCAAAGAAGGCATATATAGCATGGGAAGACAATGATTCAACAACCTCCGAATCAACAAGTGAGAATGAAGAAGCAAATGTTTGCTTCACTTCCACACTAAGTGATGATGAAGAATTCTCAAGTGTTGAAACTGAGGTAACTTCTGAATATGATAACATTGTTGATGCTTTCCATGAGATGCATAAAGAGGCCCAAAAGCTTGCACAAACCAATAATAGGCTAAAAGGTAATCTCAAATGGCATGTTTTCAAAATTGCTGAATTGCAATATGAACTTTGTAATTTCAAAGAAGCAAATGAAAAGCTTGCTTCAAGTTACAAAGCTAATGGTTGTGGTTGTGTCTCATCATCTTTAAATGTAGATAAATGCAAGATGTTACAAAAAGAATTTGATGATTACAAAAAGAGTCAAGGTGAAAAATATATGCTTTTGCTTTTAGAAAATTCTTATTTGGTTGATCTTTTGAAAAGGCTTGATAGAGGTAAATGCATTGTAAATCAAATGCTAAGTGTGCAAAAATATGCTGGAGATACTTCTGGTCTGGGGTACAAACATGGATCAAAACCTTTTAGAAAAACAAGGTTTGTGCCTCCAAAACAAAAGTATCAAAAAGGCCTTTTGAAAACAAAGAATTATCAATTCACTTATTTTGAAAGTGCGTCAAAAATTATAACTTGCAATTATTGCATGAAGAAAGGTCATACATCCATTACGTGCTATGTAAGGAGATTTTATGTGCCTAATGGTGAATGTATTTGGGTACTTAAGAGAAAAAGGAAACCAACTAATCTCTATGGACCCAACCCACATTGGGTACCTTTCTTTGTTATTTAAATTGACTTTTGCAGGTGTGTCTAAGAGCAAAATTAGCATTATGGTATCTTGATAGTGATTGCTCTAGACACATGATAGGTGACATGTCCATGCTCACAAATTTGACACTCAAAGATGGAGGATATGTCACTTATGGTGATAATAATAAAGGAAAGATCATTGGAGAAGGAAATATAGGAGATAGTTTCAAAACAAAGATAAAGAATGTGCTTTATATGGAAGGTTTGAAGCACAACCTCCTTAGCATAAGCTAGCTATGCGACAAAGGACTCAAGATTTCCTTCAATAACAATTGTTGTGTAATTTCTGATGGTCAAAATGGTGAGGTTATCCATGTTGGTAAGAGAAAGGGTAACATATATGTTTTGTCCATTGAGCATGCATTCATTCACAACACTAGCTGTCTTGTAAGTAAATCTAATGAGACTTGGTTATGGCATAGGAGAGCTAGTCATAAAAACATGCATCATATGAACAAGCTGGTTAGGAAGGACTTAGTCATAGGCTTACCTAAGCTTAAGTTTGAGAAGGATAAAATACGTGAAGCTTGTCAAAAGGCGAAGCAATCAAAGAATTTTTTTCAAAGTAAAAATGTTATTTCCACCTCTAAATCCCTTGAATTGCTTCATATGGATTTATTTGGTCCTTCTAGAACCATGAGCTTGGGGGGTAACTATTATGGGCTTGTTATTGTAGATGATTACTCTAGATACACATGGACTTTTTTCATAAGATCCAAGAGTGATGCATTCACAACTTTTAGAAATTTAGCCAAGATCATTCAAAATGAAAAAAAGTATGCAATATTGTTTCAATTAGAAGTGATCATAGTGGTGAATTCCAAAATGAGTACTTTGAAAAGTTTTGTTAAGAATATGGAATCAACCACAAATTTTCAGCTCCAAGAACACCTCAACAAAATGGTGTTGTAGAGAGGAAAAATAAATCCCTTGAAGAAGAAGCAAGAACACTTCTTAATGAAACAAATTAGCCTAAACACTTTTGGGCTGATGTATTAAGTACAGTTTGCTACACTTTGAATAGGATTCTCATAAGGCCTATTTTGAAGAAAACCCCTTATGAGCTATACAAAGGAAGAAAACCAAACATATATCACTTAAGAGCATTTGATTACAAGTGTTTTAAATAATGGTAAAGATTCTCTTGGCAAATTTGATGCTAAAGCTAATGAAGGTGTTTTTCTTGGTTACTCTTTGCAAAGTAAAACTTATAGAATCTTTAATAAGAGAACATTGTGTGTAGAGGAATCTGTCCATGTCATATGTGATAAGTCTAACCCCTTCAAGGAGAAAAAAAGAGTGTGATATTGATGCAGGACCAATCGAAGAATTTCTGCAACTAAATGATCTAAATGAAAAGGAAAAAGCTAAACCAAATGATGAAGTGGAACAGTCAACACCACTACAAAAGCACAAGGATTGGAGAACAACCAAAGACATTTCCCTTGACAATATAATAGGGGAAGTATCCAAGGGAGTTTCTACTAGATTCTCTTTAAGAAATCTTTGTTGTAATATGGCTTTTGTATCACAGATTGAACCAAAGAGCATTGATCAAGCTTTGCTTGATGAACATTGGTTGATGGCCATGCATGATGAATTGAATCAATTTAAGAGAAATGAGGTTTGGGAATTAGTCCCTAGACTCTCTACTCATAAACCTATTGGCACCAAGTGAGTTTTTTGAAATAAGCTTGATGAAACTGACATCATAGTGAGGAACAAGGCTAGATTGGTTGCTAAAGGATACAAACAAGAGGAAGGCATAGACTATGATAAAACCTATGCGCCAGTTGCTAGGTTAGAGGCCATTAGGTTGTTACTAGAATATGCATGTTTAATGAACTTTAAATTGTTTCAAATGGATGTTAAAAGTGCATTTTTGAATGGTTACATTGAGGAAGAGATATATGTTGATCAACCCCCTGGATTTATTGATTACATACATCCTAACCATATTTTCAAATTAAGAAAGCTTTGTATGGTTTGAAACAAGCACCAAGTTCTTGGTATGAGAGATTAAGCAACTTCTTGTTTAGCCACTCTTTTATAAGAGGACATGTTGACAAAATCTTGTTCAATGATATCTTGTTGGTTCAAATCTATGTGGATGATATTATATTTGGTTCAACTAATCAATCTATATGCAGAGAATTTTTTGTCTCAATGCAAAGTGAACTTGAGATGTCAATGATGGGGGAATTCACATTCTTTCTAGGACTACAAGTCAAGCAAATAAAGAATGAAACTTTCCTTAGTCAAGCCAAGTATTGCCTGGAGATGATAAAAAAATTTGAAATGGAGAAGAGCAAGGATGTTGCAACTCCTATGTCTACATCAACTTATCTTGATTCAAATGAAAAAGGAAAAAGTGTTGATGAGTCTAAATACAGAGGAATGATTGGATCTTTATTATACTTAATTACAACTAGACATGATATTATGGTAAATGTTTGCTTATGTGCTAGATACCAAGCAAATCCCAAAGACCCTCACCTAACTGCAGTCAAGAGGATCCTCAAGGTGCATCACTCAACATAGTTGGATATTCTGATTCTGATATTGCAGGGTGCAAATTGGATAGGAAGAGCACTAGTGGAACATGCCACTTGTTAGGTAGCTCACTAATCTCTTGGCACTGCAAGAAGCAATCCTGTGTTGCTTTATCAACTGCTAAAGCTGAGTATATCTCTGCTGGAAGCTATTGCGCACAAAGCCTTTGGTTGAAGCAACAACTCCAAGATTTTGGATTAATCGATTATGACGACGAATTAATCGATTACGCATGCTAAATAAGTTTTTTTAAAATTAAATTGGACTGTAATAATCGATTACGATGAATGGTAATCGATTACTGAGTGTTAACTCTACTTTATTTCTCACTAGAGTAATCAATTATGCTTCGTTTTAATCGATTACACCTTATGTTTTCTTCCTTATTTTCTTATGATTCATTTTACACTGCTCTTTTTGCATTTAATGAGCCAAATAGGGGGAGAAGATTATTGAACATTATGAGAAAATAAAAATAATCGAATCTTATTTTTGCTCTATGAATCTATGTTTCTGTAACTTAAGCAATATTACCTAAAACAGGGGGAGCAATCTAAGAATTTATCTATACTTATGCAAAGCTTCTTAACACTTGAAATTAGCAAAAGGCTAAGTTTATTTCAGGTTAAGATTAAAGCTCCTACACTTATCTCTCTCATATACTTAACAAAGCAACAAATGTTCAATTGGTATTTGGCATGATCAAAGTCAAAAAGGGGGATATTGTTGGATATGGGAGGAGCTAAATGAGAAGATCAAGGATAAAACCCATGTCACTTGAAGGTTTTATCTTTTTACATGTCATTCAATTGAAGACATTTGTAATTTGTAGAATGGTTTAAGAAGGCTTATCTTGTGATCCTTGCATTCCATAAAGCATAAACATATTCATGAATAAAATGTTTTAAGAAAATAACTTAAGAACTTATCTGTGCATATTCCATGGCTTTGTCTGCTTTAATCGATTACACAAGGATATAATCGATTACCAGCTTTTGTTTGATTCTGAAAAAGTCATGAAGAATACTTTAATCAATTACTAGCTACTCGTAATCGATTACATAACACAAAATGTAAATCATGATTATCTGTCTTAATCGATTACCATTACATTGTAATCGATTACACAAGTTCATTTTTAAATATGCATGACTACCTTTATCTATTACCACAATCTATAATCGATTACATAGACTTATTCTGGAAATTGCACATGACTGCCTTAATCGATTACCACAATCTGTAATCGATTACCAAAGCCTATTGCATATGCGAGACTGTCTGTTAAAACTGCTCTGCTTGGGTCTGCAATTTCAAGAGAGATCATTTTTCATCATATACTTGAGATTTTGAAATCCCAACACAAGCAAAAGTTCTCATTGTCCAAGAAATAATTTTCTGAGTATTAGATTTCTTGCTTGAGATTAAAAGACCATTTTGCTTCATACTTAAAGATGAGTCAAGAAATTTTTTTTCAAGAGACTTGATTTTGAGCTTTGATATTCACACAACTTGGTGTTGCTTGGTAAAATCATTCGTCCATTCATTCATCCATTGAGGATCACAAGTTGTGTCTCTCTTAAACTTTCTTGTAGATTGTTTTGAGTTTCAAAATACTTTTGTAAGGTTAAGTTCAAAGAGTTTCTTTCAAGCTTTTTAGAGTAGTGTTCTCTAGGGATAAAGATCTGAGTAGGGTTCTCAGGATCTTGGTGATTTGATTTCTAATAGGGTTTAGAACTCTGATTCTTTGTCTAGGGTTAATAGAGAAAATCACTTGTAATTGCTTGTAAAGAATACTTTTGAATTAGTGGAACTCTAATCTAGTTTGATTAAAAGAACTGGATGTAGCTTCTCTTGAGAAGTGAACCAGTATATGTGCTTGTGTTAATTTCTATTGTTCTATCGCTTTTTGCTATCTTGATCTCTCAGTTGTTGTGATTTCTTCATTACTCAACAAGTGTTGGTATTGTTATTGGAATCTTGAACTGAGTAGTTTGATTGAATTAAGGTTGTGTAGGTCTTAAAAGTGATTAAGATCCTAAACTCTGATTTCATAAAGAATTTTAAAAGGTCAAGGTTATTCCAATTCACCCCCCTCTTGATATTTGAGTGTATTCATTGTTTCCAACAAAAACATATATATATAAATATATTAAACCATTACATATCAGTCATATGTCATAAAATGATTTAGTTTTTACATATATCTAAGTTTGAAATTACATGCCCGATCAAAGAGAAACAAGGAACCAACTAAGAAAGAGTCGATAACAAAGTACAACTCTCTTCCAAAATAAATTTCAATGTTATCATGTCAGCTTGGCAGCTCCAACAAAAGGATCTCTCCCCAATATCACCTATTACTGCTCATCTGCTCCCACGAATGAAGGTTCGTATCATCACAGGTACCAACCACATAGTACAAAATTGCAAGGGTGAGTTTATGTACAAGATCAACAATCACCAGATAACAATGATTAGCAAGAAAACAATAATAATAACCATAATCATTCTCAGTAATCAATCAGTTCAACATACACTCAACAAACTAGTCATCAATTTTTTCCACAATTCAAACCAATTATGCTCAGAATGATGCATGCACCTGACTCAACTCTCAAATGTAATGTGGTATCATTCGTCAGGAGATAGCCTATGCGTACCCACATGACACTCTCACTTAGAAAAATGATGTAGTAGCTCGTCGAGGTCACCCTGTCATGTACAGGCCACTCCTCCCATGGTGATCAGCCAGAGTCACAACGGAGTTCCAAACTGAGTGACATGTCCCCTAGTACCCTCATTTTTATCCTCAGAAAAACCGCAGGTACTTACAGCCACCTTCTATTTTCATGCAATCATGAAGTATGAAACATAGGCATCATCAATGCACTGGCCGTGAATAGTTAAAAATTCTAAGCAATATCTTTCCCTCGTTAGGGATGCTTAAAATTATTAAACCAATCATCTTCTCTCCCAGGGATATCCAACAGGTCACTACACCCCATGTACATACACAACATACATCCATCACAATGACAACATCTCTCATCAATGTCATCATCAACATCATCTCATCTCAATGTCATTATCAACATCAAGATAATCTCATATTAATATAATCATCAACATTATCTCATTTCAATATTATCAACATCACAGTAATCACATTTCACATATATACATATAACACATGCCTGAGATTCACATTCCCAAGGTCTTTAGACAACACAAATATCAAACATTCACAATCTATAAATACCACGAGACTGATATTTTAGGAAAATTCTAAATTAAAGAGGAGAACTATAATATGCAAAACAAACTCGTGCCTATTTAAAATTTAATAAAGAAGTAAATAAGAGAATAGATTATAAAATTTTGGATAGAGTCTCCTTTGTAATTAAGACTTTTCCCAAAAAATCTAATAATTACACCAACAACATCATTCACAATTTCATTCATCAATAACAAATATATCGCATCCCATTAGTTTAAAACATAGTTTTTCTTGAGAACCAACACCCAACAGGGACAGATATACATCTCCATAATTGGGTTCCCTGACCCCAAATATGGTATCAAAAGTTGTAAACAAACAATAAACTCCCTCACCTATCTATATTTCTCCGTTAGTTCCTTGTAGTTTAGTTTTGATATCTCTCAAGTCCATGTGCTTTGTTCCAAACACATAGATCTATATACCAAATAAAAAATAGTTCAATATAGATTTCAAAGACAAGTTTAATATTAATTAATGGGGTTAAATACCTACTCAAATTTCAAAGGGGCTAAAATGGTATTTTTGGAGTCCACATGAAAAAGACATCATTTTGAAATTCCGATCACACCAATGTGATCAGACTTCAACGAAGGTTACGAAAATGACATCAATTTTATAAAAAAGGAAACTTTTACAACGTCTCATTTTCAAAGGATTTTCAAAATAAGTGTTAAAACACCTAATAACTGTACCAAAATCACAAGAGATACTAAGAGATGCTTAAACTAATTAGGAGAAGACAAAGGAAATCATGGTTACCTCGAAGAAACCAAGAAAAGAGGATTGCAGGCTTTGTCCTCTATCGAATCCTTGAGTTGAGTTTTGGAGATTCCGCTTCGATTAAAGTTCCTCTCTGTGCAGTGGTCCGACGGATGGTAACTGCGACTCGTGGCAGTCACCAGTGGTTGGGGGTGGTGGAAGAGGAGGTTCTAGGGTTTGGGTGAGAGTTTAGAGAGAGAGAGAGGTGCACTACTACAATAGTAGGATTCAAGGTCGGTTATTTAAGCCCAACAAAGACGGTTATACAACCGTCTTTGTCTAAGACGACGTTGTATGGAGACACCCTACAACGACGGTTCAATAAGACCGTCTTTGAAAGCTTATTTAATTTTTTTTATATTGCACTTTCAAAGACGGTTATTTAAAATAACCGTCTTAGAATAGACTCTTCAAAGAGGATTTTGATGGAAAAAACGACTTTGAATCTCATTAATTAAAAAAAATTTGAATAAATTCTAAGTCGGATTATAATTAACCGACTTTGAATGGTAAAGGTTCTAAGCATTCAAAGTCGGTTATTTAAAAGAACTGACTTTGAATGGTATAGAAAGGCGTTTTTTAAGTTGGTTATTTAAAAGAACTGACTTTGAATGGTATAGAAAGGCGTTTTTTAAGTCGGTTATTTAAAACAATTGACTTCGAATGGGGTATAGGAAGGTGATTTGAATTCGGTTATTTGAAATAACTGACTTCGAACGGGGTAATAGGAAGGTGATTTGAAGTCAGTTATTTAAAATAACTGACTTTGAATGGGGTAATAGGTAGGTGATTTTAAGTCAGTCATTTAAAATAACTGACTTCGAATGGGGTGATAGGAAGACAATTTTAAGTCGGTTATTTTAAACAACTGACTTTGAAAGGGGTAATACAAAGGCAATTTTAAGTCGGTTATTTACGAATGGGGTGATACAAGCAACGGTTATTATAAAAAACTGACTTTGAATCATTAGTTGCAAATAATTATTGGACCACGATTATTTTTAAATAATTTACTTTAAATACACAATTATTATAAATAATTGACTTTAAATAAATTGAGATGTAATACATAATTTAATATAGTTATTTTTAAAACATGACATGTTCGGCCTGTCCCATGAGAATTGTTCTAACAACTTCAGATAAATTGGGTGATCCTTTTATTGTAGCATCAACTATTTCAGTGCATTTGCCTTCAGTAAATAGCCTCCATACCTGCATATGAAACCATTTGGTTAAATAAATTTGAAATGAAACAATGCATTGACCTTTTTTTTTTTTTTTTTTTATAAATTATTGGATTTCAGCTTACTATACTCATCCCAATATTTCATCATTTATATCAACAATAACCCAAGGAAATGGTGGCAAACTAAGGTTTATAAATGAAATCATGTATAAAACACGAAAGCATTTGTTGTAGTTTAAAGGCAAAAGGATATCTTATATCCTTCAGCTTAGATTGGCACTTGCCTAATCCCAGGTTTTCAGTGAAATCATATCTGCATCAGCAGCAAACCAAGCTGCCATTCTGCATATAAACCATTGTAGCACTTCATGGGCAAGTCCTTGTTTCCTGCAGAAAACTTTGTCAATTACAGCACTAGATTGGAACTTAAAGCCTCAATGTTTGCACAATATTCTCTTCTCAATCAAATACCTTAGATCTGGTGCCTATCTAGAACAATTGAAATGGCTTGGGAAACTGAAATGTCCTTGGTATGCTTACCCCTCACTTTCTCTGTCTGTAGTTATCAGGTTATTAGATTCAACATTAAGATAATCAGAAACACGTCATAATGTGCAAAGTGAAAAGGTCTTACCTCTTCCAGAATTTTCTTAAAGGTGTCTCCAGCTTCAACGACCATCTGTTGTGGAACTTGCTTACCATCGATGTTAAAAAGCATATAACTGGAAAAACAAAAAATGCATTTACTATATAAAACACTACTAGTAGAATTACTAAATACCTAAATATTTTATTGTTTCAAACACAATAGTACATCATATGTGTAAGCTAATACTTCATTTTCATGAGACAATATTAGGTTTCACAAATTACATAGCCCAGTCCAAATTAGTTATGGGCCGTGAGTTTGGAAGACGCAGGAAAAGAAATAAAAAAAATAATACGAGTAGGAGGGCAAAAAGAGATATTGAGGTGTGAGACACTCATTTGTAATTCCTTTTAGGGAGGGAGAAGGAGTGCGGATGATTCAGTTTTCTGGAGATTTCAGTTAGTAGTAGGTCCAAAGCGTAGCTCTGCAGGTATTGCAGATTTCATCTCTGTAATACATTCATCTTTTTTTCCAATAATAATTTACGTTTCTCCTATTTCTGTTCTCATCTCAAATATTGGTGATTTGTACGCACTCCATGTATAGAGAAAAGGTTAAGGCCCACAGAGAGAGAAGAGTGACAAGACATACCAAGATTACGGTTGTTAATGCCAATAAGCTCTATCCCCTCTATTGCAAGAACACGATTAAATTCCCTCTTATCATGAACCTGTGAGTAAGGAACATAAAATGTAAAAAAATTCTCATGTTCATCAGGAAATAAAAGACTTTACATGGTAGACCTAGAATTATGGTGTAAGCACAAATAAGGAACATAACATAGAGATTCATCTAGTCAATCTAAAGATTCCATACTTTTAAATCTAACACACTTCAATTCTTGCTTTCATGTACAAAATAATTATATTAAAGAGGTTCTCAGTTTGTACATTGCACTATTCAAAACTCAAAGTGACCCACTTTAGGATCAAGTTTACACAAAATAAGATAAACTCAAAACATAGCGCAGGACTAGATTCATATTAAACATCAGATATTAGTAAACTTAAAAAGTTTTGTTAATGTTGAAGTTCAATGTCATTCAAATTTAGGAAACAAATAAAAAAAGCACCAATGGTACCTCAACAAGTGCAGTCATTCCGAGTAATTTGCATATCTTAATCATGTAATTGATGTGAAGATCAGGCACAATAGCAGCAATTAAAAGGACTGCATCTGCACCTTTAGTTCGAGCATAGTAGAGTTGCCATGCATTTATGATGAATTCTTTGCACAACAAAGGGCACTGCATATTCACAAAACATTTGATGGTATAATAAATCCAATATCAGGGACTATGCTATTCACAAAACAAACTTTATGCCAGCCTTTCTTATTGCCTCAAGATTTTCAAAGCTTCCCTGGACCAATATCAAGTTAGAGTTAATTTTGTTGCAATATCACCTAGTACTAAATCAGCCAAATATTATCTAGCAATACACATATAACAAATTCCAGGATTGTTGGTTTACCACAAAATACTTTTCATCTGTCAAAACACTTACACATGCTGCTCCACCTTTCTCATAAGCCTTAGCAATTTCAACCTATCACAGAAACCTCTAAAATTGCGGCTTATACCATGAAGAGAAGAAAAACAAAAACTAACAACAGTGTCAAATAAGTTGCTTGAAGGGCACGATACATTGACTGATACAACAAAACTAAGAGACCAAGATACTCAATGAGAAAACATAACATATTCCTGACTGATACAATAAATTCAGAGCAGGTCCTTATTTACAGAAGATAAAATTTAAAAACTATAGGATCGACTTCATAAATGAAATAATTGTAAACGCGAACAGAGAGCCTATGATAGATTTGAGATGAAGTAATTTATGTTGATGGGCATGCATCTCAAAGGGGTAGAAAATTAATTCAACGAAGCAAAAAGCTTAAGATGCAAAGGAGAAGAAATTGATAAGCATCATAAAACAATTTAAGACCTATCTCTGTAAACATGACTCAGATCAAGCACTTATTATATAACAAGTAGATTCCGGAAGCCAAATGAAATTGAATAAACTAACTTTAACCAATAGACCGAATAGGGTGTCAGTCAGGAAGCCAGATAAAATTGAAATATTTTTTTTATAAGCAAAGTAATTTATTGATATAAGAATGCTTGCAATGAGCACAAGAGGTGCCCAAAACAAGACTCAATACAAAACATGATGTTGCATAATATAAATGTAATGCCTTGAATTTTAAGTATGTAATTAAGCTTAGATGAAGCTCATGTTTAAGGACTCTTAAGCAGAAAACCCTGTCTGGGTTGTGGCGCGGGTAGCACCGTGCTGGCGCGGTTAGCGCTGTGGCCTCAGGGAGTTGGCGCCGGTAGCGCCAATGTGGCGCGGTCAGCGCCACATGCCTTCCAGAAATCCACTTTTCCCTGGAAGCTGGCGCGGGTAGCGCCATGGATGGCGCGAGTCGCGCCACAAGTGGCCTAGAAAATCAGTTTCTGCTGGAATCCGGCGCGGTTGGCGCCAGGTGCGGCGCGGTTGGCGCCATGGTTTTATGTGTGTGGCGCGATCAGCGCGGTGGATGGCGCGGTCAGCACGGGACTTCGGGCAGCTTATAAATCCTAGCTCATTTGGACGAAAATAGAGGAGAGAAAAGAGAGAAACCTCCATTGATGAGCTACAGAGCGTTTTAGTTCCTTCATTGTTCATCTAAACACCTCTGACCCAACTGAGAAAGTGATCAGAGCCCCGAAAGGAGAGAATACCCCCGATTGATTCGTGAGAATCGTCGATAAATAGTGAGATTTGATTTCTCTGAGAGAACCTTTGGGAGCTTGGAGTT
>PYAF01000877.1:364157-378476 GCA_007407185.1 Glycine tomentella
TGCCTGATGAGTGAACTGGTGTTTCACTGATGATGATATGATTGTGGTTGATAGATATATGTGTTGTCAGTGAACCAGGGGAAGGAAATACCTTCAAGGACCCTGAGTTTACTGAGATTTTATATCTCACCCCGTTTGTGGGACTCATGATGCAGGTGATTCATCAGGAGGAGCAGAGAGATCCCAAGGCAAGAAGCCTATGCAGGGATAGCTGCTGTGTGTATACTTTAGGCTAGATGATATGAGCATGTGGCTCTGATGATTTGTACCTAGCCTTTAGTTTTGTTTTTGTTATACCCTGAGGGGTTATTTGTACAGTTTTGTACCAGAACAGAGATTATGTATATTCACCATATGATATGTACAGTGTATCTGATGATGACATTTGTTGATGTCACTCTTATATATGTGCTTCCACACTGCTTATAACTCTGATTAATTATCTATGTGTTGTGGTTATGCTTGGTAATGACCCTCATTGAGAAGGGGCCGTTACAATAAAGCTCAACAGCAAGCTAGCCTAAAACAGATAGATATTCCCCGTCCCACCTAAAGGCTAAAACACAGTCCAATGAAAGCTATACAACCTCACGAGTAAAACTCATGTGTCGCAGGAATTATTACAATTAAAATTAGACACATCTCACAATTTGTTATGTAGCTATAACTATAAGTCAAAGTACTTCCACACCAAGTCACATGACATTAACAATACCCATATAGTGTTTGTTAAAATGCCAATATAAGTAATCCCACTGACTTGATATTACAAACTCATCTGCCAACACGTTGATGCTGCAATCTGACATTGAGCTACGCTAACTACCAATTTCCATCTTTCCACACCAGCCATCCAAATATTTAAGCCTTTTATAACTAAAAAACACTCATCTCATTGAAACCTCCCAACAACCAATGCATTTCATGACAGATAATTCTCCCACATCTGTGAACAACAACAACATCTTCACTCCAAACAACCTCCAACATCAACAGCTTCTACATTCTATTCACCAACACACAATCCCCCCTCAAACCCCCTAACAGTCTAAAATGAAATAAAATTGTATAGACTAACTCTAACCAACAAGATGAAATGGGGGGTGTCAGCCACTTCAAACATTTCACACATTATTACATCAGAAACACTTCATAAAATTACAAATAAAGTAGAGAGATAACAATTGTAATATTCTATCCGTAAAAAAGATGTGGGAAAACAACGCAAACTTACAGGATCAAAGTCTTCTCTCAAGATACCTCTACTTGGTGACGCCTTCTTCACTTCAGCAATCAACCCTGGAAGTCCAGTTCGTTCGTTGGCTGCCTTTAGAACACCAATAAAATCCTTAGCAGGAGGTGCATTTTCGAGAGGTTTCTTAAGCACACCAAGGGGTTTTCTTTCTTTAAGCTAAAAATCACACAGTCCCCAATAATACATTCAAACTATTTGGTTGAAAAACAACATATATATTAAGAAAAATAGAACACAAAGAAAATCAATCACAATACCTGTGAGACTTCTGTGTCCTTGTTCCACACAATCTCTTCCAAAATGTTTCGGGGCGTATTGCCCTCATTCTGCAACCTGAATTGAAATGTTCCTACATAATGCAAAGGGGGTCCAGATGGAGGCCTTCTCCTTATTCTTATACTCTGGCTAGCTGCAACCTCATTTTGGAACATTCCCACCTCCCACTCCTTAATTTTCAGAACCCCTGTCACAGATTCACCAGTTGTGGCTACTACAACTGAATCATCATTGGACTCCACCTAATCAAA
Organism: Glycine tomentella; assembly: GCA_007407185.1. Taxonomy (NCBI): domain Eukaryota; kingdom Viridiplantae; phylum Streptophyta; class Magnoliopsida; order Fabales; family Fabaceae; genus Glycine; species Glycine tomentella. Next base: position 365,940 of record PYAF01000877.1, read on the forward strand.
AATCCACATAATCCAAAACCCACATGAAAAATCAACAAGCAGTTCCTCATAGCATAAAATTTTGCATTCATACACCCCCAATTGAACCCAAATTATTTGGCCTATTTCCATTATCACTGAACCCCAACAACTCCCAAAACAAAAATCGAGAGACCCATATTAATCCATAAGAAGACATGTAAAAAAATAATACGTGCAGGAGGGCAAAAAGAGATATTGAGGTGTGAGACACTCATTTGTAATTCCTTTTAGGGAGGGAGAAGGAGTGCGGATGAGTCAGTTTTCTGGAGATTTCAGTTAGCAGTGGGTCCAAAGCGTAGCTCTGTAGGTATTGCAGATTTCATCTCTGTAATACATTCATCTTTTTTTCCAATAATAATTTACTTTTCTCCTATTTCTGTTTTCATCTCAAATATTGGTGATTTGTACGCACTCCATGTATAGAGAAAAGGTTAAGGCCCAACAGAGAGTGACCGTTTTGGTAAACTTGCAACTAATCATGTAGTTTAGTTTAAATTCTATTAAAATATATTTCTAAAAATTGCATCATAAGCCATCGAATGCATCAATCTCCATGGATTTGCATAAACGAAGGATTATGACCTTTCGAAATCATGGTCATATAAGACAGAGTTGTCACCACTGGTACGATATAATGAAAGCCCCAGGCTACGTATCAATGGAGCCAATGGATTCTCGTTACAAACTCCATGTAGCCTGAAAAGATAATCAAGAAAGAACTAATAGTATTAAAAAGTCGTCAATAAGTATTATGTATTACAAAACTGTCTTCCAGCATATGAAGAACAGCTAACACGGCTGAGAAGAAGAATAGAAAGTTAAAAGTAAATATTCAAACAAAAAAGTCAATAAATGAAAGTGGTAATGACCATATTACATTTCTAACTTCATACTGAATCTTAAGCCTCCATAGTGAGAGAAGCCGCTATGTTTTAAGAACCAAGTGAATCAATCTAAAAACTGCAATTGATAACCATGCACAACTGGAGATGACACTTTAAAAGGTTGAAAGCTTTGGCAAGGATTTGACAAAATGAAAACATGAAGCAAATAGAAAACAAGATATATAAAATAAAATAAATTAAATAATAAAACAAAAGTGGCACAGAGTGAGACATCTTTCGGAAACCAGTACTATATGAAGACATGTAACAATAATATGCGAGTAGAGCTTCATGCTACAAGAAATGATTAATTTAGCATAAAAGTCAGTTAAACAATTTCAAATTCCTTGTGCTCTACCAAAATATCGAGGGCATGTCCCTGTTTGAAACAATACCAAACCCAGAAGTATTGTATTAAAACAAAACACACCACATTAAAGGCAAGCTAGAAAATCGTGCAAAGACAGTGCACAAAATTTTGTTCACTTTTCAGCAACAAAATCAGGTCCGAACAAATACAATTTCAGTACATCACATTGAACTAACCATGAGTCTCCCATGTCAACTGGACAACCAAATGAGAAGTCAGTATGAATGCGACCACCAAGCCTATCTCGTGACTGTTGTACAGTCACCTATTCATACGATGAAATAAGCAAAAGCAAAAGGTATGAAAAAAATCTGTAAGGTCACCTAATTAATGAAAATAGGAAAAATAAATAAAGTGCAACTTGATCATAATGATGAGAGAAAAAATTCATTCAAATGATAAGGGGACAGTGCCTTTAGACATAATCATATTTGCATGAAACTTATGGGAGGATTCTCCTTATCATTCCAATTTTATTGGATTTCCTCGAATAGAATTCTCCTTAACTATGTAAAAATCGGCTAATTTAATTGCATACATAAATTGGTGTAGAGATTGATGATCCAACAAAATCAAGCCAATCTTGAAATGCATGAAAACTAGTCCATTTCTTGGTGAAAAATTAGACTATTGGTTCCATCACTTACGACAGTCATAAAAATCTATTACAGAACAGCTTATGATACAACAAAAATGACAAGGACTGCAAAATATTTGCGATATGTAAATGACATGCCTTTTACTTGGCAGAGGCAACACTCTTTCTATGATGTAAGGAGTTTCATAGACTCTACAAACCCAGGAAGTAAAGTCCTGAACATTCTTTGCCTCGTAGTATTCTTGGTGGACAGCCATTTGGAACCTGTCCAATAAAGTACACATGATGTAATTGACAGTTAATCATTTGAAGCCCTGTAAGTTTGAATTGAAACTTAACATATCCATCATAACTATACAGCTTGGGGCAAATATAATGAACAATGATGAGAACACCTGTTACAAATGACAATTTTGTTCACATGGTGATCTTCAACCTATCTGCAAATGGCACATCTTTCTGTTGTCTAGTTTGCATAAACTGGGTCATATTTCTCTGAAAAAAAGGTAAAAGGAAAATAAGTTCCTTCCATTCAGAGATATATTCAACAGAAAACATGTGACTTCAACGGGCCATAAGACTTAATCGCGTAAGAGAAATTTGAGTAAAAGTTTACATGACATACACATTTACCTTGCAAAAAGGATTTTGTTTGCTGCTGATCTAACTGCAGAGAAGTTCCAGCTCTGGAATTATGTTCATCGATCATAAATTATTTTTATTGTTAGTTAAAAATATAAGAAATCCATTATATGGAAAAATACAGGCACAATATACACACATTATAGCACTATAGCTGCATACTTGAAAATTGGGAGATGTTTGAAATATGACATATAGACACTAGACAGCAGTGAAGTAATCCAACGGAGTAAAATTCTTCATGACATTTTAATAATAATAAAAAAAAACTAATATGTTTAGTATCACAAGAACTGGTACAAACCCATTCTTTGAGCGGTCGCATTGTGCTTTCTACTTTCACACTATATCTCCATTTTCTGGCTTTGGAACCTGCATGTCTTTCCCATTCAGTAAGTGTATGCGTCCTTGAACCACACAAGCAACACTTGCACATAATCCTGGAAGAAAATTTAATTAAAATAAGCTGCATGAAATTTCTGTAGAATGATATAATATGTTTAATCACCAAAAGTTATTCACTGGTTCCCATATCGGACATTGTTTTGCTTGTGAACCTATCCAATTAGGTAAACAAATCTAGAATCTACATTGAGGGTACTTTCATCCCATAATATAACAAAATTCTAGAAGGCTTACATATGATCCTTTGGAACATAGATTCCTTTCATGCCATTGCATGCCACCACTACATTTTCAGGTAATGCAGGTTTTTTGCCTTTCTCCATTCATCTATTTCAAAAAATATCACATTATAAGATTCAAAGAATAAAGTCAAAATACTCAATGCCCCTAAAAGCATGTGAAAAGGAAGCAATAGATAATTTCTACATACATATATTTTGTGTTGTATGTTTGTGAAGTTCATGATTCATAATTGAATTTTCCCTTGCAATCGCGACAATAGTAATCTGCATTTTCCAGATCCTACATTAAGACACTTTCAAGTCATCTTAATATTACCTTTATCAAAAGAAATCAAATAAGTAAGATGAATAGAAAAAGGAAACGTGGAATGTATGACCATGCTAACCATGATATGATACCTTGAAAAGTTTGCTAGAAATTTTGTGACACTCAGCATGCACCCAAACATTACAACCATCATAGCATACCTATCACAGTTTAGCCCCACAACATCTCGAAAAATTAACTTTTTTGTTCAAATAAAATAAATTAAAACAAACAGACACCTTGAGAAAGTAGACAATGTCACCCAATTCCCACCATGTGAATGGTGGCAATCTCTTTGCAAATGCCCCAAAAAAAGTAATTAAATGTCAACTATGAATTCATCAAGTCAAGAAATTAAAGAAATCTAGAATGAGTCGAGGCAGAACCTTTGCACAAGGCTTGCAATAGTGCTGAGTAGCACAACTTGAATCCTTATTCTTCTTCATGGTTTTGCATGGTGACATCAAACCACAGCTAGCACATGGTATTGTATCCTACATAATTGGAAGACCAGATAAGAATCTATAATTAACCTGACTATAACATTTAAAAGATAAATAAACTAGAGAAATTACCCTTATCTTTCATACAGATATATTGAAAGAGATGAAAGACTTTGAATAAGAATTATGCTTTGAAACAGTGACATAATGCTATAACATTATGAGTATGTCACTATGTCAAAGGCATGTCTCTGAAGTCTATGAGAAATTAGAACAAATACAAAACTATATGTGTCATACTCAGCAATCAGCCAAGCCCATATGCCTATACCTGTGCCATATCCTATGGAACACGACAAGAAAATATTTTAAGGCAAACTGCATGATCAGTTTCACTTTAAAGGCTGAGTTAAAAACCTATTAACTTAGGAGTAACTGATACCATTAAAAAATCATAATTCTATTAGTCCCTCTACTTTTGCATTTTTGGCCATTAAAAAAATACTACTCATAGTATATCATAATTTGAATTCTTGAAGTAGGCAATAACTACATTTTCTTTTTATCAGCGTAGGCAATAACTACATAAGAAGCTAGAACGTATATATCATTAGGCACTCCTTAGTCCTTAGTCCTTCCTTCTAGTATCATAATATTACTGAACAATACTCGTTAATAGATACTATGCAGATAATTGAACTACTCATGTTCGAGTGAAAATCTTAATTTTAAAACAGTAAGTTAATAGATACACATACAGCCCAGTTGTGTGTCTTTGAAACAAACTGTTACTCTATCAACATCACTGTCATTCAGTAACAGGAGATCCACCTTGCACTTTGTGCCAATAGCAAATAGATAAGGCCAAGCAGCATCGGCTCTATGAGAAAGGAAAGGAGCAATCCAAGTTTAATACAAAAAAGAAAAATAAGTAAAGCTGATGGAATCATACTGAGATAGTGTCCTTCATTACCTTCTTTAATTTTCTCCAATGAAGGAAAAAGTGTCTTCCTTCTGGTGTTGTTCAGCCACTATATATAGGAATGACATTAAAGTTAATTGTGATGGAAAGTAGCAAGCAAGCAGGCAAGAAAGGAAAGAGTGAAATTGAAAGTGTTAACCTGTCTAAAGTGATAGATTGAACGCTCAATCAAGAACCAACCAAAGACCAAGACAGTAACAACAGAGGGAACTGAATGGGAAGGCATCTCAGCCAAAGAGCGACCTCGTTGTAGCATATCTACCATATTTCACATCAAACCAACAACAAGTTTGATGGTAAAGAAAGTAAGTGTTTTGATTCCACCATATAAATGCAAGCCAAATGGGATATAGGAAATGGGGAAGTGCATTGCAACTAAGCAAAGAAGAGTACACATACCTTGCTAGGATGGAGGACTAAAATCGTAAATTAGGAAGATAACTCATAACAAACAAAATAGTGCGAATCCATTTGTATTTAACGAAACCCAACATACGAAAATACAATGTCCAAAATATTTAGGTTGGGATATTCTGTTCATAAAGTGTTCAAAAAATTAAGACATACATCGAAGTAGTTTGTCCTATAACATCTAGTGTTGTGTCTGTGCAGTCTTGTGAAGTTGTAAGAAATACGCTGCCCATTTTTGCCGAATTGTTGTTATGTACGCCATGTCTAATGGTGTCGCATCAACAAACCACTACATCGTACATAAAAACAGCAACAACACAAAAATATTTAATGAATAATGTAATTAGTTCATACTTAAACAAGTGTAAACATAATGCGTACAATATGTAATATACCTTATTCCAGTCACTCCTCACATACTCGCTAACTATGTTCCACATCCAATGCATGATGTAATAGCCACATTCATAGCCTTCGGGTTGAAAATGGCTCTAAAATGAGACAAAAAATGTATTGTATTATCCCACATGAATGCCAATAACATAACTATGCAAACAATAATCATTAAATGAGTAACCTTCACTTCAATCCATTTTGGTATGGCATTAGACATCTTAACACAGAATGTTCCCTTCAATTTCTTCATTGCCCTAAATTAGGTGTACAAAACATGAATGGGGGTTAGGTTATTACATATATGGTTAATTTTTAAAAATTACTTCAACTAACTTGTTAATTGTGGTTTTGATGTGAATATCAGGCTTCCTATGTAATGAACAAAACCAAACAACTTCATAAGACCATGGACATAGCATAACAAGTTGCCAATGGGCCCTGCAATGAATAAAAATTGGAAAATGTTATGATGGAAAAATTGCCATGGGGATATCCAAACTATTTTTTTGTGCTTATTGATTAAAGTAAGCTCCTAGGTACACTTGTCTTTGTGATTCCTTAACCCATGTTTCAATGTATTTTTCACACTCTTGACTTGGTTCCTTCGCACAGTGTAACAACTGAGGCTCAAGGAATCCATAGACCGAATTATGCCCTAAGCTTCTACATTGGTCTTCCATAAACCTAATTTTAACACATTAAATCCAAAAAAAACTAAGCAAATGTTAACTAATAACAAAGCCTCTTATTTAAGCGAACATAACAGAAATTGTACTTACATCATCCACAACTGTAGGATAGATATGTTCAAACATTTGTCACCTGAAACGATTTCGTTGACATCATTAAAAGTTACGAACAAAGGTGTCACTACATTAGGGAGACCAAATTTAGATCCATCCCACAACAACTCAATGGGCTTCTTGTAAAAATGAAAGAGATTCATAATTAGTTCGCCCAATGGGTCATCTCCACAATCAGTGTCTGACCGTTGAATAGGTTCACTGGGTATTGGAGTACACAATTGTGAATCCTATTTTTGTGAATAACAAAGTCATGTTAATTATTGAAAAGCTCATGAAAAAAACAACTTATTTTCAAAATCATACAACTTGCAATATAAATGGAAAAACTCCATAGATGAATACCTGGGGAGGTACAACTCTCACAAGATATGTGGGCCACGCAACAAATGTGTGAAGAGTTTGTCTCACATATTGGATTTCAGTCGACAGGAAAGGAACTTCTGCGTCTGCATCAATAATTTCAGTCACATTAACTCTAACAACATCATCTGCATAAGCCACATTGTGTATAGTGGCCACCCCGTGCTGAACTTTTCCCATTGCAACCAGCTTCGTCAAATGTTCACAAACAACATACAGTCCCATAGTAGGTACGGCAGGCGTAACATTATTTTCTGCTGATGGATTACTTGCATTTCCAGCACAACTCCCCTTTGTGCTGACACGTGCAACTATTTCGTGAAACTGTTCGTCAACCGGAGGGGACTCTGGTGATGCAATTTGGGACAAGTCCATTTTTATAGTCTCCTTCAACTCTTGTTTCATTGACTCCTTAACCTCTTGTGTTATTTTCTCAACAGTTTTTTTTGTAGCTTCCTCTTGTTCTCTCCTCCATTCTTCTTTCATATTTTCAACAAGGGTAGCCAAATCATGTTGAGTGATACATGGCTGAGAACAACCTGAACCACAGATGTCTGTCCAAAATATTGACGTATTGTCACACCATCACCTGCTACACGAACACGAGCAGGGTGCTCTGGTCACCCTAATGCAGTATTGAGAATGTCATTTCGACCATGTGGAATAAAGGTTCCCTGTGTTGTTTGTTCTTCTAACGAGTCCTACATGACAAAGCACATGACAACCACAAAATCATAAGGTTGTTGAACACAAAAATATTAGCTACTTAAATACAAGAGGTCAACATTAACTCACTATTTTATCTAATATCTCTTGTGCCATTGTAGACGTCATTCTTCCATATTTCTTTGTTTGAGCCATCTTCGACTTAACATGTCTTGGTATTGGAGAAGGTGGGTCATCAATCAAGGTAGGGTTTTCAGTGTTCATTGCATCTTGTTGTCTTTTCTTCATCTTTTCTTCCATTAGTTTTTTTTTCCAGCAACTCGTAACCCCCTCGAGATAGAACGTGTGGGCAATCATTGAATTTCTGAATTTCTTGAGCCTTTTTTCTAACTCCTTGTGTAAAATATGAAAATATCATGTTTATAAAAAATACAAGTAAATGTCATTGACTAATGGTAGAACACATGTTTAGTTCTTAGAACCACATGTCTAACCTGCCAATTAGGATTATTCCTGCTTACAGCAAATGCTTCCCAAGTATCATGATCTAACCCATGCTTAACACAAGGATGTCCTTTATCTTGCCCCTGTTTATCAGCATATATGTATTTGCATGTCAGGGAAGACTTAAATTGCCTCCATCTTGTGGCCACCGAGGACATCACCTTCTTCTTCACTGCAGCTGGTTCCGAAATCTCAAATTTTCGCTGCACCAACAACAACTCACAATAAGTTTATTACATTGTAGGTATAATAATGGCATTCACCAAATAAGAAAAGAACAACAGAATCTCAAATACCAAGATGTCATCCCATATTAGCTGCTTTAGATTTTTCGGAACTTCTTTCCAACTTTCGTGGACTATAGGGATTTTTTCTCGTGCTACAACACCTAGGTAGCTATGGAACTTATGTTTGTGGGGACCAGATCCTCTCCCAGTTAGAGGATTGACTACAACGGATGGTCTACGCTCGTACAACTTCCTTGCTGTCAAGCATCTTAGTTTCATTGATTGCCTTGTCTTCCTCAATGTACATTCTGAATGTGCATCTGTAGGAGGAGGGGAAAGCGGTGGTGTTGGCATTAATCTCTGCAAACAAAAAAATAATTTCTATTAAGTTGGCATTATTTACAATGTATGCTAAACAGAAATGCAAAGGTAACAAATAAGTAATTATATGACAGGCTGATTTATTATACATTAGCAATTGAAGTACAGCTGCATTATTATACATAATACATATAACCGTTGAAACTTTGACATACATTACTTAAGTCTTGTTCTTTTCCCACAAGCCTTCTTGGTGATCAGTACGATTGCATGCTCATCATCCTGCATATGTTCTTCACCAAGTGCAGGTATTCACGTATACACAGCCGCCAACTCATGTTTGTCAGGTGGAGGTTCTTGATTTTCATAACACATGGCAGTTGATCATCCTTGAATAACCACAGACAACCTTCAGTTACAAGGATCTTGGACATAAAACACTTGCTTGGCTTGTTCAGCCATGATGAAAAGCTCGTCTTTGTAACCCAATTTATCAAAATCAACTAAAATAAAACCATATTGATCCACATGAACACCAGTGTTTCCATTAACCCACTTACACTTAAAAACAGGCACTCTGAATTCATTATAATCAAGTTCCCATATTTCTTCAATGACCCCAAAGTAAGGCATCGAAGCTCGAATCGGTTTTTTACCTGATGCACTAGAAAAATGTTCCGAAGAAGCCTCAACACTGACCCCACTGTTTTGCACACTACTTTTATCATCCTGCGATTTAGTGTAAAAGGAGTAGTGGTTGATGTCGTATCCTTTCCAAGTTGGACATTAAGGTTTGGCCCAACCGCTAATAGAGTTAATTTTCTTGATGTTGTTTCATCTCCAACAATTTTCTCTCTGAACCACTTAATGAAAGTCTTGTTATGCTTCTGCAGTGCCTTCATCATGTTCATGTTTGGGTTAGTATCTATAATGTATTGTTTGTGAATCTCTATGTATGGCAAAACCTCAACTGTGTTATTCAGAATATACAAATGTGCCTGTTCAACTTGTTGTCGGGACATAGTGACCACATTGAAACCTCGTGTACCGTAACCTCCCCGGGATAAGTCATGTCGCGTCTGTGGAATCCCAATAGCTTGAAGTGCATCGGCGTACTCAGTACAAAACTCAATACATTCTTCGACGACATACCGTTCAACAATTGAAGCTTCTGGTCTGTACTGATTTTTGGTATAACCTTTGAACACCTTCATGTACTGCTCAATAGGATACATACATCGTAAAAAAATCGGCCCACATAACCTTATCTCCCTAACAAGATGGACAATTAAATGCACCATTATGTCAAAAAAAGAAGGCGGAAATAACATTTCCAATTCACAAACCACAATGGCAGCCTTGTGCTCCAGTTCATCTAGCTGTCTTGGGTCAATAACTTTGCTACTAATAGCATTGAAGACAAAACAAAGACGAGTTATGGAAACCCTTACTTTGTCAGGCAAGGTACCTCGAATGGCTACGACCAACAATTGTTGCATTAAAATGTGGCAATCGTGAGACTTCAACCCTACCAATTTAAACTCCTGCATTGACACAAGGCTCTTGATATTTGAAGAGTATCCTTGTGGGACTTTCAAACTTCGCAAACATTGACAAAAACTTTTTTTCTCCTTTGTTGACATGGTGTGACATGCTGGTGGCAAATAGACTCGACGACCCTCTGCAATGGGATGCAACTGTTGACGTATACCTAAGTCAACCAAATCTTGACAACTTTTCAAACCATCCTTAGTTTTGCCTTTTATGTTCAGTAAGGTTCCAATTAAGCTGTCGCATACATTTTTCTCAACATGCATCACGTCTATATAATGTCTAACTTCTAGATCGCACCAGTATGGAAGATCAAAGAAAATTGACTTTTTCTTCCAGATGTTCTTTTGCATCGCATCCTTCTTTTGGGTCTTCCCAAAGATAGTCATAATGTCCTTCACCCGGTCATAAACTTGCTTTCCATCTAACGATTTAGGTGCAATTTCAGTCTCCTGGCTTCCATTAAAAGCTTTTTTCAATCGGCGATACGGGTGATAAAGTTTGAGAAATTTGTGATGCCTATTATAGACTGTTTTCTTTCCATGGTTCAGTTAGAGGTAGCTTGTTTGTTTATCGCAAATAGGACATGCGTGATGCCCTTTGACACTATATCCACTCAAATTCCCATAAGCTGGAAAGTCATTAATGGTGCAAAACACCATTGTACGCAACAAGAAAGTTTGTTTCACATTGCCATCAAAAACATCAACGCCATCAACCCACAATTTCCGCAAGTCTTCAATTAACGGAGTCAGATACACATCGATATCATTGCCTGGTTGTCTTGGACCAGCTATCATCATAGCAAGTAAAATGTATTTTCGCTTCATGCATAGCCAAGGAGGGAGGTTGTAAATCATCAACAAAACTGGCCATGAACTGTGGTTGTTACTTAAGCTACCAAAAGGATTCATACCATCTGAAGCAAGACCAAGCCTTAGGTTTCTTGGCTCGGACCCAAAATCAAGATACAAAGAATCAATTGTCTTCCATTGAGGAGAATTAGCTGGATGTCGCAGCAACCCATCAATCACTCTTCCTTCTGCATGCCAACTAAGATGTTTGGCATCATTTTTATTAGAAAACAGCCGCTTGAATCTTGGAATAATTGAAAGATACCAACAAACTTTTGCTGGAGAGGCGTTCTTTTGCGTTCCATCGTCACCACTGTCACCATCCTTCACTTTGTAACGGGATACCCCACATGTGGGGCACTTGCGCAGTGTCGCGAAGTCATTTCTGTATAAGATGCAATCGTTAGGGCAGGCATGAATTTTCTGGTACTCCAAACCCACAGGACATAATATCTTCTTCGCCTCATAGTATTTTTAGGGAGAACATTGTCTTCAGGGAGCATCAGTTTCAACATTGCTAGCAACGCGGTGAAGCTTTTGTCACTCTACCCATATCTGGCCTTCAAGTTCACAAAACCTAACAAAGGTGACATCCTCGTGAATGTTGTGCACCCAACATACAATTGCTTATTTGAATCACTATCTAATTGGTCATAGTAAGGTGCATGTGCTTCATGAAAACCCTCTTGGCCAATATCACGTATCATTTCTTCCAAGCGACACCCAAACACCTCGTCACCAGATACAGGTTCAGATATTGATGGCATGTCTGACATTTCTCCATGCCAAATCCATGTAGTATAACTTTGGATTATGCCTTCACATATAAGATGTGACCTAATCTCATCCAATGATTATCGACATCCATTTCCACATTTAACACAAGGGCAGAAGTACTTGTCATCCAATGATGGTGCATTAATTTCAGCAAATTGCAAGAAAAATTCAACCCCATTCTCATACTCGTCAGTTATACGTGATTTTTTCATCCAACTACAATCCATGTTTAGTCTGCTATGATACTAACAAGGTTATCAAACATGCGTAAACATTCAACCTACTTCATTAAAGGTGTGGCCCTATCCCATTCAGGAACATTCAATTTTTTTACCTAATTCATTTGTCGAGGTTAAGTATGTGTTGTTTAATTTGACAAAATTTTGGCAGCATTTCGCCTCCATCTCCAAGTACACAAAGTGAAACTAGTGACATTAAGTCACTACATCTCAAATGTGCACCCAGAGATAAAAGCAAGATGCATTTAAGCAAAATTTCATCAAAATAAACAAACCATACTTATATTCGACGCATGTATTAGGTAAAAAAATATAACATTCCCAAACTGTCCATGTGATAACCCTAAGTTAGAGAATGGTCGGCGCCAAACCTCCCCGCGCGACAGCGCGGGGATTCAGCTTAGAAAAGGCTATTCTGGCCTGCGGCGCGACCCACGTGAAGTGTGGCGCGACCCGCGCCAGATGTACAAAGATGCCAATGCTGTCTGGTCTCCCGCGCGAGTAGCGTGAAGTACGACGCGAGTCGCGTGG
>PYAF01000877.1:378905-422467 GCA_007407185.1 Glycine tomentella
CTGTATAAGTATACTGTATGGCTTTTGAACTATGAACTGGATCAGCATGCGAGTAGTTGTATCTTTACAGTTGTATTATTCCATACATAATGAATCAAGAAAAATGATTCGATGCTTCCGCTGAATACTATTTTATGTTTATTAAGCGCTTAACTGATATTATTAATGTTAACACGTCGGAGGCCTACGGGGTGTTACAGTCCAAACGGACAATTCAAGGTCCAATACAATGATTAATCCAAACTATCCGTATTAATCATTGTATTGAAGCTCGAACGGGACACTAAGGTTCACTAAAAATGCATATAACTTTAAAACATTCTATAACACATGTTACACATGTAAGTCTCATACGCAAATAAGTGTACGAAAGTCACACATACCTCCTACAGTAGGCACAAGCAACTCTTCAGCAATTTTGGTGATGGCAACGGAATGGAATCAACAAACGTGATGGACTCCTCAAAGAATGTCGCCTTCAACCAGTGAGTAAGTTCCCAACTGACAACGTCAGTTACTTGTACCTGGAAACAAAATAGATAGTCAATAATCGTAAGCGAAGCATGATAAGAAAGGAATGAAATACGAGAATCAATATTCACGTAAAGAAAAAAAAATCACAAGTCCATTAAACCGTGAAGGGTTTATGCCTAATCTTACAAACAAAGACGTATACTCAAACATGGTCATGGAGAAAACCCAAGACAAAACAAGAACATCAAACACAAAATCTATGTAGGAAGGAGTGAGCACAGAAGAATCCCCCTTTAAACCCAAGTCTGCTGTTTTTCCATCAATGCCGTTTCCATCCCTTTAGGGTTTCATTCCCAAACTATCCCCATAGAAACATTTCAACCTAAGGTCTCATAAGGGTTCAACCCCAAAAAATTATAACAAAACAGAAGTAGGGCATTACAATGCATGTGATGCACATGGCCAAAATGACAACATTACTATGGGCCCATTACTCATATTTTACACTGACCTTTATCAGAACAATAAAAACATCAATAGTAAGTAAGAGCAGTGATTGACATCTCAAATGTTTTATAGACATTGTTTTTTTCCCTAGTACACTATACTTCCCTTCCGGGGTCAACCTTGTAAGTGAAAGGCTAGCTACTGTTAATCTCATATAATTTAACTCAATATAATCTTAAATTGGAATAACACTGGGCATGTATAATTCACTTTTGACAGTGAATTGCATATAAAAAGCAATAAGAGAAGAGTTGTTATACCTTTAATAAGTGTTGCAGCAAGATCTATGCTAAGAAGTTTAACCCACAGGCTTCTATATCAACAGGGGGAACTATCATCTGCTAGTTTCATAGTCAGTGTTTTTCCTCCTGGTCTGAAATCAAAGATAATACACCTTTAATTACTGGAACAATAATATTTTAATAGTTTTTGCTATCTGTGCCTTGACTAGCTCAAGATGATACTCAGCATAATGCACAAATTCAAATGCATTCATAATCATGAAAACATGAAACACAAAAAATCATAGAAGATAAACCTGAACCAAAAAATGGACCATAAATGAATTACATAAGGTCAAACAACCTTTTTTTTCTTTTTTAATTTCTTGTATTGTTGTTGCCAGTGTTACATGACAGGAGTAGAAAATGAAAATCATTGAAATTAGTGACTGTTTATTGATTACACAATGATGACTATATATACATCAACTTGGAACAAACTAACTTTCTAACAAACTAACTTAAATAACTACTATTACAACTGCTTTTAGTAAGTCTAATATCCCTCTCAAGTTGGAGAATATATGTTAATGAACCAAAAAATTGCGGATGAATCCATGGAAAGCTGCAGTAAGCAGAGCCTTGGTAAACAGTTAAGGACAAACCATGAGCTAGTTTAGGCTAAGTTCAATCCCCTTATAATCATACTTTTGCTGTTGTATGTTCTTAATAATTATCTGAGTGTTTAACTAAACAAACCATTTAACATATTGAGAATTTAAAAATTAATATTTTGTATTCTACACTTAAAAAAAACATATTTAAAACATAAATTATTTAAAATGAATATTTTTATGCTACACTTAACAAAACCATGGAGTAGTTAGGAAGATTAAGACTACTGATCGTCATAATAAATAAAGACATTCAGATCACTTGATATGTACGTCACAACTTAAATGGGACTTGGACATGAGAGTTGTACTATTGATGCACTTATTTTTTTTGTTAAATGAATGAACCTGTCCAACTGGAGCAGACATTTTGTGGCTGACTATGAGTACTAACATGGATAGAAATTTTTGTTATTTAACACACAATGGATTAGTCTTTTTCTGTTTGCTGAATCAGCCTATTTTGGCGCTAAAATAATATCTCTACAACTCCATTCCTTCATTAAAAACCAAGCTGTAAATCTTAAATAAAAGACCGAAGGGCCTAAATTGTTTGTGTAAATAACTTTTTAATACTATTATTATTCTATGCTATGGTTTGAAAAATTGAAGCAGACCCAAACCTTTGTATATGTGTGTTGCCGACGATGCGTTTTCTTTTTTCGCTACTCACTAACCCAACACGTTACCATTTCCCTTGTGTTTCACTCTCGACTTGCTCTCGTTTTTATCCACACACACACACACTAGCTAATACTATTTCTTTCTTTCGTGTCCCTTTTACCATTTTTGCCAAATGGAATACTTGTTCGTATTCTCTCTTCTACAACATGACAGAGGCTAAGTAAAGAAAAAGTGGAGACTTGACTTCGAATTCAAATCCCCTTCTTCACCTTCTTTTTTCCAATGCTGTTAATTTTAGTGGATACTACTAATGAAACATCATCCACCTTATTAGCCTCCTTAGCTTTCGTGCTACCTGTTTGCTTTAAAATCGGGTTTAAATGTCAATCTAACTATCAATATCAATATGTTAAATGGTTTCTAAACTAGTTCACGGATGAAGTGGCAATGAATATCAATATGATTACACCTCTCATTATGGGAAGGATTAGAGGCTAAGTGAATTGCAGACATATTATCACATAACATGACATAAGAGCATGACTGTATCAATAGAAACCTCAAAGAATTGTATCAATTGTTGTAATGGAATCACTTCACTTCCTATTGAAGATAAGGCATGATACACTGACTCAGCAGAGGATTTTGAAACAGAACAAAGCTTTCACAGATTTCCAAGAAATTAATGAGTCTCCAAGGAAAACACAAAAACCAGTTAGGAATAGTCTTGCTTCAAACAAAAACAAGTCTGTAAAGGACATGCAAAGTTGATCCTCATATTATGATTCACACACCAAAGCTGCTAATAAAATAGAAATAAAAATACAAAAAGTTGAGAAAAATTTAAATGAAAAAGAGCAGTGAATATGCCCATAACAAAAAATAGAAAAATAAAAATTCAATCTTTCAATTAATACAACAAGAAAATACAAAAAAAAAAATCACAAAAAGGGCAAAAGTCATATTTTTTATCAGTCGGCAAATCATATGCGTAAGCTAAAGAAAAAAGTGCAAGTTTCAATATGCATGTGCATCAGGAAACAAAAGCTCAATTTGGAGAAGTTAGATTACTGTAACCACCGATGGCTTATTTATGGCTACTGCTTCAACTCACATAAAGGAAAGCAAGTACTGGTCTGGTGGTGCAGAGAGCTTCGGTTGGTCACTGCTAAAATCAATTAAATATGATCTTCAAGCATACTTCTCGGTCAATGTACTTTGCTGAATCCCCCTAGTATTCAATATTTTTTTAGGTTAAATTACTTTGCCTCTCCTCTATTTTTTTTCTTCAATTCAATTTATTACTCAATAGTATTATTTAATTTAGTTATTCAATGAAATAAATATTTTTATGTCTGTGAAGAACAAATTCTATTATATATATATATATATAAGCAATACTTATCGATATTAATATACAACAAAAAATATATTTTTTAAAAATAATCACTTTAATTTAGTTATCTTTACTTCAACAATAATTAACAAATTCCTAAAGGCTAAATTATCCATTTTCAAGCTGGAGACATGTAAATACCATTATGGATTAAAGGGAAAAAGGGGGAAAAATAGGTGATAATGGTATGAAGACAAAGATTTGGGTGATGTCAGCATTATAATTTTATGGAAGCTAAATAAGTATTCAGTTTCTACATGTAACAATAATGTGCAACATCGGGGATTGTGTAGGGCAGAAACATAGCTTCAATCTTCTAGTTAAAGTCAAAGTGGTTGGTGAAGTCATTGTGCTACATATGAGTATAGAGCCAAAATTCTAAAGTCCATTTTTTTTGTTGTTGGAATAGCTAAATTGATTTAATCAGATGATAGTACATGTATTGCTTATCCATGTTCTTTTTATGTTCAGATTATTTTTAAAGAGAGATTATCTATATATTCTCTTTTAAAACTGGTTTGTTCATTGCAGAACAAAAGAACCTTAGATGACACAGAAACATATGAATGTCTACTCAAGGAGTATTGGGAAATTATTAAGGCAAAAGAAGGATTGAATAGTGGTGATATCCTTGCTGCACTGCCCAACTACAAGAAGGGTAAAACAATTCTGCATCATAAACAAATTTGTAAAGGTGAAGAAGAAAAGCAAAATGATTCAATGTCACTGGTTATTGATGATGATTCTAAGCCAGCCAAAAGGAAGATGTATAATGCAGAAGTGAAAGAAGGATTGACTAGTGATGATATCTTGGCTGCACAGCCCAACTACAAAAAGGGTAAAAAAAATCTGCATCACAAAAGAATTTGTAAAGGTGAAAAAGAAAAGAAAAAGGATTTGATGTCATCGGAATGGGATATTGTTGAAGATTATAAGCCAGCCAAACAAAAAGGGTACAATTCAGAGGTAAAAGAAGGATTGACTAGTGAGGATATCTTTGCTGCACAGCCCAACTACAAAAAGGGTAAAAAATTCACCATCTTAAATTTTTTTATAAAGGTGAAGAAGAAAAGAAAAATGATTTGATGTCCTGGGAATCAGATATTAATGAAGATTATAAGACATCCAAAAGGAAGGGGTACTATTCAAAGACAAAAAAAGGATTGACTAGTGATGATATCTTTGCTGCACAGCCCAACTACAAAAAGGGAAAACATTTACTGCATCATAATTTTTTTTGTAAACGTGAAGAAGAAAAACAAAATGATTCGATGTCAACGCATAGTGGTGAAGATTATAAGCAAGCCAGATAGAAGAGGTACAAATCAGATGAGAAAAATAATGATAAAATAAAAAACAGTTCTACAGACAAGCATTTCAATGATCAGACTACAAGCATGGGAAGCAGAAATCAAGCTTAATTGGAACACCTCCATTGAAAAAGGGATATTTTTTTTATCAACCATAGCCGCTTTGCGTCCATTACTGCCAATAATATAAACCTCATTTACCTAAAACGAAGTTTGGTGCTACAATTATCAAAACAGCCTGAAAGTTTTATGGTTGAGGCTGTTGGAACTTTTGTCAGAGCCAAAGTGGATTCCGATGATTCTAGGCAAACGAAGTCTTACCATCTCACGAGAGTCCTACGTACAAAATTATATACAGATCTGATACTGTGTGCTGACCACTTTCTTTCTCTACTTTTGCTAAGTTACTTTATATTTCTTAATGTGGCTCTATGTATATCTTAAATGACTTGTTCTTGTTTAACTTATAGGTGTTGTCTTTGATGAAATCTCAAATGGAACTCTTTTACGAGAGTCCTTCATGGATAAGGTTGTTCCCATTTCGGAGCTGTCTGATGAATACTTAACAGAGGTAAATGACTTGCAGACATATTATCACATAACATGACATAAGAGCATGACTGTATCATTAAAAACCTCAAACAGTTGTATCAATTGGTGTAACTGAATCACTAAACTTCCTATTGAAGATAAGGCATGATACACTGACTCAGCTGAGGATTTTGAAACAGAACAAAGTTTTCACAGATTTGCAGGAAATTAATGAGTCTCCAAGGAAAACACAAAAACCAGTTAGGAATAGTCTTGCTTCAAACAAAAGTCTGTTAAGGACATGCAAAGTTGATCCTCATATTATGATTCACACATCAAAGCTGCTAAAGAAGTCTGTAAACACTACTACAAACACTAGATTTAAGGTCGGTTATTTTTGATATACAAAGACGGTTTCCAAACCGTATTTGTAAGTGGACGTCGTCGAAAATGGGACCAAAAATATGAATATAATGAGTTATAGAGTTGTTCCTAATAATAGGTTGCTTTTTAAGCAATTACAAGTTGCAACTAACTCGTGGACTATAACTAATTGCAAATGGTAACTAGTCCAAAGACTCAAATTTAATCTAAGCTTCAGTGCTTCACATACAATAAGTATTACATACACGCATCCATTTCAATCCCAAATTTACAAAAATGAATTTGTTGCCTATGAAAAATAACCAAATAACAGTATTTTAGCCCATGACGTAACCGAACATTTTAATCCCTGAAATTTCAAAAATAAGACCCATAATGTTTATTTTAATCCTGAAACTAAAAAAATAAGACCTATAAGAACCAATTTTTAATAATTTTACTGTTTAAAGGACTATAAAGATATTTTTGTAACTGATTAAACTTAAACATGTGCTGGTAAGTTGAATGACTATGTTGGAGATCTTACATTGACTACTAACATGACCCAAATAGTGAATATAAGTAGGGGCAACTTCCCCTCAATAGCTAATCTTTGGGAATGAGTTAGACCTAAATCCAAATTCTTACAGAGCATATATGCTTATCAGGCCACCCATTACTTCATGCTTGAAATGTCCAATTCTCAACATGCAGATCCAACAAGTTGTGATTTGACTAAACTGATATATACTATGTACAAGTAAGGAGCAACAGCAACCCTCAAGGCCTCTACTCATGAACTAAATTTTGGAGTTGAATTATGTCAAACACAAATTCTAGGAGATTAGTTTAACTTTAATGTATAAGTTATATACAACTCTAGTTATAAAAAAAATAAAGGCTGACAGCATGTTTGTATTACAATGAGGGGAACTCGTGTACTTCTACTTTCAAAGCAACAAACTTAATTTGCAACATACTTTTAAATCAAACTTATGTTTGCAAACTTTAATCCAAATATGCACTCTCCCTTCTTCATTTTGTGCAGTGGAATTCACAAAAGTACTTTCCCAACTTTAATCCAAGCATATAGCCTGTGTTGTAGATGCTTCAAGACTAACTAACGAGGCACTTAAAACGCAAACGCAATGAGAGAGAGAGAGAGAGACAGAGGAGTTGAATGCATTACTTACGATCTCGAGCGAGTACTTCTGGAAAGGGATGCATACGCCACGCTCGATGTCGAGCTGCTCCAGCGCAGTGTTACTCTTATTGCTCACTCCCTGAAATCTCCTTCATCTGAAGATGAATGTAGACTTCCCATGAGTCAAAAATTGAATTCCAAAATCATAACACTTGACAATGCATTGGAATCTCCCACTTTAGTTAATGTTTTTAGAAATTTAAATTCATTTTCGCGACAATATGGACCTTGAAACTTGATTTAATACACTACTTGGATTTACATCTCTAAAACTTGACCATTTTCTCAATATAACCATGGAGTATCCAAAGTCCAAACACAAAAGAACCACACTATGGCAATGGTATGATGCTAAGTCTCTACCATAAATAGGTGTAACAATCTGAAATAGCTTTAGAATCAATAGACACAAGTAGCTCAGTCACAAAATAAACCTATATCAAAGAAAAATAATCAATAGATACAGTCATAAATTCGCATTGAAGCATGGCATTGATTCAGCTTATGATTCAAAGATCATGATCAATTACCAATCCATTATTTTCTTCTGATTCTGACCCATTTCCCATTGGTACTAAAAGCAAATAAAACACACGCAGGCCATATAGCTATTCCACTGTTTAAAACAGTTCCAAAATGAACATAAACAAACAACACCAACAAAATTAAAAGAAAAGATTGTCATATACAGATCAAAACAAATCACCAATAAAGCTTACAAATTTAATCAAAACTAATAATAAAAAGAAGAAGAAGAACAAGAAAAAATGGCAACCCTTGAACAATCAATCAGAGGAACCCATTTGGAAGAGAATCCAAAGTGAGGAACTTGAACCCAGCAAGGGAACCGTGTCAGAAAAATGTACAAAGCTTTGAAATGATCCACCGTGAATGAATGTGATATTACCTGAATAACTTCACAAGAAGCTGCCAGCACCAAGTTGAAGGGAGAAGGAGCTGAGGTGTCTTACGATGGTAACACGAGGCAAGCGACAGGCTCCGTCGGGGAGAGGCCACCACGCGGGTACGGTGGGTCAGGGAGACAACTTGCGAGGTTAGGGATAGTGGGAGAGGGACAGGGGAGGAGTTTAGGGCACGACACTGTAATTTCGTGGGGGCCAAAATAATGGAAACACAAAAGAAACAAAACGGCGACGTTTTAATTTTGACATTAGCTGCATTTTAAAGACGGTTATACAGGAAACGACTTTGAAAACACAAAAACAAAGACGGTTAAATGGAAATCGTCGTAGCTTTCAACCTTCATAGACGGTTTCAAAATGAACGATCTTTGAATTGTTCATCTTAATTACGGAAATGCCACCGCACACCATCTACGACGGTTTCTGGAGAACCGACTTAAAATGCCTGTCGTAAAAAGCATTAATTGTAGTAGTGGTGAAATGCATTTTCGGCGTTGCTGGACATATTTATAAGCTGCAGTTCCCAGTTAGCGAGCTCGTCTCGCTCAACGCAATTTCCTCTCTGTCTTGAATTGCACTTAGCGTGCTAGTCACGCTTATTTGGACATCAAAAGTTGGTGTCATTTTAAATCTCAACGGTCAAAACATGGATAGATGGGTTGTGAACCTACTGTCAAAATTTAAAGGTGACCCAACGGTTAATGAGTCCGAGATTATGGTTTTACTTAAACAGATTTTGGGTCTAACTATCAATCACACATTTCAAACATAGATCAAACAAACTTCACATAATATAACATCCACACCAAGCAGTTGCACAAGGATAATTTACACAACACTTCAACTAATCTAAACTAATAAAATAATCAAATAAAACAAAAAATACATCAAACATATATTTTCAATTATCGAAATTTCAGGGTGTTACAACTCTCCCACCTTTTTTGAAATTTTGTCCCCGAAATTTACCTGACTCAAAGAAGGCTGGATAGGCTTCTCACATTTGATTCTCTAGTTCCCACATTGCATCTTCTCCATATGTACCTCCCCATATCACCTTGACTAATATAATCTCTTTCCCTCTTAAGTGCTTTGTTCATCGATCCTTGATCCTCAAAGACAATGTTTCATACATCAAGTTATCCTTCACTTGAACGTCATCCAATTCGACCACATGAGATGGATCATAGATATATTTACGAAGTTGAGACACATGAAAGACATTGTGGAGATTAGAAAGAGACGGGGGGTAATGCAATTTGATATGCCACAGGGCTAATTCTTTTGAGAATTTGGAAGGGACCGATAAAATGAGGTGAAAGTTTTCTGGATTTCAAAGCTCGACTGACCCCGGTCCACGGAGTGACTCTCAAGAATACATGATCACCAATCTCGAATTCCAGGTCTTTCCTCCTCTTGTCCTGATAACTCTTCTGCATTCTCTGAGCAGTTCTCATTCTTTCTTGGATCAACTTGACCTTCTCAGTGGTTTGTTGCACCACATCAGGTCCTAAAGTGAGGGCCTCTTCGGGTTCTAACCAACACAAGGGTGTCCTACACCTTCTACCATACAAAGCTTCGTAGGGAGTCATGCCAATGGTAGAATGAAAACTATTGTTATAAGTGAAATCTATAAACGGTAGAAAACTCTCTCAACTACCCTTTTGTTCTAATACACACGCCCTCAAGAGGTCCTCCAGAGACTGAATGGTCAGTTCAGTCTGACCATCAGTTTGAGGGTGGTAGGCTGAACTTAGCCTAAGCTTGGTTCCCAATGCTTCGTTCAGACTCTCCCAAAATCTAGAGGTGAATCTAGGATCTCTATCAGAAACTATGCTAGACGGCACACCATGTAATTTGACAATCTTGAACAACAATGAATACCCTCAAATACCTAGAGGGGGTGAATCGGAATAACCTTGACCTTTTAAAATTCTTTATGAAATCAGAGTTGAGGATCTTAATCACTTTTAAGACCAACACAACCTTAATTCAATCAAACCACTCAGTCTAATATTCCAATCACAAAACTAGCACTTATTGAGTAATGAAGAAATCACAACAACTGAGAGATCAAGATAGCAAGAAGAGATAGAACAATAGAAATTAACACAAACACATATACTGGTTCACTTCTCAAGAGAAGCTACATCCAGTTCTTCTAATCAAACTACATTAGAGTTCCAATAATTCAAAAATATTCTTTAAAAGCAATTGCAAGTGATTTTCTCTATCAAACCCTAGACAAAGTGTTTTTTAATTAATTATTATATATTTGAAAGTATATTTATGATTAGGTATAAAAATTTTATTTTAATTTAGATCATTTAAGATTAAGATTAAATAATATTTATGTTTTGTTTATTTGAAAATATTCTCATTTTGATATATTATATAAAGATAGTAAACTTGAATTAAATTAAATTAGCATTAAATTTGGCAAAAATATTTTAAACAAATAAAAAGTTAAATACATGTTATTTATAGTTTAAAAAATATTGTAAAAATGGTAAAGTCTTGTGGACGAACCTTGCAGAGGAACTCTTGGGTTTTCGAGGCATTGGATTCTCACCAATGTTTGTGTTACTCAAGCTGACATTCTCACTTTCGCTTCATTGAACACTGCACGTTTCAGGTCCTTCCCTCTAATTAAGGTGGAACTCTACCCCCATCGATTCATTTTTACACCCCATAGCTTCGGCAGGTCACTTAGCCCCGTTTATCTTCAGTGTAAGAGCACTTAATCAGTAAGCTGTTACGCACTTTTTCAAGGGTGGTTCATTCTAGGCAAATCTCCTAGTTATTGTCTATGTACCCTACCTCCTTTATCATTGAGCGGTCATTTAAGGACCTTAGTTGGTGATCCTGGTTGTTTCTCTTGATGATGATGAAGTTTATCCCCAATCGTCTTATTGGCCAATCTTGACCCTTGTTATTTTGGGGTCATATCTAGTATTCAAAGTTTGTCTCGATTTGGTATCGCTCTTGCGACCCGCACCGAAACAGATGAGACTAGAATCCAATCTCTTTTTGTTTTCATCATTACTTAAACCACTTAACCATCCCACCAACTTGAAACATATTATAAACACAATAAGATATGAGTTCATGTTAAATATGGTTTATACAAATAGATTCGCCAGAATGTTATAATAGTGTAATTTATACATGTATATATTATGTATGAAAAAATATATCAAATAGATAATTATATAATTTATTTATTTTGAAAAAGAAATTAACTCATGTAATAATGTATATGTACTAGTGTTTACAAACTATTACTTAATTAAGTGAAATAGTTTTCACTGTTCAAAATAATACTCATTTACTCTTATATTTATTAGCCATTTAATGTCAAGATTAATTCATTAACCGAGGAGCGACAAAATAGTGAAGGTTGGGTGTGCGGCATATTAGCGACATAAATTGCCAAGGAACAGCAAGGGCTTTCTGCCCGTAGCCAATAAGCGACCTGGTTTTAGTGAGAAAACTTTCTCAAGCTAATCCCTCGCTAAACCATTTAGCAACAGAGTAGCGACAGATTTGTGGGGAACGTTCCTTCACTAATTTGCAATTTTCTTGTAGTCTTACCTCTCATAAAAGGTGTTTATAATTGAAATTCAATCTCAGTGGTCTTTTATTTTTAAGCGTTATTATTAGTTGTTCTTTGTTGTCATATAAGCAAGTGTTCTCAAAGATTATCAAATGAGAAAACGTAATCGTGTGAAAAATGAGAAATATAAATATAACTATTAAATCTTATTTGAACATCAAGATAATGGTAATGCACATAAGTTTTTAAAATCTTAGGTAATTGTTAAATAAATGTAAATCTTGATCGTTTATGTACGGTTGTATGATCTAAATTTTAAGTTCACAATTTTAAAATGAGAATTATTTCACTTGATAAATCATCTCTCTCTCTATATATATATATATCAATTATTCTAAAACAGCATGAAAAGAATTATTCTTCATTCTCATTATCTTTAAAAAAAAAATTAATGATTCTAAAGATTAGAAGGAGTTGTTACAAGTAAGCCATCCAGGGTGAAATTAAAAGGATTTGAGTTGTTAAGAAGTCATTCTACATTGATTCTTATTTTTGAACAGATGTAAAAGTGGTATTTCAACGTCAGTTAAATAATATAAACTAGTTAGTTGTCTTTAATTACAAAAATATCACCGTTTTACAATATATATAAAAACTAGTTATAAACAGTTTTCAAAATATATATATAAAAACATTGTCGTAGTGTTAGCTTGCAAATGATCATTTCAAACTCCTAAATCTGCCTCGATTATTCTTAGCCTTGGGTTGGTGCAGAAATTTCCCTTAATTAGTTTTAATTCTCTAGCTTTGTTGGCAATTAATTCTAATATTGTGTATGTAAGATAATTGTTTGGGGCTTTTAGCGCCACTTGTAAAGAAATAAAAATAAAAAAAAAAAACTAATTAATTCTTAGCCTTGGGTTGGTGAAGCACCTTCTCTTTGTTTTAGTTCTCTAGCTTTGTTGGCAAATAATTCTTATATTGTGTATGTAAAATAATTGTTTAGGGCTTTTAGACCCACTTGTACATAAAAAAAATACTGATTAAATAAGTTTTTTTTTTCTTTTTAATTGACACGGTTGCCCTTTATTTAGTTAAAAAATTATAAGGCTAAATTTAAATCAATCCAATTTAACGTCCTAATGATCTATCAAATGCATATTCTTAAATTAGTGACTAGACTCAAAGCCAAAGTCTTTGTACCTTACACTGTTTTCCCTACTTCTTAATATTTTGTAGCTTCTCCCATGAATTGAAAATTCTTGTAATTGCTTGCAGTATTCAATCCTAGTGACATCATTGAAAAAAAAGGTTAAAAAAATCTTATTATCAATGATATTTTGTTGTTTTAATTAAAATTCCTACTCTATCCCCTTCCCTCACATTCATTCTCCCTCCCATTTACTTTTTTATTACTCCGTTTATCTAACCCCGCTTCTTGCTAATTCGATAGAAACAAGGTTCCATTTTATATTGAAAATAACAGAATAATTTTTTTTTTTTTGTGTTAACTTTTTTTATATAAAAAAATGCAATAAAAATATGTTTTCATTAAGTTATATTGGAAGTAGGGGGTTTGGGTTCATATTACACAACAAAACTTCACCTCCAATGATTATAAAACAAAACTAAGTTTTCATTCAAGGTATTTTTATTGAAAAAAGAAGTGTAAGAAAAACAAAAAGGGGTGCGAGAATAGGAAAGGACTCCGAGAAATCTACCTTGCTACTAGTACTAAGACTTAATAGCAATTATTATTTCCACTCCTCTTTTTACCTGTACATTCCTTTCGCAATTTTCCCTCTAAATAACCCTATAAAACTCACTTCCTCGTTTCTTTTTGGAAAACCTTTCCATTTCTCGATCCCACCACAAAAATCCCTAACTTTATAGCATCAAAGTCTCAATCTTCGTCAACAGTTGAGAATACTTGAGACCTAGATCTTGCGTGCTTTAGACCGCACTTTGTTATGTTGTACACTTGTCATCTTCCTCTTCTTTTCAATTTTGTCTTCCGTTTACAATAAAATATGTCATTGTTCAATTTCCAAAAACTCCAATCCATAAGTGATTTTTAATTTTATTGCATGCATAAATTTTATGTTTTTCTTCAAATTGTAACAATAAGTAGTTGTATTCTAGATTTTGGTTTTTGATATAAATTTGGGATGGACAAAAGCGACGCTAAATGCGGGAGCAAGGAATCAACCATGTACTCAACCACAAAATCATCAAAGTGAAAATTCATATGGGGGGCCCAATCAAGGAAAAGAATTTGAAGGTCTTGTCGCAACCCAACTACTTCTACCTCATCAATACGCAGAACATATGGGTGGGAGGTTAAGCCCCGCTTGTGATGAATCAAAACATAACCAAGTGTCGCTGGCACAATAGATGAGGGCAGAAGGGAAACGTCATGAGAAGGGGCTTTGAAGGTTTGAAAAATTAGGTTGAGTTTGAGAATAAAAGGAATTAGAATGAAGAAAGTGTGGAGATTTTAAGGTTGGAGAAGTTTTCCTCAGATCGTTGTTTCAAATTTCAATGTTGGTAAATTTGATTTTGTTGTTTATTGCTTAAATTTTCATTGTTAGCATGAAATTTCAAAGAAGGGTGACCTTATGGGTGTATATAAATTGGGGGGTTTCATCAAAGGGTTATATGGCTATGGGTGGGAGAGAAAAGGGAAATTTGGGTAGTTTGGGGGAAAATAGGAAGAGAAGTGCATAAGTAAAAAAGAGGATTGGAAATAGCAATTGCCACACCTTATTTACTATTACTTTTTCTATGCTTAGAGTGCTGAAGGGGAGTTAAATCCTATACCTTCATACTTGTATCCTACACCCCCAAATTATCTTTGAAACTATTAAATTACTCTTAATAAATTAACACTCCTTCCCTGACGGTGCAGCTTTGTCCCCAACGACGCTCCTTCTTCCCCAACGCAGCACACATCCCCTTCGCTTCCTCTTTCATTCCCTTCCTTGTTCGTCATCCAAGATAAGCCCCTGCTTCCTCTTTTGTTCCTTTGTAGTGGGTGTAGGGTTGGGTTCTAGTTTGGATGGGGGTGGCTTTCAGAATGGGTATTTTGGAATGCCTATTCCCAAAATAGTTGTTCTAGAACAAGTTTTTCGGAACAGACATTTTGGAATGATCTTTGCATAAGTAAAAATGCTTATGGAATGATCTTTCCATAAGCAAAATATGTTTTTGGAAGAGTCTTTCCATAAGTAAAAATTGCTTATGAAATGGTTGTTCTGAAGGTAAAACTATTTTTTATTGTTATGGGACACTTATTGTGAAAGCAATTTTTTATTGTTATGGAACCCCTATTTTGGAAGTTATTTTTTTTACTATTATAGAACACTTATTTTGAAAGGAAAAGTTATTTTTTACTATTATGAAACATCTATTTTCAGAA
This sequence comes from Glycine tomentella, assembly GCA_007407185.1. Classification (NCBI taxonomy): domain Eukaryota; kingdom Viridiplantae; phylum Streptophyta; class Magnoliopsida; order Fabales; family Fabaceae; genus Glycine; species Glycine tomentella. The sequence goes on from PYAF01000877.1 coordinate 394,107, forward strand.
GCTATTTTTTACTTTATGGAATGCCTATTCTAAAATGGTATAATGTGAAAAAGGCAATTTGGGATTTTAAAAAAATTAGGAGGTGCAAGATTCAAATCCCCCAGTTATGTGTGAAAAAAGATCGCTTCCTTGTTTAGACGCTCCACATGCTTATGTCAAAGTGGATGGTATTGTCATTGTTACTATCAAAATTGCTATTAGCACCACCAAATCTTAGCAAAATGATCATTTTACCTTTCTGGGTTTTCCTACACCCTGAATCCTTCTCTCTTTTTCTCTCTGTTCTCTATCATAACACCCCACTATTTTCTACATCTCCATTGTAATTAAATTAATTATGATACAAATTAATATTGTAAGTTGATTTGGTTACGGTTAATAAAGGCAATTCATATAATAATTAATTCAATTACATTTATAAATGGTAACGTCTAACTAAATAATTCAATTTTAATTTAAAAAGATACTAATTAATATTAAAAATTATAAAATATATCAAATTAATTTGATTATTTTTAAAAAATGGTAACTTTCACTTAAAACCAATTAAAAAATTCATAAAAGTACACAATAAAATTATTTGGCGTGAAAAAAATACACAATAGAATCATGATTTTACTGTTATATGCGATAATAAAACAAAGCACAACATAAACACAATTCCATTGTACAAGTATATAACAAAATTGCATTTCTTCACCCCTATGCAAGCAATAAAATCATAATTTCGTTGTGTTTTTTGTCAAAAGGGTATTTTCGGGATAATGTTAAAAGACACTCATGTAGATAGTATCAAAAGCAACAATGATAGTGCCAATAGTAACTCCCATAAGCGGAAACCTAAATCATATTTCAAATGGTGATCTGATGTAAATTATCAAATTCATAAAGTGTTGGGAGAGGCTTAGCCAGGCTTGAAATTGTCAATATCAATGAAGTGATAATGATATATAACTAATCCAAGTGCAATCCAATAAAATCACTAATATAGACATAGTGAGACTTTAATTTAATTCATCAATAATCCTAATATTTAACAATCCTCTTGCTCATGAGATTGACTAGTTTTAAAGAAGCATTTAAGACTAACGATTTGGAAAGTCATATTTGTCAACTTGTGGTACTTGGAACCACAATTATTTATTGGACCTACAATTGTTTGGGTGTTTATAAATTAGATGGAGCGTCCTATGATAGCTGATTATCTATTTTATTTCTTACGGGAAGCTGATCATCTAGTTAAAAAAATTGAGAACTAAAGTTTAAAATATAAGAAACATCGTATTATTATACCCTTTTTTTTATAATGCCGGTCTTATACCTTTGCCTTCACATGTCATGTAAGTTTTATAATAAAAATAATAAATATTGATTCAATAATTTATCCACATGAAAGAGATCACGCGTAAGGGAATATAAAAGAGCGATATTATAAAAAGTAGTTTTAAAAGGATTATATTCTATACTCTTTTTAGGAGGAAAAAGGGATATATAACTTTACGAGTTTTTTTCCGGGGGGAGGTGAAAATTATATTTTAGGGATAAATTAAAATTATTTGTATGAGAAAGTTCTTATTAAAGTTAAAGTACAATTTGATTTTAATTTATACAAAAGTTTAATCGTGTATTTGATGTGATAGTCGATTTGGCATGTGGCAATTAATTTCTATATAAACGTAGATTAATATAAAAATAGTCGTTAAAAGTGAGTTAACTGTACAGGTTATCAAGTTTTAGTTTCAAATCTTTAATGCCATTGCTAATGGGATTTAATTCATTTAGTTTAATCATGCGTGTAAATGTTATAAATCTTTCTGTATTGTGTTTAATTTCTTTACTGGTAAAAAAAAATCTTTAATACCATTATCATACAAAAAGAAAATAGAGGTTTTTCTTAAAAAAAAAAAAAAAAAAAAAAAACTGACTGAAGTTTTCAATAGTACGAACCAAAAATTATTGAACGAGAAACGTATAATAATCATGAAGAGTTCAAAGCATACATCAAGTATATTTTCAAGATGGTTGTTGGGGACTGAATCGTGGCTTCAGATCAGCCCTAAAGGAGATTCCTAAGATTTTACTCAAGACTTTTGAGGGCATAGCTTTTTCTTTTCTTAAAAGATCGAACTTTTGAGGATATAGCTTTTTATTTTTATTTTTTATTTTTTTAAGAGCGTTTGAGGTCATAATTGATAACAACCATTGCCAACAAAGAAGAAGAAGCCATACTCTCATTACAGATATTAAATTCAAATTTATCCTTTGTAGACTTGCGTTGGATCCGTTTGAATTAAAATTTAATAGCATGAATGAATTGTCCACATAAATAGTCAACTATAAAATATACTCCCTCCCTTCATTTTTAGTTGCTGGATTTTTTACAAATTTTTGTTTTTATTTATTTGTTAATAATCAACTATGAATTGTCACGTTAATTACTTTTTTACTATCAATTATACTCTTGTTCTTAATCTTTTAATTAATTTACACGTATATTTATTGTGGAGTAAAAAAAATAATAAAAAATAAAAATTCACAACTGTTTTATTAAAGAAAATTTATTATATTTTTTTATTTTACGTAACAACCTTAACGGATAAAAAGGAAAAAAAATATACAATGATAATGTAAAAAAAAAATTGTATAACCATCCATTCATAATTCAGTGTATATATAATAAATTTTTTGACTTTTAAAATAATTATTTTAAATAATTTAATTAATAATTTATGATTAAATGATATTATAAAATTATTTTATATTAAATATCGTAGAAGCATTAGACTCTAAAAGAAAACCATATTTAAATCTAACAATATATTTCATCTAATAGTGTCTCCTATAGGATAAAATTATTAAAGAGATTCATTAAATTATAAATTATATAATTTGTGATTTTTAATAAATTTCTATGGAACCCAATGCAGAGTGTGTTCGTGGCATTCAGACAATGGTTGTTCCTCCACATTTAAAAGTGTGCCCTTCCACGTTTCACCAGTTGAATAAGATTTTAATTTCTTCCATTTTCAGTCACTATCAACCAAAGAGTGCAGTGCTTAATTATTTAAGGTCCAATATTGTGTACGAATAATTTCATTCCACAACGGCCACATGAAGACAGATGGAACCTTTCAATAATTTACTTATAACAATAATCAAATTCGAATACCAACCAATGTTCAACTCAAGTAGTGTTTCATATAGTAAGCGTTTCGCATTCTTCTCTAGCTAGTTCAGGAAAAGAAAATCGAAGTAAAATTAATTGGTATTTCCAATTATGCTTTACCTAATACATCTACCATATTTAGTCCAACACAAACAAAACAAGATTCAATAATTTGAGGGGACTTTTTATTTTATCTACAGGAATCAAAGATAAATATTGCAATGAAATTTATAACAACTCATATATCTTTTTAATTAATTGATTTAAATTCTTTTGATATAATATAATTAATTTATAAAGAGTCTAATTTTATTCAATTGGTCGAGTATGAGTGTTATAAACTTACTATTACCATATTCAATTCTTCCGATAAAAAAAAATAATCAATCTGCAATAGCAAGACTTTATTTTGGATTCAAAACTAAAACTTTCTGAAAAACAAAAAAGGCTCAATTGCGTCATCATCATCAGTTGGTGAAGTTTGGTAAACAAGCATGAGGCTCAGTAGCCATAGCAGCAAGAGAAGGCTCAACACTTGGAGAAGGTTCAACAGGCTTCCCAAGCAGCTCAGGAGGCAAATCAGGAACACCCTTCAAGTAGAAGGTGTAGAAAAGCTTGAAAGGGAACACAAGTTGTTGAAGCTTCACTTGTCCATACACACCTTCAAAGATTCCAGAGCCTCCAGTAACAGCCAAATATGTGTCTTGGTATGTTAGATAGGCTCCTTGCACTGATATGTGGCCATAGTCACCAAAGTAGAAGCTGTAAATGGCCTCATATCTATCACCCTTTTTCCCAGGCTCATGCTGAATGAGCACACACAAGCCTGCAGTTATCCCTAGCCTCTTTTGCAAGTCTCCTGAGTATATCTTGTTGCTGAATGGAACTAAGTCTCCTAAAGAGTTAACTTGCTTCTGGCTTAGCTTGAGGTATGCAGGACTTCCTCGATCGCGTTCGTTGATTTCGTAGACAAAGAGCTCTTGAACTTTGGCTAGATAGATATGAACAAATTCATCATGAATAAGAAATGATAGAAAATGCTACTCAAAGAGGGTAATACGAGTTATGAAGCACGGATGCAAACACCGGACACACAAATTTAGGATATGGGAACACAACATACACACAAACAGAGAAATTTTAATGAAATGAAATGAGTAATATAAAATAAAATATCTAAATATATTCATCTTTTTAAACTTTTTTATAATTTTCTAGTGTATAAGTTACGTAAAGATAATATATAAGCCAACAAAAATAATTTTTAAATTAGACATCTAATAAAAAGTATTTGAACAAGTGTTCGGGAGTACTGTGTTCAACATGATGGCACAGCAAATAAGAAAAGTGTCCGTGCTTCTTAAACTAAATTTTGATTTTTTACATGAGCTAAGTCATTGAAAAGTTGGTTTTGTGTGAGTGAAATCTAGCAAAGGGATCTGAAAAGAACTTACCTGGCTGTGATGAATCTTGATGCTGCTTTTGGTTATTGAAGAAGAATGCAGCGGTTTTGGTCTTGTTGGTACTTCTTCTAGATGTAGATACTTGAGGAGTAGCTGAGAATTTTAAGGTTTTGGTTGGGAAGGATTGAAAGAGACTTGAACCTACTTGCTTTTGGGTTGAAAGAGGAGAGATAGAACAACCTGAATGGGAGAGTTTGAGGGAAGAAATCATCTTCAGAGAGCTCATGGAAGCCATTGATGGTGATGATTGATGAATGCTTCCTTAAAGGAGCATTTATATATGGAAAAAAAAAAATATAAAATGGTTTTTGTTTTTAACTCTTAACACGTGGATGAATTTTGGGACGTGTGAAACGAAAATGGACGGTAACGTTAGCAAATGAGGTCGTCAATGAGTGCTTTCTTTTCCCAAATGGGAACTTTTTTTTCTTTTTTACCATCTTGAATTATTTTTTTTCCTGGTCCTTTTGCCCATGTATAAATAACAACTTAGCATCTGCTACGTTATTTCCTCCTAGCTAACTAGTAAACGAACGCTTCAGTCAAAAATGGTACAATTATTTATATATGTGCAAGTGGCCTCAAGTAAAATTTAGGACACTTCATTCATACGTTCGGCTGCTATCGTATTTTCTAACAACATTTCATACGTATAACACCACCCGACACTAGGATTTGTTATGGTCTTTTTCTTTTTTAAAAGTTGAATCAATATCAATATGAAGTAAAATTTAGGATACTTCACGTGTGGCTGCGTTCCTATATTCAAATATATATAATTGGGTAAACTATCTTTTGTTCCCTGAATTTTTTAAAATTTGTTTTTAGTCCCTGAATTTTTTAATTGTGTTTTTAATCTCTTAATTTTTTTTATTCTTACTTTTAGTCCTTTAATTTTTTTTATGGACGAAAAAAAAAAGTCAAAAAAATAAAAGCTGATAAAAAATATTCAGAAACTAAAAACAAAAATTTTAAAAATTTTAAGGACTAAAAAATTAAAAATCCTATATAATTTCATACGTAAAACATCACACGACGCTTGGGTTTATTTTGGACTTTTTTTAAGTTAAAAAAGTAACTACATGTCAACATATTATGTTCCATTACTTCCATAGGAGAATGGTTGTCCTTTTTAAATTAATAATGTGCAAAACATTACACGAGTTTGTTTTCAATCTCGTTGAAGAACAATAAAACAAGATATGCAACTTAATACAAAACTCAATTGAACTCAAAACAATCCCATATGATAAGTAGTTTGAATATCATACCTTATGCAAGCGTGTATATTTCTTTAGATTGAATCCCGGGATTATTACTGTATTGGCCAACTTTGTTCGATTATTATTAGAGATGATCTTCCTACACCATTATAACTTCTTATACACCATTTTGTAAATATTGGATTCCCCAAAATGCCCCTGGCCGTTTATTCTTTGTTATATTCGTTGGCTTTGAAACCGTACACATTTTTGCATTTGATTTTCGCATTTTGGTATATTTGAGCTGCATTGGTGGTTTTTCTTTCTTTGGTGGTAGTTGGGTGGTGAATTAACGCAGTGGTTCATCGGAGTGGAGCGGTCGGGGCGTCGTCGTGGGTGCAGGAGGTAAGTCTGGTATTTTTTGGTCTTAAGGATTCGGTAATCTGTATGAATCATACGGATTACCGAATCCGTATGCAGTGGGTGATGCGTATGAAGCATACGGATTAGGCAATTCGTATACAACATTCTGTGCAAAATAGCTACTCCACTCCAATGAAGTCCAATTCGTCATCTGATGTTCTTCCCTCAGGGAAAAGGATCGTTCCTATGATTGATCAATTTCATCCCTTTATGCAGAAATTCATTGTCAACATCAGTGATGTCAAAGCTGATGGTAATTGTGGGTATCGTGTAATTGCCGCCTTATTAGGTTATGGTGAAGATTCTTGGTTTGTGGTACAAAATCATTTGCTCAAAAAACTTGCACAATGGTCTGATGAATATATAGTCTTATTTGGTGGGATACATAGGTTTGAAACCTTAAAAAGGTCTTTACTAGTTGATGGATTGTCCAAGGTAAAACTTTATTGTGTTCCGTTCTCATTTGACTTTACTTGGGTGCCATGTTGCTGGGCAAAAATGGCATTAACTGTTTATTTACAGGTAGCGATTGATATTACCGATATGGGTCATGTAATTGCATCCAGGTATAACGTCATTATTGTTTCTCTTTCACTCCAACAAAGTATGACGTTCTTCCCTCTAAGAAGTCAACCGCCTAAAGATCCCCAAGTACATCGCATTCTGTGCATTGGTCATGTTTTTTATAACCACTTTGTTCAAGTATGACATTAATTGTTTGGCTTCATTTGTTATTAGGTTCACTACATTAAACTTAGTTAATTTGAATGTGTTTGGTTTGCAAAGAGGTAATATTACGAGAAAATTGTTCGTTGCCATCGATGGCCTTCTTGTGGGCTACTCACTGTACCAATGAAGCTCAACATTGGCCTGATTATTATATTGTCCGAATGCAAATGTATACAAAATGTATGAAATTGCGCACACAACACGTTCACTTACGAAATGGGTAAATTTTTAAATAATGAAAGTACTGTTTAATTTCATAAATGTTTAAATATTTCAATATAAGTAAGCATCATTGAACATGTCCAAAATCAAAGTACATCAATCATGTATACAAAAATTAATGTCACCTACGCTGTGTATGTCTAGGCCGTCTAGCTCGCGTATAGACAATGTCGTAATCCGTGACACCTCGAGCTAGATGCAACAGTTGCTCCATCATAAAGTATGCATCAGTGCCCTCTGTGACCATCCTCAAATCGATCATATGTTGCAATCCGTTGGCAAACAACTTGAAATAAGCACATATATCATTATGAAAAATGTAGTATGTGATTAGAGGGATTTTATAAGGAATCAATAATAAAAAAATTTCATGTATTACCACTGCATGTGCAGGGGTATGCTCTTGCATAGAAGCAGTTGACTCTAAGTTCACTCCAACATCTGCACGAGGATAATGCACCAGGGGAGCAACTGGTATAGTAGTGGGCTCAAGATGATAACATGAACGAGCTACCTCAAACTGTGTCAGAATCATGAATGGGTGGGAAACACGGTAGAATCACTCCATATATCCAGCAACATGTTGACCTGGATAATCAACCAAGTCCCCAGTCACAACAATGTAGTCTATGAAGTGCATCCATCTGTCGTCAACATCCACAGCAGAAGGCACCTCAGACTCCCTCAGCTCTGGAATATGTTGAACATATCCAAACTGCCTAAGTACCCGTTCTGGTAAATACCTGACAGTGTATGGACCCCATCTGATGGCCCCAGAATACAATGAAATCATCTCAAAATCTTTGTGACCATAGTGCTCCCCATACGGCATCCAGTAAACATTAGCAGCAGTCAACATATCTATACGCGAGCGATAGGTTGTCAGAGGTAATGTCTTCGCAGTTTTCCAGCGGCAGGCACGTGGTTGAACCTCCTGATACTGATCATTCGGAACGACATTCCCTATCGTGGGAAAAATTTCATATATCTAGCATTGCATTAGGAAAATTTTCATATATCCAGCACTGCATATTAACAATGAATTATTGATTAACACATTAAGAATAACATACACATAATAGTTGGTTTTACACTAAATAAATCAATTATAACCGGTAATACTTTAACAGAGTAATGTATCTAGCCAGATATTTCTCATGGTACTTACATGCATAATTCAAGTTATCATACATGTGCACCAGAGGCTCTGGTCCAGAGCAACCGCTCCCTAACAATATTCAGCAGCTTGATCCATATCGCGGAAAGCTTCCAAGAAGACCACACCTATATATGTGGCACACTTATTAGCAAACAGAGTGCATCCCACTAGATGAAGCAAATAAGCCCTCGCAGGTAATGTCCATTGCCTAGCCTGACACTTCACATCATACATCTCTCAAAGTCACGAAAGCCGAATATATGCCCCATGCATTGGGCGGTCTCAGCTTCGGCTTCTTCAACGGTTACGTCCAGTCAATCAACCAACAACGTAATGGCCTCTCCTACGTCAATTGCATCATAGGATTGGAACGCTTCCATAACAAGGATATACAATAGCAAGGCCACATCATCCAATGTCACTGTAACTTCCCCCACAGGCAAATGGAAACTACTAGTTTCAGGGTGTCATCTCTCCACAAAAGCATATTGCAATCCCCCGTCCCCAGTCTCCACAGAGCAGGAAATCAAAGGAGCTAGCCCCGTTGTAGCCACTAAGCCCTGAATCTCTGTCGCTGGCTTCCCAAATTTAATCACTTTATGTCAGTGGGAAGCCAACTTTAACTCAAGACGTTCCTGTAATAACTAGTATATCAGTTTACGTGTATATTATGAATAATGTTACTAATTAAGATATAAAAATCAACATAATCATACATCTCCAGCCCACACTCTAAGGTCAACATGATCTACATAGGAAGTTAACACGGAACAATCTTTCGACCCTCCTGGATATGATTCCCTCTCAGTACCAATATCCTCCGTCCCAGGAGTATAAGTGTCCATACGAGGTTTCTCAATAGCAGGATCCTCAGCAACTGCATTATCTATCCTTTCTCTACGTGCGGATGTCGTAGGCCTACGCCGCTCAACGACTTCATCTTCATTAGCTCTACTACTACTTCTACCCAGTGCTCGGTTTAAAACTCTTCCAAGAGCCCGACGCATTCCTCTAGTCTTAGCCATTATTTGTGGGTATCATTTGTTTATGACTTCAAACCAAACCCAAGCAACAAGACTCAACCATTCCAAGTCATACACAACTTTGATTGACATACATACATACCTTGCAAGAACAGTTCTAACCACACATAGCTACAAAGGATTTTCAAATTATATAACACAAACCAAATACCTAATCCAATATGTCCAAAACCCAAGCATCAACAAGACTCAACCATTCCAAGTCATACACAACTTTGATTGACATACATACATACCTAGCAAGAACAGTTTTAACCACACATAGCTACAACAGGTTTTCAAATTATAGAACACAAACTAAATACCTAATCCAATATGTCCAAAATCCAAGCATCTCAATAAACAATTATGGACTTAAAAAATGTAAAAAAATAGAGATCAAAAAACACATATACACATATAACATAATTTTTCCATTACTTAATTATTTTTTATTTAATGAAATTTACAAAAAAAAATTTTAAAAAAAACTACACATACGAATTGGATAATCCGTACGAGGCTTATGAATTACTCAATCCGTAAGCTTCATACGGATTACCCAATCTGTAAGCCTCATACGGATTATCCAATCCATATGAAGCTTACGGATTGAGTAATTCGTAAACTTCACCAATCCGTATGAAGCCAATTAGCATCTTACGGATTATCGCATCCGTATCAGCCATGGGCAGAAGTGCGAGGACAACAACCACCAACACCACCTCAAAACGAAAACACCCACCAGGGCCGTTGCGAAACGCGAGACACCACCACGACCAAACCCAATCAAGGCCACAAACCACTTCAAGCTTGCGATGCACTGCAACGAACGGAAATTGGCACAAAGAACGCGGCAGCAGAGGGGAAGAAGAATAACCAAAAGAATAAAATAAACTTAAAATATAACCTAAATACTCAGGGGCATTTTGGAAAATCCACTATTTACAAAATGGTGTATAAGAAGTTATAATGGTGTAGGAAGCTCATTCCTTTTTATTAACACGATTGAGCTCTGTTGATTCGAATATTCACTGTCAATATGAAATTTAACTCGGGAATGTTCAGCTTTATCAAGTAGTCCCATGGCTAATGTCCACCACTTCATAAGAAATCTCAGCTTAAAGTCTTTCCAATAACTTCCAAGCATATAACATTAGACAATTGGTAACAAACAATAACCAAGCTATTGCAAACTAAATTAGACTACCAATTCAACTTTCATTTTGACAGTTTGTATTCTCTGATAGAAACATGTACTGCTGAATCTATGTCTTCTATATCTGGTGCCATCATATATGAAAATTCTATGCACTAAAGAATTTGGTATACAGCTTCTGAAGGCAATCTTTACTTGCCAGAGCATAATATTCCAGAAGCAAATTGATTTCAGGGTACATATTTACAACATAGACACAAACTATATTCATATTTCATAACATGATCAATGTGGATTAAACAAAGAATTAGCATGTCAACATGTAGTCAAAATTTCGGCTCCCGTCTTAGTTATCAAAATGGTATGCTCAAACTGTGCAGCCGGACTACCATCAGCTGTTAGTGTTGTCCAGTTGTCTGGCCAAGTAATGGAATCAATGCTTCCCATCGAAAGAATCGGCTCTGCAATTTAGGTAGAATTCATAAGGGATCATTCAATTTCAATTTTCAAGACTAAACACACAGCTTGACCAATACAGAGAGCAACCAACTTATTTAAAATCCACTTCCAATAGAAATTCAGAACCAGCATGAATATAAAATAAATGGCAAACGAGTTAGATTGTTATTTTCATTTGAAGACAAGACGTATGGATGTAAACGTCACAGGTAATGAGAAGCCTAGCACAAACACAATTATCATCATATTTGCATTGGATTACTTTCATAGCAGAATTTCAAAATCTGTGATACATTCTGAAGGTAAGGGTTGGGGGGGATATAAACTAGAAAGACACAACACAACTATGCCCACAAGGATAATTTGAATTATTATTGGAAAATACCAAAGTCCCACATCAGCTAGAGATAGAGCTTGAAAAGAGAATATAAGTGGGGATTAACTCTTACCTTACAAACCAATTTGGTAGGATTGAGTTAGGCCCTAACTCATTCTAAGAATTATCAATTATGACATAGCATTTTTATAACCATGTAGAACTGATGATGATGAATCAGGTAGAAAAGAAGACAGAATGATGGACATTGGAATTTTTTTTGGCATATTTGTAATTCCTAGTGAAAACAGAGAATGGAAACAAATACATTTCCTAAAACCAAACAGATCCCTACCTATTCTTTCTAACAAGGGAAATTCCCCTCGTATATATTATACCAAAACAAGGAGTCAAATCAAACTACAGATTATGAGCAGGATGAGCACTCATCCATAACTCCAAATGTTCTAGACATACCACAGTAATATGTGAAGCCGAGTATGTCAAAGACAAGGTAGCAATTATCACCTCGGATTCTTGGTACAAATTAACACTGCACTTACCAATTGTAAATGTTTGACCTTCAACCATGCGGCCTGCCTTCTCATTGCCTGTCAAAGCAATGGTATAAAATTAAAAGTCGGTTAGGAAAAAAGTAATACTATAAAACAATTCCTCCTAGCTCCAGAACCCTCTCTCTGCATAACAAGGAAAACAAGAGGGAAAAGAGGAGGGAAGGTCTATCCCAACCCAATGTTGGGTTTCTATATGACGCCCCCAAAACAACACCCACTAGGCTTGAAATGTGGACAATGCTCTAGTCAACACTATTAAAATTTAATTTCTGGGGTTAGCAAGGACCGAGGCACATGGACTGTTTTAAAAGAAAATTGGTTCGGTTAACCAGTTTTAAAATTGGATTTTGAGAGAGAAAAATAAAGGTTCAAAAAACTGATTTTGAAACAAATTTAAAACAGGATTTGAACTGGTTTTGAACCAAAAACAGTTTAAAATCAGTTCAAAACTGGTTTCAAACTGGTTCAGGATTCTTTTAAACCAATCTTGAACCAATTTCCCAAAAACATCAAATTAAATGGGAGGGGAAATCAGATTTGGTTTTCCAAAGTAAACTGTACTTACCAGTTTGGTTTGCTTTTCATAAAATTGAAACCACACACCCCTAGGTGAACACTCGATTACGAACAATCCATTTAAGTAGCAATTATAAGCATATAATCATAGAAAAACCAAGCGATAAATGTGCAGTTAATGTAGTGTTATTTAAGACAGTCATATTATGATTGAAATTGAAAAACAATATCATGAAGAAATTATACAAGTTTTTATATTTTTTGATCAGCAGAAATTATACAAGTTAGTTAGTCACTTACGATTGTGTATAATAATTGGTTCAGAATGAAACACTGTTCCCACACCATGCCCAACAAAACGCTCCACTACACCATAGCCATACTTTTCAGCATGCTCGCTGAGATAATGTTTCAAAAGAAAATTAAAAAATGAAAGATCACATCATCAATTAAGATATACAATAATTGTATAAAAGAAACTAGAAATAGAAAGATGCATAATTAATAACTTTTAACTTAAAAAAAGAAAGTAGAAAATTCAAATGCTCTATATACATAAATTAGAATGATTATCGTGAATTAGAACATTTTTAGGACTTAATCTTCAATGGAAGTGTTTTAAGAATTTTTCTTAACCTCTTATCTCTTTCAATCTATCCATTTCATCTTTATTTCTAAATTAAATTTTAATTTTTAATAAAAAACTATCAGTAGTTAAAAATAATCATTTATCACAATATAAATTATTCCATTACCAAAAAAGTATAAATTATTTAGATTTAAATATGTTTAAGGTCCCGGATAAATGACCCAATCTCCGATATATTGAAATTTTTGTTGAGTTACAAAAACTGATCTTCTCAACATTATCAATGATTGTGATGGTGTCACATAATCACTTAACTAACGACATAAACTTAAAACATAAGTTTTAATATGTCAGGGACTCAAAACAACAAAAAAAATTATTAGGGACAAAAAAAATATCATTTATCAGGGATCATATTTAAGCCAATTATTTATCATAAATCTAAAATATAATTTATTTATTTAAAAATATTTATTTATTGTGCATTTTAATTATAATATAAATAATATATTGAAAGTATTTATTCATAACTTTTAAATACTTGTTCATATATGCAAAGGCAAATTGAGTCAATTGTACACAATCCAAAAAACAAAAGGCTAGAATGAGTGGTGACCGCCCCCTAGGGACACTTATACTTGACCCACTAGGTATCTACCTTTATACTGAAATTTGAAAATTATGCCATTATGCCATTACCATAGCAACTATCCCTTATAGTTGCTATTCCTAATTTTACGAGAGGAATCTCCTAGATAGTTCTGGGGATTCCCAATATGTTTTGTGTCGCTTCTTTATTTAGCTTTCAGTTCAGCTATATGTATAGCTTTAGTTGTCAAAATAATTTAAGAGATGCAATTATATTCTCCATATTTAGATTATATGGTATTAAGAGCCAATTATCCTTTTTCTTAGAGGAAAACTCTGCATAGCTCATGGCTAATGTACCCATCACCAAAAACCCTGAATAGTCATTCCCCAAAAGGTCAAACTCAAACCAGACTTTCATGTTCCTGCCTTTCCAAACCACTGACTAGAACCTTTCCATCCAACTCAACACAAGTTAAATGTTTCAGATATTTGTTTCAGTCAGTACTCCTTGTGGTCAAATGAAAGGGAAAATGGGCAACATGTAACATTCCAAATTTCCCTATTTAATTATCTTTGACAACTTGATGAAGCATGCTACATTAGATGGGGACTGTTAGTACAGGGTATCATAGTATCTTCATTTTAATTTTGATACAGAAACCGAAATATGAAAAAGAAATGCATTTAGACCCATTCAATATGGGAGATGAACGACTTTTCCTGTCTCAATGTAAAGGACTTGGGGTAATGCACTGTATTTTATGTTTTAATGTATTCATCAGATCCTGCAGGTGAAGACATTGATTATGTGATTGCTCTCATTTTAACTTGTGTAGTCAACAAAGTGAAAAGTACAGTAAGAATTGCAGAGTATTCATTTTTATGATCAGACAACTTTTAGATACATGGTTCCAATGGTTTTGTAGAGAAGTAATTTATTAAAGTAGGATTCTTGGATTGAACATGTGTAAATTGACAAATACAACAGAAGGTATTTTATGATTGTGAGCTGTTGCTGCATTTTAAGAGACTTAGACTTGACATCTCGTCATTGCGCAGTGCCTAGGATCATTTATTCCTCATCCTTTCTCTAATAAGAGTCTGCCAAGTAATATATACAATTAAATTTTAACCCATTGTTGTACTAGGATCTTGTTTCAGGATAGTTTAGTAATTTCAAAGAATGATATAGCATTTAAATCTTCTCTTGCAGCTCCTTAGGAAGAATAGTTAATAATTTACAATGTTAATGGATTGATTCAATTGCAAAGCCGGAACTAGTTTTACAAATTAAAGGAAAGTAAACCAAGATTCACATGCAAGACATAACAAATATCGGCAGTAGTAAATTTACAAGCATGTAGGCATTTTCTTCATTATAATGCAAAGAATAATTTACCTGATTCTCTTTCCAATTTTCCTAAAGAGAGCACCGTCCTTGCACACAGCTATTCCCTTCTCCAGGCATTCTTCAGTTACCTTCCAACAGATAAAGGATTTACTCCATGAATAATCTAAATAACTGAACAACTGAAATTGCTAAATGTGATGAAAAAAGTAAATAAAGATAGTAATATTTGGTCAATATAATACAGCCCATACTACCACAATCAAATTAACAATACAGTGAAGTTTCTTTTTATCCACAATCAGCTGACAATTATTTACCTTAACAAGATTTTTCAGTTCATCGCTGACTTCCCCACAAAAAAATGTCTTTGATGTGTCTCCATGATATCCCTAATATGGCATATAGAAGGGTATTAATTTGATTGGTCATTAACACTAAGCAATAATATCTTAGAGAGACTATTAGTAACTAGCATTGTACCCAAAATACAATATAAAAATATATCGCAGCTAATCTGTTTGAAAAAAAAAGGAACTACCAGACAGAGCATCATAAAATAAATTCACACAATCAAATTTAATATACATATGAGAGAAATCCTAAAACAATATCATGATAAATTAAACTCCTACTTCGTCAGCATCCAGCTGGTTTTTCAGCAGATTATAAATAATATCGTATTTATGCTTTCTCAAATGGAGAGAGAACCTCCCAGCCAAATTCCATATTAGTCAGGGTCCCTTTCTTCTGATGAACCGGAGGGTTAAGACAAAAAAAATGGAGACAAAAGCTTTTGTCCGACTGAATTACCATAATAACTCACCAATCATTTCCCTTAAATGTATTATTTTTAAGTGGAAAACTGATGAAAAAATATTAGAAGTTTATACAATATATAATGGCATAAATCATGTAAAAAAAATTGAAGTCACTTATTGATATTCAACGAAGTAGCAACGACTTGCTTATTTTAGCTTTCAGCACCAACACCAATGCATGTCTATCCATACCATAGTCAATAAATATTTCCTTCTTGTTAAAGCATGTTCGCATGGGAAGAAAGTAATAGAAATAAGATGTAAACCAGCTTCTGGTACAAGAGGCACCCCAATAACTAAACATTCTAGCTGCATGCATTATAAGGTATAGACAAGAAAAGGCTGAAAGAGAATTATTGTGAAACTGTAAATTATAAGACAGCTCCAAATAATTGTATAAATAACACTGACTTGTGACCACTTAAGCCTAAATAAAATTTTAGTAAGGGAGAAGCATACATCCAGGTAGACTGTCACATCAATGTTAATAATATCACCATTCTGCAAAAAGGGATCATTGTCATCAGTTATGAGCAAAATGCATGCCAAAGATAAAGTTAGAAATCGCAATATAGGCTCAGAAAACCTGTAACTGCCGAGAATCAGGTATTCCATGGCACATGCACTCATTAACTGATGTGCACACGCTTTTCGGAAATCCACCATAGCCAAGGGGTGAGGGATAAGCACCAGCATCAATTATCATCTGGTGCACTGCTTTATCAATCTCATTAGTTGTTACAGAAGGCTGACAATTTAAACCAAGATTAAGTTAGATTAAAATAGCAGCACAAAGTAGATTATCATAACAAACAGAAGACAAGTTGATGTGACAGTCCATCAAAGGTCTAAAATCTTCAAATATGTATTTAAGACTTTAAAGATAGCAAACTCCATACTTCATCTAACATTACAGATCAGTTGTCACACATACAGGTAGAATCAGCTGTTAAATTTCTGAAAGATATACAGGAATCGGTGTCACACATACAGCAACAAGATACTTGGAGGTGGGAGGCTGATTTGAGTGGAAGATATACAGTGGGGAGTTCTTATAGATTCATCAACATGGATATGACAATTCTGACTCGAGGATGTCTTCAATGACCTCTGGAAAATAAAAATACCCAATAAAGCAGGATGCTTCGCTTGGAGATTGATTAGGGACAGATTGCCCACCAAGGTGAACTTGAGTAGAAGAAATTTGGAGCTCAATGATACCTTTTGTCCTTTCTGCAGGAACAATGATGAGGATGCGGCCCACTTATTTTTCAGCTGTGATAGAATTAGGCTGCTTTGGTGGGAATCATTGTCGTGGATAAATATAGCAAGTGTTTCTTCCGTAACTCCGAAAGAACACTTCAATCAACACTCCTTCTACTGCTACAACCGGACCAGTTCGATGAGATGGCAGATTTGGTGGATTGCTTTGACTTGGACTATTTGATGCCATAGAAGCCGAGTCATTTTTCGAAATGAGAGCTTCAATTGTCATAAACTTATGGATGATGCGCTTGCTTCTTTGCTGGACGTGGCTCAAAAATTTGGAGAAAGGGTTTGACTTTCCTTTTCATTTTTGGTCTACTAATTTGGGGGAGGCTATTGTAATCAGGGGAGGGTCTAGCATATAGTTGGTATTTTCTTCCTATTTGGGGGGTTCCTACTATACAGCCAGACTTTTGGCATCCTAATTCATGCTTTATCCATGTTTTAGGCTGCCATAGGTCTGCACTTTGTCACTTAGTTTGTATTAGTACTGGTACTTCTTGTACTGTTTCCTTATAGCTATATATATTATTTTTGCTGATAAAAATAAAATAAAATTACAGATCAGTTGTCACATCATAATTTTGTCACATCATCGCCAATGATCTCAATAGCTAAAATGTAAAAATGACTAGATGGTAGTAGATGTAAATGTGAAGCAGGCCTTGACTGATCCAAATTGACTTTCAGCCATGCAACAAGAATATGAAGCATTGATGAAGAATCACACTTGGGATTTAGTGCCTCTTCCACCAAACAGAAAAGCGATTGATTGGTTGTAAATGGGTTTTTAGGGTCAAAGAAAATGCAGATGGTTCAATCAATAGGCTAGACTAGTTGCAGAAGGTTTTAATCAAGTTCAAGGCTTTGATTTTTCAGAAACCTTTTCTCCAGTAGTGAAACCTGACACTATTCGGCTTATTTTAACTCTAGCCATTACAAATCAGTGGAATCTTGCTCAGCTAGATGTCAATAATGCCTTTCTTACTGTCTACATGTCTCAACCCCCTGGTTTCCAACAATCTAATTCTTCTATGGTCTGCAAACTGAATAAAGATTTGTATATGGACTCAAGCAAGCCCCAATACAATGGTTTGAGAGGCTGCAACCTAATCTACTTCAGTTTGATTTTATGGCTAGTAACCGTGATCCCTCTCTTTTCATTTACAAGACTGCATCTCACACTGTGTATCTTCTAGTCTATGTGGATGATATCATCCTTACTGGCAGTTCCACTCACTTGATTCAGCACCTAGCATCCCAGCTCAATTCTAAGTTTTCTCTTCAACAACTTGGTCTGCTAGACTACTTTCTGGGAATTGAAGTAAAGACTCTTCCTGACAAGTCATTACTCCTCACTCAGAGTAAATATATCAAAGACTTGTTGCAGAAAACAAATATGGCAGAGGCTCAGCCTATTTCATACCCTATGGCTTCAAGTTGCAAGCTTATTAAAACAGCCTCAGATCTCTTTTCTGATCCTACTTTATACAGGTCTGTAGTGGGTGCCTGGCAATATTTGACTATCACTAGGCCTGAGATAAGCAATACAGTGAACAAAGTTTGCCAATTTATGGCCAATCCTTTAGATTCTCACTGGATTGCAGTGAAACAAATCTCAAGATATTTTAAAGGTACAATGTTGCATGGTCTTCATCTTAAACCTGCTTTTTTGGGGCAACCATACACTCTTAGAGCCCCCTGATGCAGATTGGGCATCTGATATTGATGACAAAAGATCTACTTCTGGTGCAGCTATATACTTTAGTCCTAATCTCATATCATGGTGGTTCCACAAGCAGCAGGTTGCTGCAAGGTCCAGTACAGAGGCAGAATATCGAAGTTTAGCCTAGACTACTCCAGAAATATCTTGGATTCAGACCCTTTTGACTGAATTGAAAGTTCCCTTCAGCACACCCATTGTCTTCTGTGATAATCAAAGTGCAGTTGCTATAGCTCATAATCCAGTCCTTCATGCAAGAGCAAAGCATATGGAAATTGATGTCTTCTTTGTTTGGGAAAAAGTTCTGACCAAGCAGCTAGTTGTCCATCATATTCCTGCTCTTGATCAGTGGGCAGATGCACTAACCAAGCCACTCTCCCCAAGCAGATTTATTTTTCTAAGAGCCAAATTCAATGTGCTTAGACTTCCTCAAAGTCACCCACCTTGAGTTTGAGGGAGGTGTATTAGAGTATTGTACAGAGAGTATTGCAGTATTCAACTGCACTCTCAGCTAAGTGAGTTAGTTAGGTGTTAGTTTAGTCTACCGAGTTAGTTAGTAGGTTAGTTATTCACAGTTGTCATAACTAACTGTCTAAGTCTGTATATACAAAGCTGTAACACAAAGTTCAGTAGCCAATCATATTTTTCACTTTCCCTTTCTAAAGTTTTTCTCTCTCAAAATATCTTTTGTTACAGATGAATGTTTCCAATTGGCAACAGTTTGGTGTAATGGCCTGTATTATATATATGGTCTAGGTTAGAGAACAGTGATGTTGAATGGCGGTGCCATAACGGTTATATGAAGGCGTAACGGCGGCCTTCGCCATCCGTTAGGCACCATTTTGGGTGAAATAACGACGCCCGCCATTTGGGATATGGCACCCGCCATGGTGATAAGTGCCCTATTTTAGAACAATCCAAACTTATAATACAGCACTTATCTTTTGATCTTAGTAGATTTACTTATAAAACTAACCCTAAACCTAGACAATTTGAATATAGTACTTCTTTAAATATTGTTTTTCATATTTTGAAGAGATTCATCCAATCACGCGTTATATTTTGATAGATTCAGATGACATCCAAAGCTTCCGAAGCCTTAAAGCAAGCAAAAAGGGGCATAAGGATCAAAACTAGGGGTGTCAGAAGCAACAAAGCCCAAGCCCAAAACCTTTCTTCATTGCTAAGCTTTAAACTCGCCCAGGCGAGCAGTCCATGTGCAAATGACTCGCCTAGGCGAGTGGCTTTCTTCAACATGAAGGCATTACCTAGCCCAGGCGAGTGGCAGAAGGCAAAAATGCTCGCCCAGGCGAGCTTCAAGTTCCAATAAAGCAACATTAGCTCACCCAGACGAGTGAAACAAGGCAAAAACACTCGCCTGGGCGAGTGGAAGCAGACAAGAGCCCAAATCTATAAATAGCCCTCCATTTTTGTGAAGCAAGGATCCCAATTTTCGAATTCTCTCCTCCAGTAGCTAGATTTCCTTTTTTTATAGCTTAAATTAGCCTTAGGGAAGTGAGAAAAGTGAGGATAGTGTGGAGACTCTGGCGAAAAGAAGCAGTGATGGTTCCCTTCATCGATTCTTCCATTAAGGGGATGCTCTCTGCAATGGTTGGCTAAGCTTCTCTTAAGGATTGGATGTAATCTTCTTAACCCTATGTCTCTCTTTTAATATTTATTTATGCATGAATCGTTTCTATTCCTTATTGGTAATTTCATTCTATCCTTAATGCTTGATTCTACTTGATCACTAATTTCATGAATTTAATCCTAAGTAAGACTGGAAATCTTAGGTTTGAACCGAATGATCTTACTCGTTACGTTACGTTGTTAGGAATAGGGCATAAAGTCCTGATTGCATAAAGCACACGATTATGATTTTAATGCTCGGGTATTTATTCAATATGCAATGGATCGATATTTAGTAAATATCCTTAGGATTCTCAAATGCAAGGAATCGATTTGGGGTAATTTAATGTGTGCATCAATAAGGATAGAAAGTGATTTATGCATGATAAAGTTAATTGAATACTAAGGATAAGAACGACGAAATCCAATCTTACTCTTTTCTTGAAATTAATTACACTCACGTTATTTGTTTCTTTAATTTTCGCATCCATTAGATTTTATTCTCTTTATTCGTACGTTTAGTTATCGCATAATCAAATGAACCTTCGCTTATACTTTTTGTACATAAACTACTAAATTGTTGCATTTTATTTGAATTAACTAAAGTAAACTCAAGTCCCTGTGGAGACGAACTTTTATAAATTTTGTAACTTACAACGACATATTGGTACGCTTGCCAAAGTACTAACACATGGCCATAACGTCGTGGTGGTTCACGGCGGCCATGGTGGGTTTTTTCGATTTTTTGGGCTTGGGTTGATCAAATTAAACTCAGACGAACCCCCTTCTCACACTCACTCACTCTTCTTCTCACACTCACTACTCGAACCCTAGTTGCGACCTTGTGCAAACCCATTCGACGAACCACTATGCTCCAATGACCCTCCTACTCCAACGACCTCTCTACTTTGATTTTTTTCCTTTTGTTTTTCTTCTTTTTCTTGAACTGTTTTTGTCTCCTTTGTCATGAACTGTCCTCTGTTCTAAACTTCCTCTATTTTGTTTTCTTAATTTGAGAGTTTTAATTATGTTTTTTTCATAATTAATATTTGTTTGTTGTCCTAAGGTTTTATAAGAAAACCTTGTCCCAATTGTTTTTAAGCTATAGGATAATGTAACGGATAAGGACTGACACTGATTCCTCAAACCCTCCTAGTAAGAGGATGGACATTGGATGGAAACATTGCACGGCTGTTAGAGAAAATGATACAAATGAAATATGTTGTAACTACTGCCACAAGATCATGAAAGGAGGAATTACAAGGGAAAACTCCATTTGATTGGAAAGTCGACAAATGTTGCACCTTGTTTAGTATGCCCAAAAGAAGTTTTAGATGAGATAAGGGCAACCGAAAATAGTAAGAGGATAAATTTTCAGTTGCCCTTATCTCATCTTAAACTTCTTTAAGGCATACTAAGCAAGGTGCAACATTCTCTGGCTTTGCAATCAAATGATGTTTTCCCCTTGTAATTACAACTTTCATGATCTTGTGGCAATAGTTACAGCATATTTCATTCATTTCATTTTCTCTAACAGTCGTGCAATGTTTCCGTCCAATGTCTATCCTCTTAATAAGAGGGTCTGAGGAAGCAATGCCAGTCCCTATCCCTGACATTATCCTATGACTGAAAAACAATTGGGATAAAGTTTTATAAGAAAACCTCATGACAACAAACAAATATTAATTCCGAAAAAACAGAATTAAAACTCTCAAATAAAAAAAAAATAAAAAATAAAAAACAGAACAAAGGAAGTTCAGAACAGAGTAGAAAAGGAGACAAAAACAGTTCAAGAAAAAAAATGAAAGGAAAAAAAATATAGTAGAGAGGTCATTGAAGCGAAGGGTCATTGGAGCAGAGGGTTGCCAGACAGAGTAGGTCGCTGGAGTAGGAGGGTTGCTGGAGCAAAGTGAGTCGCCATATGGGTTCACACAAGGTCGCAGCTAGGGTTCGAGTAGTGAGTGCGAAAAGAAGATCGAGTGAGTGAGTGTATGAAGGAGGTTCGTCTAATTTTAATGTGTTTTCGGATCGAGGTATTTTGGTCAACCCAAGCCCAAAAAATCGAAAAAACACAGGAAAATCCCACCACATCCGCCATGGCCACCGTGAACCGCCATGACGTTACGGCCATGGTGGACGCCATATCCCAAATGGCGGGCGCCATTATTTCACCCGAAATGGCACCTAACGGATGGCGGAGGCTATTGTTACGCCTTCATATAACTGTTATGGCACTGCCATAACCGCCATTTGACAACACTGTCTGGAAGACATGCTCAAAAAATCCCTCAAGGGCTCTCGTGTTGACGATATTTATAACAAGCTTGGTTCATATGACATATATGCTCTAGCTTGAGGGGAGTGTGAAATATATGTTTAGGATATGATTGATATGCTTTAATAGTATAGCTAAAATTAGGGATTTCCATATTCATTATTCATTATTAGGTTTCCCTTTTTATGTATCCATTCTTATTATAAATAAAGGTACTGTGTGTGGTAATAACACACAGCACACTAAAGTGCTCCTTTTACAATCTGTAAAGATGTTATTTTTTATGAAAGCACCTTTCCCTTTGCCAAACATCAAACTCAGCCTCCTACAGCTACTACCACTGCCAGAATTTTACCTCTTGGTGTAGTTCCTACCACCTTGCTTCCCTAACCAACTATATCACACTCACCTTCAAACTCTTCTTTTCATGAGCAGCATGATACCCACCAATCTATTCCTTATCCTCAATCTTCTTCTAGTCAACAGTTTTGTCTCATTCTGGCCCTGGTCTGTGTAATTCTGCTTCTGTTGTCTCAGAATCAGCTTCTAGTCTTGACTCTGATTCTGCTCCTGCACAGTCACAGTCTGTTCATCCCATGCAGACTCACTCTAAGTCTGGCATTGTTAAAAGTAGGCTTCCTACTTTATTGCTTACTGCTGGTGAACCTTCCACTGTTAAGTAGGCTCTGGTGTCCCCTTAATGGAGGCAAGCCATGCAGGCTGAGTTTGATGCCTTAATTGCTAATAACACATGGAATTTGACTTCTCTTCCACCAGGAAAGATGTTATTGGTTGTAAATGGGTGTTCAGTGTTAAAGAAAATCCTGATGGGACAGTTAATAGGTACAAAGCTAGGCTTCTTGCAAAAGGGTTTCATCATAAATTTGGCTGTGATTATTCAGAAACCTTATCTCCTGTAGTTAAGCCTGTCCCTATCAGACTAATTCTGACTTTGGCTCTTACTAATCATTGGCCAATTCAGCAAGTTGATGTCAACAATGCTTTCTTACTTAGTCTGTTAACTAAAGATGTGTATATGGTGCAACCACCTGGCTTTGAATCTCCCAATTCTCCTCTTGTTTGCAAGCTACAGAAGGCTATTTATGGACTCAAACAGGCACCCAAGGCCTGGTATGAGAGGCTTACCAAGACTCTCATTGTTTTGGTTTTGTTCAAAGTGTGATCCTCCCTTGCTGATCCTTAAGACTTCTGGCAGCTGCCTATATATTATGATATATGTTGATGACATAATTCTCACAGGCAATTCAACCAGACTGTTGCAATCATTCATTGCTCAATTGCATTTAGTGTTCTCTCTCAAACAGCTTGGTGACCTTGAGTATTTTCTTGGCATTGAAGTCGAGATTCTGCCCAAAGGTTCTCTTCTTCTCTCTCAGTCTAAATACATAGGGATCTTTTACTCAAAGCTGCTATGGAGAATGCCAAAGGTATTGTGATAGGAACTGGACCAGATTTAGAGAGAAAGAAGGAAAAGAATGAATCTTTTATTGAATCTTGGAGACTAGCTCCTGCTGTTACATTTTGTGATTATTCGAGGAAATCACCACCTCCTTACAGAGCTACTAGCTACCTATTCCTCAGCCACAATTGATAAGAACCTTGAGAGAACCACACCACAAAAACTACCTATTGTAGTTGGAGAGCTCAAGGCCTTATAAACCCCACACTAGAATCTCATACTTCCAATGTGGGACTCCAAGTCCCATACCTTGCAATTGGATCCTAACATCCCACCACGCTCCGCAGCTCCGGCGCCCACACAGGCTGGCTGTGCACTAGCCCTTTGACTAGTCCCGGACGAACACTGCAATGTCGGCGTCACCACCCGCGCTTCTCGTTTGCAGCTGGGAGTCATGGTGGAAGGCTCTGACACCAGTTGATAGGAACTGGACCAGATTTAGAGAGAAAGAAGGAAAAGAATGAATCTTTTATTGAATCTTGGAGACTAGCTCCTGCTGTTACACTTTGTGATTATTTGAGGAAATCACCACCTCCTTACAAAGCTACCAGCTACCTTTTCCTTAGCAACCCACCTCCTATTTATAACTACTGCCCCTCTCAAACTAACAGTTAGTTAGACTAACTGAATTACACCTAACAGCTGCCACTAACTGCACCTAACAGCTGCCACTAACTGCTATTCCTATCATATTGCTACTCCCTTACCTGGTGGCCTCAAATTATCCAAACATGGTTCAGAATACATGGAGGATCCTGCCCTGTACAGGTCAATTGTAGGGGCCTTACAGTACATAACTGTCACAAGGCCTGAAATTGGTTACACTGTCAACAAAGTTTGCCAGTTCATGGCACAACCTTTGCTATCTCACTGGAAGGCAGTAAAGAGGATACTCAGGTATCTTAAAGGTACCATTTCCTTTGGGTTACATCTCCAACCACTACCAGCACCTCAGTCCACCACCTACAGCCTCACTGCATTCTGTGATGGTGATTGGGCCTCGGATGTTGATGACAGAATGTCTACTTCTGGTTCCTGTGTCATCTTTGATCCTAACCTCATTTCTTGGTGGTCAAAGAAGCAGTCCTTAGTGGCTCGCTCCAGTGCAGAAGCTGAGTATCGCAGCCTGGCATTACTACCTCTGAAATTCTATGGATTCAGTCTCTTCTTCAGGAATTAAAAATTCTCTGCACCACACTCACTAATTTTTGTGACAATCTGAGTACTGTGGCTCTTTCTCATAATCCAGTTCTTCACTCCCAAACCAAACACATGGAGCTGGACATTTTCTTTGTCAAGGGAAAAAGTTTTGAATCGCTCCTTGGTAGTCACACATGTTCCTGCTCAAGATCAGATTGCAGATGTCCTCACCAAAGCGCTATCTAGTACCATATTTGTTTATCTTAGAGACAAACTAAAAGTTATTGATTTTTATCAATAACCCTGAGTTTGTGGGGGGAGTATAAGAGTCTATGCTTAAAATCTTTGTAATAAAGGTCCACTGTCTAACAGTAGACCAGCAGTAGGCTAGTTTTATCTCTAATAACTAACTTGTGTCCCAAGTTAATTATTGAGTCTAGTCAATGCTGATTCAGCATCTAGTAGCTTCTCTAACACTCTTCTGTCAGTCTATAAATATCTGTAAGATCCTCTCCTCGCTTAAGAAATCAATACAATCATAGTTTTCTGTTTCTGTTGAATCTCAGATTCTTTTAGCAAGAGAGTAAAGACCAGGTAAATAAATGACATAGAAAGTAGGCAAGAAGGAGGAAACTTTACCCTAACCATGGTTCCTGCAAAGTTTAAGACACGCGCTGCAAGCTCACCTGCAGCCCTCATTTTAGCTATACCTTCAGAATCATGAATTTGATGCTCACTTGCGATTTCTGGAAGTATATCTGAACCTACATAAGGAGGCCTTGGTATGTGATCAGGGACAGGGAGATGTGGTGATACTCTCCCATGCCTTAATGGAGGCCTTTTCTTAAACTTTGGCACAACTCGAACTTCACGTTCTCTTCATTTGATCAGACAATGAGTAAGAATCCATATTAAAGTTGCATCTACTTTTTTCTACTTCTAAATAAAAATAAACCTTTATTTGGTTACTAGAAAGCAAATGCAAGAGTAAAGAAGTTCAAAAATTTATTTGCTGAAGAAAGCACTTTTATATTGCTTAACAAAGAAGAAATGAGGGGAGGAAAGGATAAATAGATGATTTGATATCTATCCCCCGTATTCCATGATCTAAATGATAGGGACACTAACTAGACATCAAGCAGATAATGAAAAAAACAGAGAAAAAATGTACAACCCTGATGTCTCTCAATTTTTTTGATAAAAGAAGGATCTATAAAAAAAACTTGGTGCTCATGTACAGCATACCATGCAATTACAATTCAACATCTAATACAAAAAACTACAAATTCAGATTATCAAATAGCTGTACACTGGAGAACTTCTGTGTAAAGAGGATACTCTTAAAGGTAGAACCTTGAACACAAATTCAGATTATCAGTCACAAACAACCGCAACAGCAATTTAAAACCTTGAACACAAAACATTTACTAAAAACATAGAACCTTCCCAGTTTCCATGTTCTCCAAATCCAGATTATTTATTACCTTAAATTATGAACTAAAAATTTCAAATTCAACCAACTAGAAAACTACAAATTCAATAGCATAATTAATTCCAGCAAAGGGAGCTTATAGGGTTGGTTACCTTCTGATATTCATGGCCTCCTCCAACCCCGAAATCTTCCTCGCGAAAACCACGACTTGCTTTCTCGAAAGCGATTGTTTCCCTGCAAAACTTATCGCAAAAGCATTCGTGTGAGGCTTTTAATAAAATTATTTATTTGTTTACGGTTCCAAAACAAATAAAGATGAATATAGTCGGAAATTGGCGAGCCTTGAAGAGTAGAAGAGCGCGAGAGCGTGAGCCGAGAACCGATGAAGGATGACGGAGACGGTGAGCATTCGCCATGATGGGGCGTTGGGATTTTCAGAAATGCGTTGTTAGCGAGCGAAGCAGTGAGCGCCATTGGATGAAGAAGAATAGTATGTGTTCGTGAGTGAGTGAGAGGATAATGGAAAATGGAGGGGTTTTGAGGTTTTAGAAGAAACTAGGATAAAAACTTAAATATATTTTTGCTTAATTTACTTACATATTTTATCATCAAATTTTCATTATTTTATAAATTTTATTATTTAAGTTTTATTTTCATGAATTTTATCACACACCTTTCATAATTTCATAAATTTTATCACTCAACTTTTAATATTTTGTAAATTTTATTTATCTAAATTTTTATTTTTTTTATATTTTACTAACAAAATAATGTAAAAATTCATTTTTTTATATTTTTGTATATTGATTATAGTTATAATTAATATAAAAAAATGACTTTTTGTATCACATGATTATAACGAATATAAAAATTTATTTTTCTATATCTTATATTACAGTCATGTCAAATATCAAAATCAAACCTTTTTTATAAGTTATAGTAAAATTTACAAAAATTAAAAACTTAAGTGATAAAATTTTATTTAAAATCATAAAATTGCGTGATAAAATTTACAATTAAGTCTATATTTTTTCATTGATTCAATCTTATTTTAGTAGTTTATTTTAATAAGCTACTTTGAAATAGCTTATGAAAAATAAGATAACTTAAAAGTTATTAGTTTTCTCTCAATTTTATCTTTATTATTTTATTTGAAATTATGTTTTATCCTTTTATTCAATTTAATAATTATTTTTTTACTATTTGGAAAAACTCCTCTAATCTAATTTATTATTCTTATACGCACACGACAATCAACTTGTTAATTATCATCGTCACCATTAATTAAGGTTATGAATTATTTGAATCATATCAAATTTATAATTCTTTGTGAATTATTTTTATGTTTTTTAAATTACATGAAATAATTTAAACATAATTTCAAATATATATATATATATATATATATATATATATATATACTTCTAAATAGAATATCATATTTTGTAGTCATGAGATGTATATATCCATGTTATTTTTGTATAAATAGAAAAATAAATATTTAAGAAAATTATAAAGAAAAACTAATTTATATTTTTTGTTTTAAAATAATGTTATTAATAAAGTATTTAAATATAAAAAATGATTTTAAACAATATACACAAAGTTTATTTCATTTAAATTTGATATGATTCAAATAATTCATAACCTTAATTA
>PYAF01000877.1:435153-451259 GCA_007407185.1 Glycine tomentella
AAGAAGTGAAGCATCATTAATGTTCAAAGCATAAGGAAAGGCATGCATTGAGTCTGTAATCTTTCTTTCAACCTGTTGTATCATTCACATGCATATGTTTTCTGGATTATCAGGTGAAATCTTTCCTTGTTCTTTGAAGGTGTAAATCTTTTAATTGTTTTCTGTAAAGATTAGCCTATTGTAAATTGGGTTCTTACTTAAAGATTAGAGATAATGTTTCTCTAAGGATTGCTGAGTAGTGTTCTCAGTTTTGGGTTAGTCTCTAAGAGTCTAATAGTCTTTATCTAGGGTTGATAAAGAGAGGCTTGTAATATCTTGTAAGAATATTATTTGCAATAGTGGAACTCTACTATAGTGTTGAGTGGAAGAACTGGATGTAGCTTCATAGTGTTTGAAGTGAACCAGTATAAAATTTATGGCTGATCTTTATTCTTTTCTCTTAATCTCTAAATTGCTTTGGTTATAAATCAAGTTACATTGCACAGAAAGTTTTAAATTGCTTATTGATTTCTTGATAGAGGAATTTGATTGAATACAAGATTCTTGGTTTCAAAAATATTTTTAAAGTGATAAAGATCCTGTGGAAACTCTGAATTGAAAATTTTAATTTACCAAGATTCAACCTATTCACCCCCCTCTTGGTTGTATTAAAGTGTTCCTATCATTTTCAAAGTTCACCATTGTGTTAATGTTAGCATTCCATTGAATGGGTTGACCATTTCTAATTTGAAGGATATTGACAACACTAACGAATCTGACTATTTTCATGGTAATGTGTTTTATAAAAAATTTCTTTAATTTGTTTTTCCTATATTAGTTTTCCTTATGCCTCTATTTGTTTTTTAGATGTTATGGGTATCATGACTGCAATTTCTGAAGAGAAGGTGTCCGTCAAAGATAGAGTTACTACAAGACTTTACTCAATGCAAGGGCAAATTACTTTGTGCACTTTTTGGTGGGTATGTTGATGAGGTGAACGATCTTTTGCTTCCCGGAGGCAATGAGCTTCCAATCATTGTGTTGCAGATTATGAAAAGTGAAGACTTATAAAGGTGATTTTAGAAATTTTATTATTTTACTATTTAATTTATTATTTTACAATCACGGTTTTGTATATTTAATCATTATCACAAGATGATTGCTCTTGGATGGGTTTGAGGTCGATGTTCCTCTTCGTGTTATCCAACACACCAAGAGGTTTGTTGCATTCAAAGAAGATTTTTGGAATTGTTTTCTAGGAAGGAGACTATTTGCAAGCTTACTTTTGTTGAACTCTTTGTTTAATCCTTTAGTTGTTTGGAGAAAAACTTGAAATTTATTGTCTGATGGTATTTATGACAAAAGGAAAGAATTGAAACTGCCAAGCAATCATTTTTATTTTTAATATCATTATATTTTTATATATTTTAAATAGATAAAAAAATTGGTTTTAGATCTTCTTATTAATTGAAGATGATACAATGAAAAAACTGTTTGATAGAGATTGAGAAGTTAATGGTATCAAATGGGAGATCTTTGAAGGAGTTTGAGTCAATATTATTGATTTCTGATAAAAGTTTTTGATCAATATAGTAATATGTTTTTGTTCATTGAGCTCAATTATGACGTGAATGAAATGTGAATATTATTTGATGAACATGTAATCATGCTTAACGAGGATCAAAAAGTTGTGTACAATCATGTAATTCATGCATGTAATTCCAACCAAGGTGAATTCTTTTTTATCTATGGATATGGAGGTATGGTAAGACTTTCTTATGAAAGACATTGTCTTATAAATTGTTATCAAATAAAAGATTGTGTTAAATGTAGCTTCAAGTGGTATTGCATCTTTTGTTTTCTTGGTGGTAAAATTGTTCATCCTTAATTTGCAATACCATTATTATTGAATGAGGATTCTTGATATTCTATTAAGCAGGAAGTTTGAAATTAGAATTGTTGAAACACACTACCTTGATCATATGGGATGAAGCACCTATGGTTATAATTAGTAGATTTCCTATTGTGTTATAATATTGACGATAATTTGCATAAGACTTTTGATGAAAAAGTTGTCATTCTCAGTTGTGATTTCAAACAAATTTTGGTTGTTGTGCCTAATGCAAGTAAAGATGAAACTATTTTGGCCACCAATAACTCTTCTCAATTGTGAAAATGTTGTTAAACTTTGAAATTAACTCAAAACATGCGTTTGAAAAGTGGGTTGAATAATGTGGATGAAAGTGAAAAGAGGACATTTTCATATTGGATTCTTGCTTTAGTGATGGTCAAGTTGGTAATTACAATAGCACTGAAATTGATATTGGCATTCCTCATTCTTTAACCGCGAACAATTCTCATAAGCCTATTCAAGCTATAGTTGAGTCTATTTATAGTGGTTTGTTGCATAATTTGGGTAATGTTGAACACCTTCAAGATAGAGCAATTTTGACACTTACTTTAAAAGTTGATGAGAACATTGATGTTCATTCTGATTGGTTGACAACTGAAATTTTTAATAATATCAAGTTATATTTGGTCTTTCTGATCATCGTTTAATATTGGAAAAAGGTATCTTGTAATGCTTATAAGAAATTTAGATATGTCTCTTGGTTTATCTAATAGAACCAGACTCATTATTGAAGCGTTAAGAATTAATATAATCGGAGTTGTTATTGTTACATAAACTAATATTGGAGCTAAAGTTTACATCCCAAGATTAAACTTGGTTCCATATGATCGAATGACTCATTTTAAATTTCAAAGACATCAATTTTTTTTCTCTTGGTTTGCTTTGCAATACAATCAATAAAAGTCAAGGCCAAAGTTTGAGATAAGTTTATGTGTTTCTTCCAAGCCCCATAGTTACAAATGAACAACTATATGTTGCATTCTCTTGAGTTAAAAATAAATCTCAATTAAAAGTTCTCATATGCGATTATGATAACAACAAAATAAAATTTGTACTAAAATTATTATATACAAAGAAGTGTTTCAGAAGAATTAACTATCTATACTTGCATTATGCTTTCTATTATTTTCTTTGAATGCTTAATTAGTTTAAATTATGTTTTCCTCATTTTGATTTAAAACAAAATTGATTTAATCTAAATTTGAAATAGAAGATGATGATGATGATAATGATAATAATAACAATAATTGGAAAAAAATTGTAAAATCTTAATAAAAATAATTTCATTCTTATAAGTTCTATGAGAAAATAAAAAGAATAGTAAAAAAAAGTAAAAGAATAGTATGATCTAAAAACTATTTATAAAATTAAACATTCTAAGTATATCCTTTTTTTTCTTTTAATGAAGATCACTACACACTGTTCTATTCTAAATAAGAGTTTTGATTTTTAGTCTTATTCATTTACTTGAATTTGTTTGTTTGCATGTTTTTATTCCTTGATTCCTTGATGATGCTAAAGTTTATTTTAACTGTTACATAATATTGAACAAAGAAAGAGTATAGGGGACAGAGAAGTAGGTGAACTAATTGGTAAAATAACTAGTGTAAGGAGGTGTACAAATACAATTTGGAGATGTGTTTAGCAAAAGACCTCTGGAAAGAAAAGTATGTGTTAGTTGCCATTAGGAATGTGTAGGATAGGCCCATTTGAATAAAAACATGATGAGGCTGGAGCTTTCTACACCATTCATAATTTCTCCTACACCATTATTTTTTTGATTTTCCAAAAATACCCCTGGCAGCTACTTTCCTCTTATATTTCTGTAACTGACCTTCGTTGGTTGCGCTTTCCCTTTTGGAAACCTTATTCACTTAATTTTTTGCACGTTGATTGCTGGAAACACTGTGCATTGGTGGTTTTCAGTGGCATTGTGTTGATTTCGTCGGAGTTATCGCGTGGTGGTGGCCGTCGGAGTCGTGAAGTGGTGTCGGGGTTGCAGAGGTGGGTGGTTCTGGTTTTTTTGTTTTGTACGGATTGGGTAATCCATATGGGATTTACAGATTACGGATTACCTGATCCGTATGGGATTTACGGATTACGTAATCCGTATAGATCATACGGATTGGGTAATCCATATGTTATTAAATCAGCAGTTTGAGCAAAAAATTAAAAAAAATGGTTAAAACATATATTTAAGGAAAATTTACCTTAGTTTTTTTAAAAATTATTTGAGTGACTTAATATAGAAAGTTAGTTTTTGGATTTCAATTAGAATTGAGTTTAATTTCTAAAATTATTTGAGTGAGTAAATACAATTTAGAAATTTGTGGATTGTTTATGTATGTAGATGATTATTAAGACTTTAGCGAATAATTTAAAAAATGTTATTTTATGGATTGGTTATGTAAATGGTGATTTATTTGTGTGTGTTTTTAGCAATGATTAAATAAAATGTGTAGTTGTAAGGATGGACACCAATGAGTGGATATATGAAAGTATTTTGTCAGAAGAAAATTATATGGATGAAGACATCGGAGCGGACCCTGATGCATTTGAAGATTCTGTCAATCTCATCAAGTGCTTCAAACTGCTTCTTATCACTTATTTTTCTGATTATGGAGCTCTTAAACTTCACCTGCTTAGTGACATTCTCAGCCTTGCCCAAATCTTCATCAGATTTAGAATGCAACATAGAGAGTTCATCAAAGACAACATCAATACTTAGAATGACCTTTCTTTTAGATGGAGACTAGACTCAGAATCCTTTGACTCTATCACCATAGCCCCTAAAGAATCCCTTCTTGGCTTTGGACTTCAGCTTACCTTCACTTACGTGATAGTTTGCCAGACATCCAACACATTCAACATTGAGTATTCAACTAGTTTGTTAGACCATAACTCAATAGGGGCCTTGAAGTTTATGGAAGTGGATGGTGAGTGATTCACGAGATAACATGTTATGTTGATTGCCTCAGCTCAAAAACTCCTATTCAGTCTTAAATTTGTTCTTTATCTAGTCCATGGAAAAACATTTGAATTCATTGGGTATTTGGGAAAGTCATTCATTGTTTTTCATTCTCAATGTTTCCATAAATCACTTTGTTGTGTTCTGATCCAATTCCAAAGCAAGTTTCAAAATCACCAGCTGATGATTCTTTCCAAAACATGTTATGTACAAGAAAATTTTTATGTTTTAAGTCCCAAAAAGAGTTATATGTATTCTACAACTATGCTAACAGAAAAAAAATTATTCATTAATGTGTACTACCAAAAAGAGGGAAACGTCTATGTACACATATCAAAGTGTAGGTGTTTTTGAATGTACTTAAAGTTGTTAAATGATTAAATTAAGAAGATTAAAGATGAATTATCCATTTGTGTAGGTGTTTGAATCCCGTGATGCGGTATTGAAATGGGCTCGTGGGTTTGCATTTGAGAATGGTTTTGTAGCCGTTATAATGAGGAGTGACACAAAAATCGAAAAAATAGGAAGAGCGTCATTTTTGTTAATTGGTTGTGAAAGGAGTGAAAAATATAGATAATGGAAAAAAGGTTTGACACATTTGACCACTAGCATTAGAAAATGCGAGTGTCCTTTTAAGCTGCAGGGCAAACCAATTTCGGGAGGTCAAGGGTGGATGGTGAAGCTAATATGTGGTAATCACAATCATGTTTTGGCTAAGTCATTATGTGGACACCCATACGTTGGTCCATTAACTGAAGAGAAGAAGATCATTGTTGCAGATATGACAAGGTCAATAGTGAAACCAAAGAATATTCTACTAACTTTGAAGGAGCACAATGCGAATAATGTCACAAGTTTGAAGCAAGTATACAATGCAAGATATGCATACCGCACACGTATAAGAGGCGATAACACTGAAATGCAACAGCTAATGAAACTTCTTGAACGTGACATGTATATTCATTGGCATAGATTGAAGGATGAAAATGTTGTTCGTGACTTGTTTTGGGCACATCCAGATGCGGTAAAGCTGAGTAATGCATATCATATGGTGTTCCTCATAGATAGTACCTACAAAACAAACAGGTACAGACTTCCTTTGCTTGACATTGTTGGTGTGACACCTACTGGGATGACATTCTCAGCTGCATTTGCTTATTTAGAGGTGGAACGTATAAGTAATGTTGTGTGGGTCCTTGAACGGTTTAGAGGGATTTTTCTTAAAAGTGAATTTTTCCCTAAAGTGATTGTTACGGATAGAGATTTAGCAGTGACGAGTGCAGTTGAAACCGTATTCCCAGAGGCAACCAATTTGTTGTGTAGGTTTCACATTGACAAGAATGTGAAGGCTAAATGTAAAACTTATATTCGGCAGCAGAATGCGTGGGATTTTGTCATGGATGCATGGGGATAATCTGTCAAATGAACTATCTTCATTGATCGAATGCAATTGTATATTAATAGATGCAGTTGCCCAATATGTTGATTTGAGAGATGTGTAGACATATATGAAAACAGTGCAAATGTATTTCTTCTGTGATATAAAATGTTCAATGAGTAAAAACATGTTATGTACAAGAAAATTTTTATGTTTTAAGTCCCAAAAAGAGTTATATGTATTCTACAACTATGCTAACAGAAAAAAAATTATTCATTAATGTGTACTACCAAAAAGAGGGAAACGTCTATGTACACATATCAAAGTGTAGGTGTTTTTGAATGTACTTAAAGTTGTTAAATGATTAAATTAAGAAGATTAAAGATGAATTATCCATTTGTGTAGGTGTTTGAATCCCGTGATGCGGTATTGAAATGGGCTCGTGGGTTTGCATTTGAGAATGGTTTTGTAGCCGTTATAATGAGGAGTGACACAAAAATCGAAAAAATAGGAAGAGCGTCATTTTTGTTAATTGGTTGTGAAAGGAGTGAAAAATATAGATAATGGAAAAAAGGTTTGACACATTTGACCACTAGCATTAGAAAATGCGAGTGTCCTTTTAAGCTGCAGGGCAAACCAATTTCGGGAGGTCAAGGGTGGATGGTGAAGCTAATATGTGGTAATCACAATCATGTTTTGGCTAAGTCATTATGTGGACACCCATACGTTGGTCCATTAACTGAAGAGAAGAAGATCATTGTTGCAGATATGACAAGGTCAATAGTGAAACCAAAGAATATTCTACTAACTTTGAAGGAGCACAATGCGAATAATGTCACAAGTTTGAAGCAAGTATACAATGCAAGATATGCATACCGCACACGTATAAGAGGCGATAACACTGAAATGCAACAGCTAATGAAACTTCTTGAACGTGACATGTATATTCATTGGCATAGATTGAAGGATGAAAATGTTGTTCGTGACTTGTTTTGGGCACATCCAGATGCGGTAAAGCTGAGTAATGCATATCATATGGTGTTCCTCATAGATAGTACCTACAAAACAAACAGGTACAGACTTCCTTTGCTTGACATTGTTGGTGTGACACCTACTGGGATGACATTCTCAGCTGCATTTGCTTATTTAGAGGTGGAACGTATAAGTAATGTTGTGTGGGTCCTTGAACGGTTTAGAGGGATTTTTCTTAAAAGTGAATTTTTCCCTAAAGTGATTGTTACGGATAGAGATTTAGCAGTGACGAGTGCAGTTGAAACCGTATTCCCAGAGGCAACCAATTTGTTGTGTAGGTTTCACATTGACAAGAATGTGAAGGCTAAATGTAAAACTTATATTCGGCAGCAGAATGCGTGGGATTTTGTCATGGATGCATGGGGATAATCTGTCAAATGAACTATCTTCATTGATCGAATGCAATTGTATATTAATAGATGCAGTTGCCCAATATGTTGATTTGAGAGATG
Organism: Glycine tomentella; assembly: GCA_007407185.1. Classification (NCBI taxonomy): domain Eukaryota; kingdom Viridiplantae; phylum Streptophyta; class Magnoliopsida; order Fabales; family Fabaceae; genus Glycine; species Glycine tomentella. The sequence continues at coordinate 442,875 of PYAF01000877.1, forward strand.
TGTAGACATATATGAAAACAGTGCAAATGTATTTCTTCTGTGATATAAAATGTTCAATGAGTAAAAACATGTTATGTCATATCAGTGTTCTGAGTAACTGTTTGAAATTCCAAATAAATTTTCCTAATCTCTAATAATCAATGTACAATAACATAAATATCAAAGATTGTGCTAATGAGAAGGCCTCCTCTGCGGTCGGAAACTCCATCTAGGTTGGGTGTAGACAAGGCCATCCTCAGTCACGCCTCGAACATGGTGCAGGAGCTGCTCTATCATGGAGTATGCATCTGTGCCTTCTATGACCATCCTTATTTCAAGCATATGCTGGAGGCCCTCTGCAACACGTTGGCACACATGCTACAAATAAACAATAAAAATGGTTAACAAATGGAACAACATGTATTGAACATGAAATACTTATGAAATTAACAATGAATACCACGACATGAACTGGTCTCTGCTCATCTCCATCAGTGGGTGGATTAGTAGCAGCATCATGGGAATGGGTTTGGGATGGTGCAGGCTCAGGCACTGGTGGAATCTGGGAAGGCTCAAGCACTGGTGGAATCTGGGAAGCCGCCTCCTCATACCGAGAGAGGGTCATGAATGGATGGGAAATGCGGAAGAACCACCCCATATATGCAGCACCACAGTGACCTGGATAATCAACCAAGTCTCCGGTGGGCACCTGTAGTCTAGGAAGTGGGTCCACCTATCTTCGACATCTTCAACGGAAGGAACATCTGAGGATGGCAGGGGTGGAATTTATTGAACATACCCAAACTGCCTAACCACCTTCTCCGGTAAGTACGAGGTCAGATGAGGACCCCATCTGAGGAATCCAGAATACATGGAGATGACCTCAAACTCCCTGTGGGCACGATGCTCCCCATATGGTGTCCAGCATACATCAGACGGTGTCAACCTATCTATACGTTTACGATAGGTTGACACCGGTAAGGCCTTCGCGCTCTTTCAACTACAGGCATGAGGTTGCCTCTAATCGTACTGCTCATCCGCAACCATATTTCCTATAATAGGAAAATGCTCGTATATCCAGCACTACAAATTTCAAACAATAAAAGTCAGGAAACATTGCAAACAACACATCCGCAACCAATAAACTCTGATAATTAGACACATCATACAAGGTCATTACCTGTAACAGAGAGATGTAGCCTGCAAGATGTTTCCCGTGGTGCTTACATGCGTAGCTCAGGTTCTCATACATGTGGATAAGAGCACTCGCACCCCATGCAAGACCCGCAGACCGGTCAAAGTCTCTGAAAGCCTCTAAGAATGCCACAGCTATATGTGTGGCACTCTTGTTGGCAAACAACGTGCATCCAACAAGGTTAAGTAGATATGCCCTAGCGGCCAGTATCCACTGTCTCGACTCCACCTTCGCATAATACAGTTCCCGGAGCCATGATAGCCTAACATAAGCACCGTGACACTGTGTCGTCTCAGTGGAAGCCTCTTGTACAGCCACATCGAGTAGCTCTACTAACAACCCGATCGCCTCTCCGATGTCTAACTGCTCGTACGTGTCGAATGTGCCCATAACAGGGAGATGCAGCAGTGATGACACGTCATCCAGCGTCAGTGTCATCTCTCCCACAGGCAGATGAAATGAACATGTCTCGGGGTGCCATCGCTCAAAAAATGCGGATAACAACCTCCTATCTCCAGTCTCCACTGAGCATCCAATCAATGGAGTCAGGCCAGTAGCTACGATAAAACCTTCAATCTCAGGTACAGGCTTCCCGAATTTAATGACCTTACGGCCATGGGAAGCAAGCTTCAACTCTGGACATTCCTGCATTGAAGACATCATTTAAGGTAAATCATTAATGGATAACCAAATGACTTTCACGTTGGACTATGTAGTTGAACATGTTAATACTTCTCCTGCCCAGACTCGTAGAGCCACATGATCGGCAAACTCGGTAAGCACCGAAGAATCTTCCGGCCCTCCGGGAAAAGATTCATAAGCTGTGTCCATATCCTCGATCACCGGGTCAGCAATCTCTGTATCAGGCTCAGGCACAGGAGGATCATCATGAATAGCAACACCTGCCCTATGACGACAGACAGATGCGGTAGGCCTACGCCGCTCAGGGGCATCTTCAGGATGACCTCTATCATGTGTAACCGCAGAACGGTCGAGACTTCGACCAACAGCCCGACGCACTCCTCCTCTCGTCTTAGCCATAATCTGCATCCACATAGTGTTTTTCAGCTTTTGAGCTTCAACAACAAGATCATTGGATACTAGTGTCATTCAGAACCATACCAAATAATGAAGTCCAATAATGAAGTCCAATTCACAAGCATATCAACAACTGTAATTCACAACCTTACCATATATTTAACTCCAAACTTAATCAAAACCAACCAATAATGATTTGAAAACAACGCTACACAAGCATACCAAACAAAGAAGTCCAATACTAATGCAAACCAACCTATAATGGGTTGAACAAGTGCAACTCACAAGCTTACCATATAATAAAGTCCAATCCTAATTAAAACCAACCAATAATGATTTGAAAACAACGCTACACAAGCATACCAAACAAAGAAGTCCAATACTAATGCAAACCAACCTATAATGGGTTGAACAAGTGCAACTCACAAGCTTACCATATAATAAAGTCCAATCCTAATCAAAATCAACCAATAATGATTTCAAAACAACGCTTCACAAGCATACCAAATACTCAAGTCTAATTGTAATCAAAATCGAACTATTTATGGGTTCTGCACCTGCCTTGCACAATGGACCATATAATCAACTTCAATTCTAATCAAAACCAACCTATAAATCTTTTCAAGAAGCGACATTCACAAGCATGGTCCATTTATAATCAAATCAACTCATGAAACTATATATTTTCACCCAGAGGCACATAGATTTAAATAATACTTCATTATTATTCATTTAATTTTAAAAAATTCAATTTTAAAAGCATACAACTGGGATACAGATTGGGCAATCTGTATGAGGCATACGGATTGGACAATCCATATAAGGCATACGGATTGGGCAATCCGTATGAGTCATACGGATTGGTTAATCCGTATGCCTCATACGGATTGCCCAATCCGTACGACACTGCCCAACAGATTAGCGGATCCGTTTCCTACAACACCCTCCACACACCACCATAAGCACGAATTGCAAAAGAAATCACTCACCAAGGTCACGAGACGCACAAACAACCACCACCAATCAAGTATCCATGAATAAAGCTCCACCAATGTGCGGCGGAGTGAACAGCAAACAACGACTTGCAACGGGAACTATCAAAGCCAATGTCATTGAACAGGGAAGAAGAACGAAGTCAATGCTGTGCTTGCCGGAGAAGAATGCCCTCAGGGATTCAAGGAGTGTGATCGTTGACAGGGGAGAAGAAGAGGGAAGAAGAAAAGTTTAAAATAAAATTATATAAAGAAATTTTAAATTAAAGGGGTATAATGGGAAATTCACTGTGTCAAAATGGTGTATGAGAAGAAGTGAATGGTGTAGGAAGCTGGATACACATGATGAATGCAGATTCTTCCTATCACTCTAACAAACGTTTTAGAAAGAAAAGATATGACCCATTTTTGAAATTTATGAGGCCCATTTGAAGATTCATTTAATTTAAAATGAAAAGGTGCACTTCATACACCATTAAAAGTTCTACTACACCATTAGTAAAACAGTGTGTTTCCACAATTACCCTTCAATATTAGGTATATTATTTTTTTAAATCATTACAGTTTCTCCTTCTCCTCCGTTGCTTTAGCTGCATCGCCGATTTCTCCTTCGTTCATTCGTCCTCTCATTCTCCAGCTAACCGTGGTGGTCCATGGTGGCATTGGTTGGTGGTGTTGAATTGAGGGGGAGCCACTTGAAGCACAAAGGATAAATTAATTCAAGAACGAAGGTTTTGAACTTTCAACATGCTATAAAGCCTTGAAGATTAATTTGTGATTGAATGTAAAAGGAAGAAAGCATTTCTGGTGATCCAAGTGCATTGCATTCATATCATTTATTGAATCTATGTGGTGATGAGAAAGAGTTCACAAGGCTTTGATAAAATTGCATAAGTTTTTAAATCAAATCATAAGGTTTTGGAAAAATAAGTTTCTTTCTGGTATAATCGATTATTTCAACAAAACAATCGATTATTTTGATCTTTGTATTTTCTGGAAAACCTTTCAAGAACAATGTAATCGATTACTTGTCGGGTTAATCGAATGATTCACTTTTTAGAATGCCTTGATGAACATTGTAATCGATTACCAATGAACTGTAATTTACATCAGCTAAAATTAGAAATCATCTTTCTGTCTTAATCGATTACCCAAGATAGTAATCGATTACATCATATGCTATGCTTGCATGATTTTTTGTTTTAATCGATTACCAAAATCAGTAATCGATTACCCAATGCATATTTTGGCTTAGAAGCTTTCTGGCTTAATCGATTACCAGAGTTTGTAATCGATTACATAGTTCAAACTCGTTTTATATACCTTCCTGGTATAATCGATTACTCATCGTAATAATCGATTATTTTGATTGAAAAACATACCCATAATTTTTATGAACACATTAATCGATTACAAGCTTGATTTAATCGATTATATAAGTAAAATACTCGATTACAGGAGCGTATTTAATCGATTACCAATGGTTATAAATGTTTGTTATAAATAGACCTTTGGCTCAGCTATTTTTCTAACTTGACCAATTCATATTACTGAGCATTCAAAGGCTTTTCAAACACTCTTTAGTGATTCTCTAGGTTCATAATGTTCTTGCTTTCACAATACTTTCATGAGTTGTTAAATTGAAGACAAGGCAAGAAGGTTCTTTACAAAGTTTTAAGGAAGTAATGTTCTGAATCTGTTTTCAACATACAACCTGATTAATCATTCATATGTGCATCATTCATTGGATCATCAGGTGACTTCTTTCCTTAAACTTTGTAGTTGTATCACAATTGTTCAATTTCTGTAAAGATTGGCTTATTGTAAATGGGTTTATTGCATGATAACTAGAGATAAGGTTTCTCTAGAGGTTGCTGAGTAGTGTTCTCAGTGGGGTTTGGTCTCTAAGGGTCTAATAGTGTTTTAGATCTCTGAACTTTATCTAGAGTTGATAAAGAGAGGCTTGTAATATCTTGTAGGAATATTATTTGCAATAGTGGAACTCCATTCTAGTGTTGAGTGGAAGAACTGGATGTAACTTCATAGTGTTTGAAGTGAACCAGTATAAAATTGTGGCTGATCTTTATTCTATTCTCATCATCTCTTATTGCTTTGGTCTTTGATTCAAACTACTTGCACAGAAAAGATTTCAATTGTCTATTGATTTTCTTGACAGAGGAATTTGATTGAATATAAGATTGGTTGATTTGAAAACAATTTTAAAGTGATAAAGATCCTAAGGAAAACTCTGATTTGAAAATTTTAAATTACCAAGGTTCAACCAATTCACCCCCCTCTTGGTTGTTTAGAAGTATTCCTATTATTTTCAGGTGGCGTGGTGGTAATCTTCTGTGGTTGGTGGCGGCACTGGTGAGGTCAGTGGTCTAATTTGGTTTGGTCTATGATAGGGAGATTTGAAGACCATATGGATTCGGTAATCCGTACACCCCATACGGATTGGACAATCTGTATAAGGTTTATGGACCAAGTAATCCGTATATCTTATACGGATTGTCCAATCCGTATAGGGTGTACGGATCAAGTAATCCGTACACCTTATACGGATTGTCTAATCCGTATGGGGTGTTTCTTTAAAAAAAATGCTTTTAAAATATTTAGGAACATAATTATTGATGATTATATGCTATTGATTCTGGGTGTTTGTTTACATGTGATTTTCAACAACAATGAGCTGTTAAATATAGAGATGTAATAGCCCATCATAAGCTTTTAGGCCTTGAAATCCGTAATGGGATTGGAACTGAACTTAGCTTAGTAACTTTCTGCATTAAGACTTAAGAGTTCTCTGAACCCATCTTTTTACTGTGATACTACCCATGTTGTTGAGATTTGACATCCACTATAGATATGACCAATGTAGTCCTTATAAGGTTTGGACAATTTTTACCTTAGAAGTCGATTTTCTGGGAGTTTAGTTAAGCCTATAGCCAAAATTCTAAAATGATATTAGTGTCTATCCCAAAATTGTTATTGGGTCACCCTGTATTTGTTTAAATTCAATATGTGAAATCGTAGGTGTGAGGAGTGTGTTGAGATCCCACTCCAAATAGAGGCATCACAATATAGTCGTTATAATGCTTGAAAAAAGTTATGTTAGAAGCCAGTTTTGTAGGGTAAATTAGGTTCTAAGCCCAAATTATAAGACATAGTATATCCTAGCCCCCATTGTCACTTTTGATGCTATAAATGTATGAATATTTCCACTTTTTGGTTCCAATTTTTCCTCCACTTCAAATCTAAATCCAAATGGAAGCAATCACCAACTGATATCTTTTATGTGCATTTCTTATTGAAAGAGTATCTAATATGTAAACAAATGTTGTACAGATTATGAGTAAGACTAGAGGAATGCGACAGACTCTTGGACGAGTAGTCGATCGAGCATTGGGTAGAAATGTCGGAGGTAACGAAGATGAAACCACTGAGAGGCGTAGGCCAACGGCATCTGTTCGTCGACAAAGGGCAGGTGTTCATGTTCCTAAGGAGCCTCTTGTTGAGGATCCATCTGTGGAGGCAGATGTGCCTGCAACAGAGGAGGACATTAGTAGTGAGCATGAATCTGGGCAGGAGAGGTAATAGTATGATGAATTACATAGTAATCGGGTTCAAGTTGGTTGATTATCCATCATTGTAAACTGATTGATGTCCTTATTTCAGGAACGTCCTGAGTTAAAGTTGGCTTCCCATGGACGTAAGGTTGTTAAATTCGGGACGCCTGCAGCTGAGATTGAAGGCCTAGTTGTTGCTACAGGACTTACTCCTCTGATTGTTTGCTCATTAGAAACTGGCGATAGGGGATTGCTTTCATCATTTGTAGAACGATGGCACGCTGAAACATGTAGTTTTCATTTGCTGGTGGGGGAGCTGACCTTGACACTTAATGACGTTGCATCATTGTTACATATCCCTATAATGGGTGCCTTCCATTCCTTCGATCAGATTGACGTCGGCGATACCATTACATTACTGGTGGAATTGCTTGAGGTCACTATCGGAGAAGTTGAAGCTAAAAATGACACAGTGCCACGGGGCATATGTGAGACTATCATGGCTGCGGGAGGTTTATTATGTGAGGTGTCAGGCCAGGCAGTGGATATTAGCAATGAGGACATATTTGCTGCATCTTGTTGGCTGCACTTTGTTTGCCAACAAGAGTGCCACACATATAGGTGTGGTTTTCTTGGAAGCTTTCTGTGACTTAGACCAAGCTGCGGGATTTTCTTGGGGAGCTGCCGCTCTTGTCCATATGTACGACAACTTGAATTACGCATCTCACCACCACGAGAAACATCTGGCTGGATACATTACTTTATTACAAGTAACCATATTGACTAATTCTCGTGTTGATGTGTAAACCACAGTGTCACTGTGTGTGTTTTATATTGAAGTTTTGTTAACCTGATTGTTGTTCAATTATGCAGTGTTGGATATATGAGCATTTTCCCACAGTAGGAAATGTGGTTGCAGATGACCACTATGACGAGAGGCAACCACGTGCCTGTCGGTGGAAGGGTGCCAAGGCCTTACCTATGACTACCTATCGTAAATGCATAGATAGGTTGACAACTAATAATGTATGTTGGACACCATATGGGGAGCACCGTGCATACAGGGATTTCAACTTGATTACTTTATGTTGATTCAAGAGGAGTCATGCAATGAATGTGTAACGACCTATATATTTACTTATTTTTATTTTTACTTAAGGATAAATTTCTAAGATACGTATAATAGTAACGTTTTTAAAATGTAAAATCTGCAAAAGATTTGTTACTTATATACATAGCCAATGTCTCTGATAAAATTTTTTATATAATACAAGTACACTACTTTCTCAAATATCCAGCTTGTTATATAACTTCTTTTATATTTCTTCACTACTCCAAGGCTTCATGAACCCATCATTGCCATCTAAAAAAAACATGAAACAAATCGGGTGAGAAATAAATTTCTCAGTAGGAAAAGCTAAATCCCGAACTTATTAGTAGGTTAGTAAAATCATTCAAATAATCAAACACATCCACAAGAAATATGCAACTATATGAATGCATGAGATGAACTATCCCAGGGCAAATGGCCTCCACATATCGTACTGTATATGGCCACACTGAGTGTGGACGCTGCTATAGTCTTACGCAAACATGCATGAATTTTGCCATA
>PYAF01000877.1:458865-470003 GCA_007407185.1 Glycine tomentella
TGCTGAGGACAGACTCTTGCATTATATAATCACTTATGTGATCACTCCAAGAGCAACCAACCATGCCCAAGCAACTGATGAGGATCTTCAGTTGGTGTATGGGCTGAAAAATCATATACCCATCAATTGGGTGCTCATCATTGAAGAAATTATGTTAAAATCTAAAAGGTTAGTCAATTATCCTTTTCCATACCCTGTGTTTGTCTCTAGGTTGATTGATTATTTCAACATTAATGTTGAAAATGAGGTGGTAGACAACACAAACTCTTCAAACAGCCAGATCAAAGGGAAACATCTAACAAAGATGGGTATGAGAAAAACCCCTGATGGCTGGGTGATGGCCAACCAAATTGGAGCCGCTGCACAAGGTGAGGAGATTGCTGCTGACAGTAATGATCCTTTGGCTGATTCTGCAAGTGAAGGTGAAGCATCTCAACAACCCCTTCATTCTCAATTTGAATCTTTCATGCTAGCCAAGATGGATGGCCTTCTACAAATGTATCATGAGTTTAGAGCAGAAACTCAAGGCTCATTCAGAGAGATCAATGCCAGGCTAGATGACATTGAAGATACCTTGAAGATGGATGATTTTGAAGACTTATAGAGTCTTAGTTTATTTTTTTTTGCTTTTATTTGTACTCTATTTTTTTATGTTTAAGTTGTGTCATGTATTCCTTATTCCTCCATTAATGAATAATTATGCTACTGCTTCCCTTTATCTGTTGTGCTTTACTAATTTTTGTCTTTAAAAAGCCAAATAGGGGGAGAATTGATTAAGGGGGAGTGAAATTAAATATACTCTGTTTGCCCCTGTTTTCTGTTCAATTTTTTGTCCAAAATTTGAATTGAATGAATGCTGGAATTTAGGGGGAGTTTAGGTGTAAATTGGAACACAATCAATTGACATAAAGCTTAATTGAAGTTTCATGAATCATACTTGCTTTAACACTTGTTTCTTGGCAAAAGGCAATTGAAATTTTTCAGGTATATAAAGCTTGAGGTTCATCAATGGATTCCCAATTCATCTCCAAGTATCTAAGCTTAATCAAATTGAAGATTTGACATGTTTAAAGCCAAAAAAGGGGGGAGATTGTTGATTCAAGAGGAGTCATGCAATGAATGAACTGGAATCAAGTCTTAAGTATTTTTGCTTTCAACATGCCTCAGTGGAAAATATCAAAGAAAGCTATTGAAGACCAAATTGATTCATGTAAAAGGAAAGCTTAGTAATCTGATAATCCAAAAGCATATCATGCATAAACATTCATTCAGGGTTGTTATAATTAAGGTCTAAGTAAAAGGCATTCACAAGTAAAAGATTTAAAAAGATAAGTTTTTGGAAAAATGTTGTTTTCCTGCATTAATCGATTACTGCATTGATGGCATCAATTATTTTGTTCTCCATGCCTTCTGGAAAACACATCAAGATCATTGTAATCGATTACATATCGAATTAATCGATTATATAGGCTAAATAAGAAAAATCATGTTTACTGCCTTAATCGATTACCAACTATTTGTAATCGATTACATCCATGCAAATGAATAACATGTCCTGCTGGCTTAATCGATTACATGTCTTTCTAATCGATTATATAGTATATATGAAAATATAGGACTGACTGACTTAATCGATTACCACATTCTTGTAATCGATTACTTAGTGCATTTACAAAAACATGTGTGACTGTCTTAATCGATTACTTCACGAAATAATCGATTACATTGTTCATTGCTCAAAACCCAGAAAATATCAGGAGCATTTTAATCGATTACATTCTTGGATTAATCGATTACATATGCGAAATAATCGATTACAGGAGCGTGTTTAATCGATTATTTTCAGTTAAAAAGCTGTTATAAATAGAAACCTTTTGCTCTATTTTTAAAAAACTTCGAGAAATTCGTATACTGAGCAATCACAAACGTTCATGAGCTTTCTTTAGTGAGATTTTTGAGTTTCTAACATCATATAGGCTTCACAAATTCGTATGGGTTTTTGATTTGGTGAAGTGAAGCATCATCATTGTTTCAAAGCATAAGGAAAGGAATGCATTGAGTTTGTAATCTCTCTTTCAACTTGATTGAATCATTCATATGCATATGTTCTTTGGATTATCAGGTGATATATTTCCTTAGTCTTTGAAGGTGTAATTCTTTTAATTGATTTCTGTAAAGATTGGCTTATTGCAAATGGGTTTCTTGCTTAATGTTTAGAGATAGTGTTTCTCTAAGGGAAACTGAGTAGTGTTCTCAGTTTGGGGTTTGGTCTCTAAGGGTCTAATAGTGTTTTAGATCTCTGAACTTTATCTAGGGTTGATAAAGAGAGGCTTGTAATATCTTGTAAGAATATGTTTTTTTGCAATAGTGGAACTCTACTCTAGTGTTGAGTGGAAGAACTGGATGTAGCTTCATAGTGTTTGAAGTGAACCAGTATAAAAATCTGTGGCTAATCTTTCTTCTCTTCTCTTCATCTCTAAATTGTTTTGGTTGTGATTCAAATTGTTTGCACAAAAAGTTTTTCTCAGCTTATTGGTTTCTTGACAAAGGAATTTGATTGAATACAAGAGTCTTGGTTTTAAATATTTTTAAAGTGATAAAGATCCTGTGGTAACTCTGATTTGTAAAATTTTAATTTACCAAAGTTCAACCAATTCACCCCCCCTCTTGGTTGTATAGAAGTGTTCCTTTTATTTTTTACTTTATATTCTGGTTTAATTAGATGGGGTCCTCACGTTGTTAGGCATATGCCAGAGAGGGTACTTAGACAGTATGGATATATCCAAAACATCCCAAAACTGCCTGTGTCTGAAGTCCCCTCCGTTGAAGATGTTGATGACAGATGGGTCCACTTCTCCAAATACGTGGTAGCAACTGGAGACTTGGTTCATTATCCAAGTGAATGCGTTGCTGGATATTGATATGCTGCTAGCATATATTAGTTTTTAGGGTTAATTGATCAAGTATTCATTCAATAATTAATAATATAAGATAGAATTAGTTAAGTTATTTATTTATTTGTTTCTTATCTCATTTATTATAATTTTTGTTAATTAGGCACCAACAAGAGAGGAAAAGTAGCAAAAAGAAGCAACCTGAGCATTCGAACTCCCCACGCGACCCGCGCCAGAAGCCACGCGAGTAGCGCTAGCATGCAAAGACCAACCTTTCATCTGGAACAGCCCGCGCCAAACCCCGTGCTAGTAGAGCCAGAAGGTCTGGAAGACCCTTAAGCTCAAACATCTCACGCAATCAGCATGAGATCCCACGCTAGTAGCGCTACAGTTACGCAGTTTCCTATTTTAAATGATTTGGCACTAAAATAGCTTGGGAAAAAGGGGTTAGTTACCCTAATTAATAGATGGACGTGTGGGAAACAAAAGGGAGGCACTTTTGCACAGAAAATAAAGAGAAACACAGATAGGAACAGGAGGAGAAGATTAGAGTCATTGCAGGAGGATCGAAGAACGACATAATCATTTGTAATTCTTCGTATGTTCCTTGTAATTTCTGCTTAGAGATATGTTAGTTATGAGATTAAGGTTAGTTATGAACATGTCTGGCTAATTCTCATATTGTGGTTAGAGCCAGAACCAATGTGAACTCCTCTGTAATTTGATTCGTATTAATATGAAATTATCATAATTGCTTTGTTTTACTCTGTTCTTCATTGCATCATTCTTTATTAGATTTGGTCATTCTATTAAAGTTTTGAGGGTTAGAGTTTGCAATAAGGATGTTGGGATTCTAATTTCTGACAGGAGTAAAATAACAATTTTTACATTGCCTAGGGATAGGGCTGTATGATTGCAGAAATTATAGGATGTATTCTCTTAATGCTTAGCTTGATAGGGAATTACTAAGGAATTAGAATTTCTAATTGGGTTAAAGGGTTAAATTGCTAAGGGATTAAGATTTAACTAATTATGTAAAAATACATCATCTGAGTAGTTAGAAGTAATTGAATTTAATAATCAATTTAGGTAAAGGAGGTATACTCATTACTGCGTAACAATCACTTTAAACTTGTTTTTGAATTCTATCTACTTTTTCTGTTATTTATTTAATTTGCATAATTTCCAAAATACAACAATATTTTCTTCAAACATATTATTTGTCTTCTAATTTCTAAGATCATAAGTTACGATAAGATTTGCAATTCAATCCCTATGGAGACGATACTTTACTTACTCGCCGTTTCGCAACAGGTTTTTGGCACCGTTGTCGGGGATTGAAATAACCAATTTTATAGTAACTTTAATCTTGAGATTGGAATTTCTTTTATTACTAAATTGATTTTCTTAGTTTATGCGAGTTATAGTGAATTCTGATCATCTACAGTACGATCCAGAAATAGAAAGGATTGTTAGGTGGAACAGGAGACTAGCCATACAAAGAAGAAGAGAAGCAGAAAATTCTGATTTTGATTCAATCCCTAAATTAGAATTAGAAATGGCTGACAGACCAAATAATCAGCCAAGACCGGAAGATGAACTGATGGAGGATATTCTGGCTTCATTGTTCAATAGACCAAACTTCAGTATTGTCAGACTACCGATTCAAGCAAATCATTTTGACATTCATCCTTCGTTGATTACATTGGTGGAACACAGTCAGTTTGGTGGGGAAGATGACGAAGACCCCCATGATTTTATTGACAAATTTCTGAGAATCTGTGATACCATTAGACATCAAAGGGTATCAGATGATGCTATCAGATTGAGGTTATTTCCTTTTGCTGTTAAAGGGAAAGCACTCAGATGGTTAGATAGACAGACCTCAAATAACATAACCACTTGCGACGAATTAGTTGCTGAATTTTTCTCCCAATATTTTTCCATGGAGAAGTACAATTGGTTGGTGAATGAGATCACCAATTTTACTTAGAATGAGAGAGAGAGAGAGAGACATTTGAAAATGATAGGAATACTTCAATACAACCAAGAGGGGGGTGAATTGGTTGAATCTTGATATTTTAAAAAATTTTATAATTAGAGTTTCCACAGGATCTTTACCACTTTAAAAAAATTGTTTTGAAACCAACAATCTTATATTCAATCAAATTCCTCTATCAAGAAAATCAATAGACAACTGAAATCTTTTTGTGCAAATAATTTGATTCACAAACCAAAGCAATAAGGAGATGAAGAAAATAGAATAAAGATCAGTCACAATTTTTATACTGGTTCACTTCAAACACTATGAAGTTACATCCAGTTCTTCCATTCAACACTAGAATAGAGTTCCACTATTGCAAATTAATGTTCTTACAAGATATTACACGCCTCTCTTTATCAACCCTAGACAAAGTTCAGAGATCTAAAACACTATTAGATTCTTAGAGACCAACCCCACTGAGAACACTACTCAGCAATCCCTAGAGAAACACTATCTCTAGTTATCATGTAATAAACCCATTTACAATAAGCCAATCTTTACAGAAATCAAATAAAAGAGATACAACTTCAAAGTTTAAGGAAAGAAGTCACCTCATGATCCAATGAATGATGTACATATGAATGATTAAACCAGGTTGAAAGTTGAAAACAAATTCAGAACATTACTTCCTTAAAGCTTTGAAAAGAAACTTCTTGCTTTTGACATCAATTAACAACTCATGAATGTTTTGTGAAAGCAAGAACTCTATGAACCCAGAGAATCACGAAAAGAATGTTTAGAAAGCCTTGGAATGCTCAGAATACGAATTTGTCAAGTTAGAAAAATAGCTGAGCAAAAGTTCTATTTATAACAAACTTTTCTAACCGTTGGTAATCGATTAAATGCGCTTCTGTAATCGATTATTTTGCTTATATAATCGATTAATTCAAGACTGTAATCGATTAAGTTGTTCATCAATTTTCTGGGTATGATTAACAAACAAAGTAATCGATTATTCTGACGTGTAATTGATTAAACCAGGAAGATGTATAAAATGATTTTGAACTATGTAATCGATTAAAGCTTCTTAACCATGGAATGTACTGGGTAATCGATTACGGATTTTGGTAATCGATTATGACAGGAAGCTTCATAAACTAGAAATGCACTATGTAATCGATTACGGATTCTAGTAATCGATTTATGAAGCAAAGCATGTTAAGCATAGGCATATGATGTAGTCGATTACTGTCTTAGGTAATCGATTAAGACAGAAAGATAGTTTTTAGTTTTAGCTTATGTAATCAATTACAACTCATTGGTAATTGATTACAATGTTCATCAAGGCAGTTTAAAAAGTGAATCAAGATAAAATAATCGATTAACTCGACACGTAATCGATTACATTTGAAAATAATAGGAATACTTCAATACAACCAAGAGGGGGGGTGAATTGGTTGAACCTTGGTATTTAAAAATTTTATAATCAGAGTTTTCACAGGATCTTTATCACTTTAAAAAATTGTTTTGAAACCAACAATCTTATATTCAATCAAATTCCTCTGTCAAGAAAATCAATAGACAATTGAAATCTTTATGTGCAAATAATTTGATTCGCAAGCCAAAGCAATAAGGAGATGAAGAGAATAGAATAAAGATCAGCCACAATTTTATATTGGTTCACTTCAAACACTATGAAGCTACATCCAGTTCTTCCACTCAACACTAGAATGGAGTTCCACTATTGCAAATTAATATTCTTACAAGATATTACAAGCCTCTCTTTATCAACCCTAGATAAAGTTCAAAGATCTAAAACACTAATAGATCCTTAGAGACCAACCCCACTGAGAATACTACTCAGCAACCCCTAGAGAAACACTATCTCTAGTTATCATGCAAGAAACCCGTTTACAATAAGCCAATCTTTACAGAAATCAAATAAAAGAGATACAACTTCAAAGTTTAAGGAAAGAAGTCACCTCATGATCCAATGAATGATGTACATATGAATGATTAAACCAGGTTGAGAGTTGAAAACAAATTCAGAACATTACTTCCTTAAAGCTTTGAAAAGAAACTTCTTGCTTTTGACATCAATTAACAACTCATGAATGTTTTGTGAAAGCAAGAACTCTATGAACCCAGAGAATCACGAAAAGAATGTTTAGAAAGCCTTGGAATGCTCAGAATACGAATTGGTCAAGTTAGAAAATAGTTGAGCAAAGGTTCTACTTATAACAAACTTTTCTAACAGTTGGTAATCGATTAAATGCGCTCCTGTAATCGATTATTTTGCTTATATAATCGATTAATTCAAGACTGTAATCGATTAAGTTGTTCATCAATTTTTTGGGTATGATTAACAAACAAAATAATCGATTATTCCGACGTGTAATCGATTAAACCAGGAAGATGTATAAAACGATTTTGAACTATGTAATCGATTATTACCTCTGGTAATCGATTAAGCCAGAAAGCTTCTTAACCATGAAATGTACTGGGTAATCGATTATGGATTTTGGTAATCGATTATGACAGAAAGCATGTAAGCATATGCATGTGATGTAATCGATTACTGTCTTGGGTAATCGATTAAGACAGAAAGATGATTTTTAGTTTTAGCTTATGTAATCGATTACAGCTCTTTGGTAATCGATTACAATGCTCATCAAGGCAGTTTAAAAAGTGAATCAAGATAAAATAATCGATTAACCCGATGCATAATCGATTACATTGTTCTTGAAAAGATTTCCAGAATATACAAAGAACAAAATAATCGATTCTTTTCTTGAAATTATCGATTAAACCAGTAAGAAACTTATTTTTCCAAAAACCTTTTGATTTGATTTAAAACTTAAGCAATTTTATCAAAGCCTTGTGAACTCTATTTCTTAAACATACAGACTCAATGAATGATGTGAATGCAATGCACTTGGATCATCAGAAATACTTTCTTCCTTTTACATTCAATCACAAATTAATCTTCAAGGCTTCATGGCATGTTGAAAGTTCAAAACCTTCCTTCTTGAATCAATTTATGCTTTGTGCTTCAAGTAGCTCCCCCTTAATTCAACAACATTGTTCTTGAAAAGATTTCCAGAATATACAAAGAACAATATAATCGATTCTTTTCTTGAGATAATCGATTAAACCAGTAGGAAACTTATTTTTCCAAAAACCCTTCGATTTGATTTAAAGACTTAAGCAATTTTATCAAAACCTTGTGAACTCTATTTCTTAAACACATAGACTCAATGAATGATGTGAATGCAATGCACTTGGATCACCAGAAATGCTTTCTTCCTTTTACATTCAATCACAAATTAATCTTCAAGGCTTCATGGCATGTTGAAAGTTCAAAACCTTCCTTCTCGAATCAATCTATGCTTTGTGCTTCAAGTAGCTCCCCCTTAATTCAACAATCTCCCCCTTTTGGGCTTTAAACATGCCAAATTTTTAATTGAATAGCATTGGGTCTTGTGATTAATTTGAGGAAGCATTAAAGTATTTATCTAAGCTTTTCACACCTGAAAATCAATCAATACCTTTCCAAGAACAAGTGTTAAAAGCTTCTGTGATCGACTTAGCATTCATTCACATGATATATTAAAATAAAGCAATCATTTTTAACAGTTATCTCCCCCTAAATTTCTCAAATTATGCAGACCAAATTTTGCTTAAAAACGGTCACAAAAATAGGGGCAAACAGAGTAGTATGCAGAGCATGTCATAATTCAATTTTGCTCCCCCTATTTGGCTTTTTAAAGTCAAAAAATGCAAGGCAAAACGGACTAAAGTAAACAGAACCATAATATTGCATTAATATTAGAGGGAAATTACAAACTGAAGCAAACAAAACAAAACAAAACAAAACAAAACATAACATAGAAATCTAATACTCAAAAGTCTTCTGAATCATCCATCCTAAGATGTGCTTCAATGGCATCTAGTCTAGCAGTGATCTCTCTAAAGGCTCCTTGAGTTTCAGCCTTGAATTCATGATGCATGCTGAGCAGCCCATCCATATTGTTCAGCATGAGAGATTCAAATTGAGCATAGAGAGGCTGGTCAGGTTCCCTTGAGTCTTTAGAGGTGTCCTCTTGAACACCAACATCATCAGGATTAGGTTGTGGCATTTGTAAGGATACTTGTTGTTGTTGCCCTGCCATCACCCATCCATCTGGTGTTTTAACTAATCCAAGCTTGGTCAAATGTTTCTGTTGGATAAGACTGTTTGAGGAGTTAGTATTGTCTACTACCTCATTTGTCACATCAATTTTGAAGTAATCAATAAACTGTGACACCAGAACTGGGTAAGGGAAATGATAGTTTACAAGTCTTTTGGACTTTAACATAATCTCCTGAAAAATAATGACCCAATTCATGGGTATGGAGTGCTTCAGACCATACACAAGCTGGAGGTCTTCATCAGTTGCTTGGGCATAGTTGGTTCCCCTTGGAGTAAGGACATAGGTAATGATGTAATGGAGCAACCTGTCCTCAGGGGTCATGGGGCCAGTTCCCAACCTATTCCTGAGTTGCATGTCAGGGTCAGTGAGCATACCTCTATAGGTATTTATTTTACTGTATCCCTCAGGATTCTCTTCAAATTTTCTCTCCCCTTTACACACTACACCAGCAATTGTTTCCCAAATTTCAGGGGTTATGACCATCTTCACTCCTTTTACAACAGACTTAATTTCCCCACTCATAGACCCTTTGATACAGGTATAGAAAACCTTTACCAAGTCATGGTAGTAGGTTCCTTTCTTCTCAACAAATGCCCTAAGGCCTTCGTTTTCTAGATGGGCAGGAAACAGAAATCCTTCCTTTGTGAACCATTCTAGACTAAGATATTTTGGTGAACTTATAGGCTTGGTTGCAAAGAACTGCAAATAATTTATCCTATCAACCTCTTTGTTGAACCAAATGTCCAACCTATTTGGGGGTGGTTAAGGCTGTGGATTGGATGAAGACTCTCCTACTTTCCTTTTACCAGTCCTACTACATTTTGGAGTAGACATTTTAGGTAAATAACAAGTACACAACGAAAGATTTCAGAGGACTAAGACACAAAAAAGAGATTAAGTATAATAACCCTGAGTCCTGGTGCGGATGGCGTGGGAATCCACGCGGATAGCGCCAGAGGTCCTGCTGAGAAAACCCTGTGTGGTGTGTGGTGCGGTTGGCGCCATGGTTGGTGCGGTTAGCGCCAGGCTTTCTGGAATATGGCGCGAGGGGCGCCAATGTGGCGCGAATGGCGCGGGAAGTGGCCTGGAATACCCATTTCCCCTGGTTTTCCACGCGACCAGCGCCAGGGTTGGCGCTGGCGGCGCCAGCTGGGTTTTGGAGGTTGGCGCGGGGTTGGCACTGATGGCGCCATAGGTTCTGGAAGTCGACGCTGGAGGCGTGGGTTCCACGCTGTTGGCGCCACCAGGGCGGTGCAGTTGGCGCGGGTAATGCGGGATCTGGTGCGGATCGCGCCAGACCTCAGACAGGCCCAGTATAAAAGGCCAGTCGCGTTTTTCAGAAGAAGAAAACTTTCTTCTTCTTCCTCTGAGCACCAGCAGCCATGGGAGAGCTCCCCAAGCTCCCATGACCTTGCCCTGTGACCCCAAACACCTTCCAAAGCCTAGTAAACCTCCTAGGAACCAAATTTGAGCTAGAATCCTTCCTCCCTGACCCTTGAAACTCAGAAAAACCCCTTCTCTAAGAAAGGCTGCAGAGAACTCGAGATTGGGCGAGGAACGGCGGTGGTTCAGTGCACCAAGGCTAGGGAGAGTAGCCCAGAGGCCTTCCTCGGCAGTTCTGAGGTAAGAAACTCGAGTTTTTCCGATTGATTTCTGGTTTGAGGGTTTATATGAATAGTGACCCATCTGTGATAGAGCTAGAATTAGCTCTGGGTCCAGTTGAGAGATGTGTTTAGAATGATGAGAGGAGGAAGGTGTTGATTTGAAAGATTGATGAACTAAGGGGGAGTTTTTTTGAAGATTAAAGACTTGGAATAGTTTTGGCTTTCAACATGATTGAAGGTTTGAAGGCTTGAAGATCAAATTTATGATTCAATGTAAAAGGAAAAGAAGTCTTCTGTTGATCCAAGTTTCTATATGTTTTTCATTAAGTATCATTCATGCATTACATCATAAAAGCTTAAGTAATTGATTTGAAACTGAAAATTAGACAAAGCTTTTTGGAAAAATAAGTTCTAAGTGTTTTAATCGATTACCATACATCTATAATCGATTACATTGTTCTTC
>PYAF01000877.1:474046-487246 GCA_007407185.1 Glycine tomentella
ATTCAAGAAGCTTACCAAACAATGCAGCCATAGAGATCTTTGATAGATCCTTGGACTCCTTGATTGCTGTAACCTTTGGTTGCCAAGGTCTTGTCAAACACTTCAATATTTTGATGTTCAATTCTTCAGTGTCAAAGACCTTTCCAAGACCCAAAAGATGATTTACAATATGAGTAAATCTGGTCTGCAGCTGAGAAATACTCTCATTAGTGTTCATCTTGAACATTTCATACTCATGGATCAAAGCATGCTTTCTTGATCTTTTAACTTCCTCAGTTCCTTCATGAGTAATTTCAAGCATCTCCCACATTTCTTTTGCACTGTTGCATCTTACAGTCCTGAAAAATTCATCAGAGGAAAGTGCAGAGGTGATCATATTTTTTGCTTTAAAATCATATTGTGCATCCCTTTGTTCAGCCTCAGTCATCTCATCCCATTCTTTGGGAATCAATTCATCTGCCACAATTTTCTTTGGAATAAAAGGACCCTTCACTATTGCATTCCATGCTCCTGGGTCATTTGATTGAATAAAGATTTTTATTCTATTTTTCCCAAAACTGAAATGTTCCCCTTCAAACATAGGAGGTTTGTTTAAAGAGGCACCCTCCTTAAAGGTTATTTGTGAAGTATTCATATTTCTTTTTGAAAAGAAAAAGTGATCTTGAGTAACTTTCAAGAACCAGTTCTTGATGCCAGTTGAAAATGATAGGAATACTTCAATACAACCAAGAGGGGGGGTGAATTGGTTGAATCTTGATATTTTAAAAAAAATTATAATCAGAGCTTCCACAGGATCTTTACCACTTTAAAAAAATTGTTTTGAAACCAACAATCTTATATTCAATCAAATTCCTCTGTCAAGAAAATCAATAGACAACTGAATTCTTTCTGTGCAAATAATTTGATTCACAAACCAAAGCAATAAGGAGATGAAAAGAATAGAATAAAGATCAGCCACAATTTTTATACTGGTTCACTTCAAACACTATGAAGCTACATCCAGTTCTTCCACTCAACACTAGAATGGAGTTCCACTATTGCAAATTAATGTTCTTACAAGATATTACAAGTCTCTTTTTATCAACCCTAGATAAAGTTCAGAGATATAAAACACTATTAGATTCTTAGAGATTAACCCCACTGAGAACACTACTCAGCAACCCCTAGAGAAACATTATCTCTAGTTATCATGCAAGAAACCCATTTACAATTAGCCAATCTTTATAGAAATCAAATAAAAGAGATACAACTTCAAAGTTTAAGGAAAGAAGTCACCTGATGATCCAATGAATGATGTACATATGAATGATTAAACCAGGTTGAAAGTTGAAAACAAATTCAGAACATTACTTCCTTAAAGCTTTGAAAAGAAACTTCTTGCTTTTTAAATCAATTAACAACCCATGAATGTTTTGTGAAAGCAAGAACTCTATGCACCCAGAGAATCACGAAAAGAATGTTTAGAAAGCCTTGGAATGCTCAGAATACGAATTGGTCAAGTTAGAAGATAGCTGAGCAAAGGTTCTACTTATAACAAACTTTTCTAACCGTTGGTAATCGATTAAATGCGCTCCTGTAATCGATTATTTTGCTTATATAATCGATTAATTCAAGACTGTAATCGATTAAGTTGTTCATCAATTTTCTGGGTATAATTAACAAACAAAATAATCGATTATTCCGACGTGTAATCGATTAAACCAGGAAGATGTATAAAATGATTTTGAACTATGTAATCGATTATTACCTCTGGTAATCGATTAAGCCAGAAAGCTTCTTAACCATGAAATGTACTGGGTAATCAATTACGGATTTTGGTAATCGATTATGACAGGAAGCTTCATAAACTAGAAATGCACTATGTAATCGATTACGGATTCTAGTAATCGATTTATGAAGCAAAGCATGTTAAGCATAGGCATATGATGTAATCGATTACTGTCTTGGGTAATCGATTAAGACAGAAAGATGGTTTTTAGTTTTAGCTTATGTAATCGATTACAGCTCATTGGTAATCGATTACAATGTTCATCAAGGCAGTTTAGAAAGTGAATCAAGATAAAATAATCGATTAACTCGACACGTAATCAATTACATTGTTCTTGAAAAGATTTCCAAAATATACAAAGAACAATATAATCGATTCTTTTCTTGAGATAATCGATTAAACCAGTAGGAAACTTATTTTTCCAAAAACCCTTTGATTTGATTTAAAGACTTAAGCAATTTTATCAAAGCCTTGTGAACTTTATTTCTTAAACACATAGACTCAATGAATGATGTGAATGCAATGCACTTGGATCACCAGAAATGCTTTCTTCCTTTTACGTTCAATCACAAATTAATCTTCAAGCTTCATGGCATATTGAAAGTTCAAAACCTTCCTTCTTGAATCAATCTATGCTTTGTGCTTCAAGTAGCTCCCCCTTAATTCAACAACATTATGTGCTGCTTGGAATAGATTTTAGGAGCTGATTAGGAGGTGTTCACAATATGATATGCCTGTTGGGAAAAAGGTAGGTATTTTCTTTAATGGAATGACATCTGAATCATGCCTTATTGTTAATGTTGTAGTTGGTGGTTCCATAAGATCAAAGACTGCGACTCAGACTTATGAGTTAATTTATTCTCTAGCCTGTGATGAAAATGAAAGCATTACAGTTCAGCGCAAGAGAGAATTTCTTTAATTAGGGAGTAATGATGTAATGTTAGCTAAACAGAAAATATTGGCTCAGCAATTGGCCAAATTAAATGCAAAGATTGATAAACTCCAAGTCTTTGTAGCTCTGGTTTCATCCAGTAGAATGCAACCTGCTATCTGTGAGTATTGCCAAGGCGAGCATCAATCTAATGAGTGTCCTACACTGATAGGAGTTGATCCAGTTCAAGTGAATGGCCTTTGGTATGATCAAAGACCCTAGCAGAATTTTCAGAGAAATCCAAATAATGTTATGGGAAATAATTTCCAGAGGAGAATTCAGGGTGGTGGCTTAGACTACAAATCTAATAACTACTTACAGCCTCCACCCATTCACCTAAGGAGCCATCAGAGCTGGAGAAAGCGATGTTACAATTGTCTAAGACCACCAATGAGCACATCCAGGCCACCAATGCCTTCAATAATGAGACCAGAGCTCATCATAAAAATCAAGATGCATCCATTAGAAATCTTGAAAATCAAATTGGTCAATTGGCAAAACAACTAGCTGAAAGGTCTCAAGGACAGTTCCCTAGTGACACTATTGTGAACCCAAGGGAGCATGCAAAGAAAATTACTACTGGGAGTGGAAAGGTAATCACTACCCCAGAGAAGCCTAAGGTAAGCCAAAAATCTGTTGAAGAGGAAACTACCACAGTTGCTGCGGAACGTGAGGTAGAAGTACCTTCAAACAAGCAAAAAAAGCAAGAGAAAAATTCTGCACTTTCAAAGAAGCCAATGGATTTCTCCCACTTTGAGAAGCCTCCTTACCCAGTGAAGCTCAAGCAACAAGCTCAAAAGCAACAGTTTGCCAGGTTTTTAGACATGTTTAAAAAATTGCATATTAATATTCCATTTGCTGAAGCTTTAGATAACATGCCTAATTGTGCAAAATTTATGAAAGAATTGTTGTCTAGAAAGCACAAGTTATAGGAATGTGAGACTATTGCACTTACTGAGGAGTGCAGTGCTATTATACAGAGGAAGCTTCCACCAAAGCTCAAGGACCCAGGCAGCTTCAATATCCCAATTGCAATAGGAAACATTAATGTAGGGAGAACACTATGTAACCTAAGGGCAAGCATAAACTTGATGCCTTTATCAGTTTGCAAGTCTTTCGAAATTCCTGAATTAAAGCCCACCAGAGTCTCTCTCCAACTTGCAGATTGTTCATTGAGGAAGCCTACAGGAGTTATTGAGGATGTTTTGGTGAAAGTAGACAAGTTTATTTTTCCCGCAGATTTTATAGTTTTAGATATGGATGGTGAAAGTGAAATACCACTTATCTTAGGTAGATCATTTTTAGCCACTGCTAGAGCTTTAATTGATGTTGAGAAAGGGAAATTAGAACTTAGGATGGATGATGAGTCTATTACTTTTAATGTTTTTGATGCTATGAAAAATCTATCAGATGAGCATGATTGTTTTAGGCTAGATGTTTTGAATACTGTGATTCATGCAGGTCGAACACAAGAACAGGAACTTGAAGAAGAGCTGGAAATTCGAAGCCAAGAGACCGTACAAGAAGAGCTTGAGGTAGTCATGGAGGTGCTTGAGAAGAAAGAAGATGACATTCCAGTTGGAGCACCAAAAGTTGAGCTGAAAGAATTACCGAAGACTTTGAAGTATGTGTTTCTAGGTGACGAAGAAACATACCTAGTCATTATCAATAGAGGGCTGGATGTTTATGAGGAAGAACAGTTGCTGAAAGTACTCAAGGAGCACAAAATTGCCATAGGTTGGTCCATCTCCAATTTGAAAGGTATTAATCCCTCTTTTTGCACTCATAAAATTCTTATGAAAGATGTTATGAAGCCAGTGAGGCAACCACAAAGGAGACTTAATCCTACTATGAAAGAGGTGGTTAGAAAAGAAGTAGTGAAGTTGTTAGATGTAGGAATGATTTACCCAATTTCAGACACCACATGGGTGAGTCCTGTCCAAACTGTTCCTAAGAAGGGTGAGATGACAGTCATACAAAATGACAACAATGATTTAATTCCCACAAGGACTATCACTGGATGGAGGATGTGTGTGGATTATAGAAGGCTCAATGATGCAACTAGAAAAGACCACTTTCCACTTCTTTTCATAGAATAAATGTTAGAGAGGTTAGCAGGTCATGATTACTATTGTTTCTTAGATGGATACTCTGGGTACAATCAAATTCCAGTAGCACCGGAAGACCAAGAGAAGACAGCTTTCACATGTCCATTTGGAGTGTTTGCTTACAGAAGAATGCCCTTTGGCCTATGCAATGCGCCTGCGACATTTCAAAGGTGCATGCTTTCTATTTTTTCTGACATGGTAGAAAAAGGTTTAGAGGTATTTATGGATGATTTTTCTATTTTTGGCTCTTGTTTTGATTCATGTCTAGTTAATTTAGCTAAGGTTTTGAAAAGATGCCAAGAAACAAATTTGGTTTTAAATTGGGAAAAGTGTCATTTCATGGTTCATGATGGAATTGTTTTAGGCCATAAAATTTCTGAAAAGGGGATAGAGGTTGATAGAGCTAAATTGTTATTAATTGAAAAATTACCTCCTCTTATTAATGTTAATGGTGTGCGAAGTTTCTTAGGTCATGCAGGATTCTACAGGAGGTTCATCAAGGACTTTTCCAAGATTACAAAACCTCTCAGTCAGTTGCTTGAAAAGGGAGTAGAATTTTGTTTTGATGAAGCTTGTGTTGATGCATTTAATATATTGAAAACTAAGCTTACTACTGCACCTGTTTTAATGGCTGTTGCGAAAACGGCAAGTATACCGCTCGTTTCAAATAATAAAGTAGGTAAGTAGAGTATCGTATCCACAGAGATTAACACTGATTCTATTGTAATTCGTAGTCTAAGCAATTGGAAGGAAAAATAAATTGTTTTTGAGAAAATATTGTTGTGTTGTGAAAATGAGTGATTAAGTAAATAACAGAAATGAAAAAGAATTAAAAAGTAAGTTGAGTAAGTTGTAAATCAATGGATAAAAAAATTGTGATTAGGACGCAATCCCCTTTGATTCCTGCCTCTTTCACTTAACTGGTTATCAAAGTCGATTGCTTCTGATTACTCAAAGAAAAAATCTTTTCTAATTTAGCTAACCCCTAATCCCTTAGCGAATTAGCCCTTTAACCTCAATCAAAACCCTAATCCCTTAGTGATTTCTATCAAGCTAAGCATTTAAAAGAATATATTATAAAGTTCTGCAATTATACATCCCTATCCCTAGGCAATGTAAAAACTGTTATCTTGCTCATGTCAGAAATTAGAACCCCAACATCCCTATTGCGAATCCTAACCCTCAGAACTTAAATAGAATGGTCAATTCTAAGAAAGAATATAACAATGAAGAACAGAGTAAAATAAAACAATCAGAATAATCTCATTCAATACCGGTCAAACTACAGAGGAGTTCACATTGGTTCTTGGCCTAACCACGATACTGAAATTTAGCTTGACATAGTCATATAAAACACCAAAGCATACAAGGAAAACATGATTCCTCAGCAAACCCTAGCTTTGATTCTCTGTATTCAGCTGTCAAGAGTGGTTATCAATTGCTATCCAAAGGTTTAGAATGATTAAAAGGTGATGATTTTTTTTTCAGTCCAGAGGCCTCCTTTTATAATTGCCTTGAAGATGTGTAATTCCAGTAACAAAGCCTCTTTTTCCTCCTAACTTTCGAACCCAATCTTTCAAATAAAGGAAACAGAATCATCGTCGCGCTGATCACGCGGGATTTCGCGCTGATCGCGTGGATAACATGAGCTGAGGGTTTCCTTTCGTTTTTATGGCGCTGGTCGCGTGGTAATACACGCTGATCGTGTGGATTATTCGAACTGAAGGGTTGATCCTGGATGTCTGACGCTACTCGCGCTGCCTTTCACGCTGATCGCGTGAACTATTCGACTTCATGGCGCTGGTCGCGCGAACTTGGCGTTATCCCCGCGACTTGTTCGAGCTGAGAGCTTGACATTTGCATTCTGGTGCGACTCGCGCGGAACTTGCCGCCGATCGCGCGAGACCTTCCTTTTGGTTTTTCTTCTTTTTGGCTTTTATTCTCCTCCTTGTGACCTGAAATCGTGCTTTTGTAATGAAATGAGATAAAATTGAATATAAATAACAAACTAACCTATTCTAATCTATATTCCTAATTATTTAATTGAATTATAACCTAAAACTAGCCTAAAACTAAGATGTGTTAGCAACACATCAATGGCCCCGGATTGGAATTTACCATTTGAACTTATGTGTGATAGTGCTTATGCAATTGGTGCTGTTTTAGGACAAAATACATGTTATATATTATGCTAGTAAAATTTTAAACGAGGCACAAGTTAATTATGCCACCACTAAAAAAGAGATGCTAGTTGTAGTGTATGCTTTAGACAAATTTAGGTCCTATTTGGTTGGTTCTAAGGTTATTGTTTACACTGACCATGCCGCTCTTAAATTTTTGATGACTAAGCAAGACGCAAAGCCATGCTTGTTGCGTTGGATGCTTTTGTTTTAGGAGTTTGACTTGGAAATTAAGGATAAAGCTGGGGTGGAAAACAAAGTAGCCAATCACTTGTCAAGGATTCAAGAAAGGAAGTTGCAAGATGGGCCAGAAGTGGAAATCAATGAATCTTTTCCTGATGAGGGAGTGATGGTAATCCAAGTTAGCCCATAGTTTACAAAGATGGCCAACTACAAAGCTGTAGGTGTAATGCTTGAAGATCTGAATTGGCAACAGAAAAAGAAGTTCCTTCATGATGCGAAGAGGTATTTATGGGATAACCCTTTCCTTTATTTTCAATGTACTGACGGGGTTATTCACAGATGTGTAACTGAGTCAGAGGCACCTAAAATCCTTTGGCATTGTCATGCTTCGGATTACAGAGGACATTTTGGAGGAAATAGGACAACACCAAAGGACTTGCAATATGGTTATTATTGGCCAACACTCTTCAAAGATGCAAGAGATTTTGTGGAAAAATGTGATAACTGTCAGAGAACAGGAAATATCTCCTGTAAAGATGAAATTCCACTCAATAACATCCAAGAAGTTGAGCTGTTTAATGTGTGGGGAATTGATTTTATGGGACCTTTCCCTAAATCATACTCCAATCAATATATCTTGGTCGTTGTAGATTACGTGTCTAAATGTGTGGAGGTTGTTGCTTTCCCTACAAATGATGCGAAAGTGGTTGTATCATTCTTACAGAAAAATATCTTCACCGACTTCGATATACCAAGGGCTATTATCAGTGATGGAGGGACTCATTTTTGCAATAAATAGTTTGCAAGTTTGCTTGCCAAGTATGGAGTCAATCACAGAGTTGCCACACCGTATCATCCTCAAACAAGTGGACAAGTAGAAATTTCTAACCAAGAGCTAAAGAGGATTTTAGAAAAGACAGTGGGGAATTCTAGGAAGGATTGGGCCAAGAAGCTTGATGATGCACTGTGGGCATATCAGACTGCATTCAAAACACTTATAGTTATGTCACCATTCCAACTTGTGTACGGTAAGTCTTGTCATCTCCCTATTGAGTTGGAACATAAGGCTATTTGGGCTACTAAGTTTTTAAACTTTGAACTTGCTAAAGCTAATGATAAAAGACTATTGCAATTAAATGAGCTTGATGAGTTCAGGTTAGCTGCATATGAGAATGCTAGGATCTATAAGGAGAAGACCAAGAAGTGGCATGATAATAAGATTCGTCCAAAAGAATTTGAACCGGGACAACAAGTATTGCTTTATAATTCTCGCTTGAAGCTGTTTCCAGGTAAGTTAAAATCCCGTTGGTCTCGTTCATTTTTAGTGCGAAAAGTTTATCCTTATGGAACAGTGGAAATCTCTCCTTTAGATAATGATAGGTCTTTTAAAGTTAATGGATACAGATTGACACCCATGCTGATAGCGCCAGATGCTTTAAATAATAACAACAGGTGCGGCCTATTCATGTTGACCGCGTGGAAAATGGCGCTGATAGCGCCAGATGTTTGAATCCAAGGACCAGAATTATAATTGTGGCGCTAACCGCGTGGCCTTCCACGCTGTTCGCACTATTGATTCGAATCCAGGTGCCATTAAATTGATTCCCACGCTGATCGCGTGGCTAACCGCGCCACTAGCGCGAATGGTTCGAACTTATTGCCCACTTGAGCCTTCTCAAGCTATTAGCGTGGCTCATCGCGCGACTTGCACCACAAGTTCGAGAGAACATCCTTGTATTTGTAACTGACGCGATTAGTGCGGGTTGGCGCGATTCGCATGAGAGTGTCGTTTTAATTTTTAAAAAGGGAAACTCAGTCATAAATCCCACCCCTTCATTCTTGTTGACAAAATCCCTAAAATTACTCTTATTCCCTTCATTCTTCAGTCAATCACATTGATAGCTCCTGCTACATTGCAAGTATTAATTAATTCATTATAAAACCCTAGCCACTTACTTGCATTACCCATTATCGTTCCTTCCACCATTGTCGCACCTGCTTGAATCCCTGTTGAAGCTTCCTTTCATAGCATCATACACTTAATGGCAGGCGAAAAGGTAAGTTTTCTAATTGTTTGAAGCTGATAAAGTCATAGGAACTGGCTTAATCCTGGAATGAAGCATTTCTGATTTTCAGAACGTCCATGGCGATTTCGCAGCTCACGCGATTCGCGCTGGAATCGGCGTTATTAGTGCCAGATGAGAATTTTGTCACTGCTAGTTCTATTTTATGTTTCCAGGTTTTGGCTTGATGAATCTTATTAGTTTAGAGGTGCATATTTAGTTTCGATAACTATATTTATCTCTGGTTCCTTAATCAAAACTTGGGGGTTATGAATGAGTTTGTATTCTAGTAGAATATTGAATTGGGACTTGTTATGTGAGTGCACTAAATAGATAGGTTGTTAGACATACATATATGATGCTTTGGTTCTGAACAGAAATAAATTACGAGTATGGGGTTGGTTTGTTCATATCCTGTTTGAAATTACAATTGGGAATTTTGATTGACTTGCTGCTGTATGTGTGCTTGTTTTGATATTTATATGAATCACCATATTAGAATTGAATGTGGATTGCTGACTTTCATTGATATGAGTGAATTTTGAGCATGAGCCTGTTAAATATATTGAATATGGAGTTTAGTTGAGGGGTCACTGAAAATATGATAATGTTAAGGTTGAGATAATTGAATTTTAGGAAAAAGAGAGAACACCAATGTTTGCTTTTGTCAGTAGTGTGTTCTTTATTGTGATAAGCATGAATAGTATTGGTTTGGTTAACATGGGCCAATTACTTGTTGAGACTTGCAGGTCTGCACTAGTATGAATTGATAATGATTTTGAGGTTATGGGTTTTGGGTAACTTCGTAGTTAGCACTATTCTTGGGAGTATGAATTGAGATAAAGGGGTATGGTCTAAAGTTAAATCTAGGAATTGCTCGACATTGTGTTGTTTCGATGAATGGAATTACTTCGTTGACACTCTCATCTTTGTAGGAAATTAACATAGTTTGTTCCTTATGATTCCTTGGTAATAGATATGGTTGAAGGCGAACTTGAATGCAAGGATCTAATTCCTATTCTTGTGATAGTCTGAAATAACTTTCTAGTGACAATTATGTCATCTACCTTTTTAGTCAATTAGTGGTCCCGAACATGTGTGATTTGTGAACTGATTGCATTTATATGACATTGTGTGTCTGGAATTAAATCTGGGAATCCTTAGCTATGTACATTCATGAAAGATGCGGATTTTGTTGTGGTTTCTTGATTAACTTGGTCTGATTGTGTCTTTTAGCAATATGAATAGATTTAAATCTGGGAATTGTCAAGTCTAGTACTCATATCAATTTTGTATTGCAATTTCATTTTGAATTATATGAGTTTATTGTATATTTTCTGAGTTTCAGGGTAAACAGATTGAGAAAGGCAAGAAGAAGAGCACTGCTGCATCTGGCAGCAAATGGGCCCGCACTTCCAGCTATGATGAAGCTCGTTTCCGTTCCTTGGAGTGCCAAGAACACTTTGACAAGTGGTTTTTACCCAAGAAGATCATCCCAGAGAAGAAGATCTTATGGGAGTTTTTACCTGAGGACTCCCCAATTCTAGAGGTGATCACCAGGAGGCAGTGGCAGCAATTAGTTAGCTTCCCTGAGCCGAGCTCCAGCTCTATTCTTAAGGAGTTTTTGGCTAATGTAGAACAAGAGACAGTTGCTGACCGGGGGGTTAGCTGGGTGCGAGGAGTCCAGGTCCCCTTCGACCACAAGACCATAGAGAGATTCTTGGATACCTCTTACTCCCCATTCTCCCGCTGTGAGTTTGCCCACCTTTTTCTTAGGATGCAGCCTGATGTCTACAGTAAGATGTACAGGGATGATATGCCTCAGCTAGCTGATCAGATCAGACATGGGATCACGGGTTTATACACAGCCTGGAAGACGAAGGCGGGATTAGACTATGTGCCAGAAAAGCTACGGAAACACGATTAGGTAGGCGATGCAACTTTTTGGCATCAGTTTGTTAATCACACAGTCATTCCTTCCACAAATATGACTGATGTGAATCTGGAGCGAGCCATCCTCTTATATGTGATACGAGGTGAAGGGAATCTCTTTAGTTCTTACATTTTGTCTAGCCGGATCCTCCACATGATTCAGGACGACAATAGTAAGTCCTGGCTGGCCCATTCTTCCCTCATCTCGCATTTTTTGACGAGCTGGTGTCGAGATCCCAGACGAGGAACCAATGGACGTTAGGATCGCCTCTGTCATGAGCCACAAGACATATCTAGATGCGATGGAGAGCGCCACTGAGGAGCAGATTATCCGAGCTTCTAAGTTATTTGCAGAGGAGCTCGCCGCTAGGAGTCCCCATGGGGTACCTGATCCCAAGACCCTCAGCCACAGGTTCCTATCCCACCTCCACCACAGCCCGCCCCTTCTTCTTCTTCCACACGGAGGGCACCCAGACATGAGTTGGTCTATGAGGACTCCCCTAGCTATATTTTTATTCAGACTCAGCTGGAGTATCAGACCAGGTTGCTCGAGGACCTTTGCAAACAGCAGGGTATTGATTACACAGCATACCAGCCTTCTTATCCACCAGCACCAGCTTCTCAGCCGCTGGTTGGACACAGATCACCGACACCAGTAGTTCCCACTCCTCCAGGACCCTTCAGCCCCACAGAGCCTACAGCAGATCACCCTGATCCATCTCAGGCTGTTGAGGATGAGATGATAGAGGGAGATGAGTGAGGAGTGATTGATCAAGATTATTTTAGTTTTCTTGTTTTTGATTTTATTTTTCTTGTTTCTAATTTTCAGTACATTTACATTACCGCGGTTAAACATCTGAATGTTTAATGCATATATGGTAGTGTCTTATGATTAATTTGATTGTGAGTGTGTTCTGTTTGGATTAATATTTCGTTCTGGTTGCGATTTCTCAAATAATGCATACGTGATTGAGTATTTTAGTAGCACATGATCCTTGTTAGTTGTTGTTGGGGACAACAATTTTCTAAATTTGGGAATGGGGCGCATACGCATTATTTTAAGAATCACATTCAAGAGACAAAGGATGTCTAACAAATTTTTTTTTAGTGTCTTAAATTGCTAAGTTTTATGAGTTTTAAATTTTAGCCATTTTAGACAATACACCTTGACTACTCTATTTGAGATTGGAGGAAGAAAGAAGTAAAACCAAGTTCAACAGATATTGAAAATAACAAAGATAAGTATCCATAAAAAGTTAAACACAAGTAAGAGGAAAAACAAGGATACTCAAGAAGACAATAGTCCAGTGGAAAAGAATAAGTCTGAAATCTCAGCAATTGCTTTCTTTGTTTTTTTTATAAAAAAAAAAACAATTTAGAAAAGATGTGGACAAGAAGACATGAGTTTGACATAAGCGATATGTTGTTTAAGTGGACTTGGCAAATTTTGATATGAATCTAGTCTTAACCTAGCTACTATCCAAAATATCCCCACCCTTAAACTAGGCCAAGTTACAACCTTATAAAGACCTTTTGATCAGTTGTGCATGCATTTATGTTTCTTACCTTATGAAACTTGAGAATATGATTAAGCTTATGGTAGTGCTATGACTGTGTGGATTGAGTGATTATATTAACCCTTATACACTTGAGCGTTGAGTGAGATATATAAATATATATATATATATATATATATATCTTTGTGAGGAATACTCAAGTGGGACTCTTACAGTGGATGGAATTGAAAAGTGTTGTTGAAATTTTAATATGGAAATCGATTGTGCTCAGCATTGTGATTCTAGGATTGTTAAATGTGATGTTATGTTTGATTGTTGATGTAACACCCCGTAGGCCTCCGGTGCGTTAACATTAATAATATCAGATTAGCGCGTAAGAAACATAAAATAGTATTTAGCGGAAGCATCGAATCGCTTTTCTTGATTCATTATGTATGGAATAACAAAACTGTAAAATACAAAACAATTCATGCTGATCCAGTTTCTCAACTCATATATCAAAAACCATATCACTTAAA
>PYAF01000877.1:487346-507562 GCA_007407185.1 Glycine tomentella
TCCGCGTGGGCTGGAAAACATATGGCGCCCCTCGCGCCAGTTCCACGCTCCAGGCGTCAAGTTCCAGAGGTCCTGGCGCCATCAGCGCCAGACCTGGCGCTACCAGCGCCACACCCCTTACAGCGTTTTCTGACCTGAATCCCCGCGCTATCGCGCGGGGTTATGGCGCCAACCGAAAATAACTTAGGGTTATCACAGTTGATCCTTGTTTTCCATCTTGAAATTTTGTTTATTGCTAAGGACAATAATATCTAAATTTGGGAATTATTTGATATGCTGCTAGCATATATTAGTTTTTAGGGTTAATTGATCAAGTATTCATTCAATAATTAATAATATAGGATAGAATTAGTTAAGTTATTTATTTATTTGTTTCTTATCTCATTTATTATTATTTTTGTTAATTAAGAACCAACAAGAGAGGAAAAGAAGCAAAAAGAAGCAACCTGAGCATTCGAACTCCCTACGCAACCCGCGCCAGAAGCCACGCTAGTAGCGCTAACATGCAAAGAACAACCTTTCATCTCGAACAGCTCGCGCCATCCGCGCCAAACCCCACGCTAGTAGCGCCAGAAGGTCTGGAAAACCCTTAAGCTCGAACATCTCACGCAATTAGCGTGAGATCCCATGCTAGTAGCGCCACAGTTACGCAGTTTCCTGTTTTAAATGATTTCTCACTAAAATAGCTTGGGAAAAGAGGTTAGTTACCCTAATTAATAGATGGACGTGTGGGAAACAAAAGGGAGGCACTTTTGCATAGAAAATAGAGAGAAACGCGGAGAGGAACATGAGGAGAAGATTAGAGTCATTGCGGGAGGATCGAAGAACGACAGAATCATTTGTAATTCTTCGTATTTTCCTTGTAATTTCTGCTTAGAGATATGTTAGTTATAAGATTAAGGTTAGTTATGAACATGTCTGGCTAATTCTCATATTGTGGTTAGAGCCAGAACCAATATGAACTCATCTGTAATTTTATTGGTATTAATATGAAATTATCATAATTGCTTTGTTTTACTCTGTTCTTCATTGCATCATTCTTTATTAGATTTGGTCATTCTATTAAAGTTTTGAGGGTTAGAGTTTGCAATAGGGATGTTGGGATTCTAATTTCTGACAGGAGTAAAATAACAATTTTTACATTGCCTAGGGATAGGGATGTATGATTGTAGAAGTTATAGGATATATTCTCTTAATGCTTAGCTTGATAGGGAATTACTAAGGAATTAGAATTTCTAATTCGGTTAAAGGGTTAAATTGCTAAGGGATTAGGATTTAACTAATTATGTAAAAATACATCATCTGAGTAGTTAGAAGTAATTGAATTTAATAACCAATTTAAGTAAAGGAGGTAGGGATCAAAGGGGAATGTGCTCTGATCGCAATTGTCTCTCATTACTGCGTAACAATCATTTTAAACTTGTTTTTGAATTCTTTTCTATTATTTATTTAATTTGCGTAATTTCCAAAATACAACAATATTCTCTTCAAACATATTATTTGTCTTCCAATTTCTAAGATCGTAAGTTGCGATAAGATTTGCAATTCAATCCCTATGAAGACGATGCTTTACCTACTCACTTTATTACTTAAAACGAACGGTACACTCGCTGTTTTGCAATAGATATATTCAGTGGTTCTATTATATTTTGCATCCATTCATGACTCCAAACCAGTTTCGGGAGGCCCGTACCCATACTACTGCTGACACCATTGATGACCCAGTTTGTCCACCTGTGCATTCTGATCAAACAGAAACTGCTCCACATTTATTATCAGAAATATCTCTGCAACAGCAATCACCAACACATGCTATGGTAACAAATTAAGAAGTTGATTCTTTATTACTTATTACTTATGTTTATTGGGTTATGCTTTATCATTTGTGTGTTTTAGGCTGTTTGCCAACGACTGGCTGAGGGGTTGCAAAACATGATTGATGATGGGATCGTAACAGACGGTACTGAAGCATACTCTAGGACACATCAACTGTTGCTTCTAGCCCATAGTGTCAGGGAGCACGACATTGTATATACACGGCAAAGAGACACACAGTGAAGGCGACATGGAAGACGATAATACCTTGTTTTTTGTTCAAACAGTTTGGACGTTTTTTGTATTTTTCATTTTGGGCAATTATGGAACTTTGTTGGGTATAAAGAAATACTTATGCATTAATGAAATTAAACAACATGTGCAGTTTTTCAAATCATTCTACACATCATTTAAGTCAACATGTTCAGTGCGAAACTTCATTGATTTAGTATACATTTGCATTCAACCCGTGTAATGATTGGCCCACTGTTTGGCTTCATTGGAACAATGAGTAGCCCACAAGAACGTGGTAGATGGCCACGAACAGTTATCTCTTAAAAATACCTATTACAAACACAAAACCACACAAATCATCAATGTTAGAGATTTTGCACACATGATAAAATCAAACAATGAATATCATACCTGAACAAAATGGTTACCAAACACATTACTGATGCATAGAATGAGATAAAATTTTGGATCTCTAGGAGGTTTTGTTCTTAGAGGGAAGAACGTCATACTTTGCTGGAGTGAAAGAGAGACTACAATGACGTTATACCTTGATGCAATTAAGTGACCCATATCGGTAATATCCATCCACTTATCCATCGTTACTTGTAAGACAATAATAGGCAATGAAATATATTTCATGCAAATTGGTTTGTAAGTAAAGACAAATAATGACTAAACACAGTGATGTTTTACCTTGGACAATCCATCAACTAGTAGGGACCGCTTTAAGGTTTCAAACCTATGTATCCCACCAAACAAGGTTATATATTCGTCAGACCATTGTGCAAGTTCTTTGATCAAATGATTGTGAACCAAAGACCAGGATTCTTCTCCATAACCTAATAACGCGGCAATTACATGATACCCATAATTACCATCAACTTTTACATCAATGAGGTTCACAATGAATTTTTGCATAAAGGGATGAAATTCATCAAGCATAGGAATCAAGCTATTCTTAGGGGGAAGAACATCAGATGATGAACTGCACTGTCTTGGAGTGGAGCAACTATTTTGCACAGAATGTAAGTCGTCCACATACTCAAAGTAAGACGGGTCCTTTCTCGTAGACCTTTCGTGCTTTGTGATGGTCTTCTTTGGAGCACCTTTATTTTTTACCTTATCAGGGAGGCACATGGAATTTAAATCAAAGAACCCAATTTCTTTAAGCTTAGTCTTCAGTGTTATTTTCCTATACAAATCAAGCTTTACAAAACGGTTGGATATGACTTCCATCTCTTCAGTTATGGTGACCTCAGATTCATGCATCTTTTCAGTTATCGTGCTCCTTCAAAGTTAGAAGAATAT
The DNA here is from genome assembly GCA_007407185.1 of Glycine tomentella. NCBI lineage: Eukaryota > Viridiplantae > Streptophyta > Magnoliopsida > Fabales > Fabaceae > Glycine > Glycine tomentella. Next base: position 490,704 of record PYAF01000877.1, read on the forward strand.
TCTTGGGTTTCACCATCGACCTTGTCATATCACCAACAATGATCTTCTCCTCCTCAGTTATTCGATCAGAGTATGGGTGTCCACAAAATGACTTGGCCAAAACATGATTATGATTGTCACATATTAGCTTCACCATCCACCCTTGACCTCCCGGGACTGGTTTGCCCCGCAACTTAAAAGGACACTCGCATTTTCTAGTGCTAGTGGTTGAAGGTGTGAAACTTTTTTTCATGGTCTATACTTTCCACTCCTTTCATAACCAATTAACACAAATGATGTCCTTCCTTATTTTCCAGTCGCTATGTCACTCCTCATTATGACCGCTACAAAACCACTCTCAAATGCAACAACACGAGCCCATTTCAATACTGCATCATGAGATTCAAACACCTACACAAATGGATAATTCATCTTTAATATTCTTAAATCAATCATTTAACAACAACTACATTAAAAAACACTTACATACCTTAGTCGTTTTGAACGCTGCATAACAATCAATTAAACAATTATTGTTTTCAAACGCATCAGGATCTGCTCCAATGTCTTTATTCATATTAATTTCTTCATACATGATATTGTCATACATCCACTCATCGTTTTCTATCTTAACAAATTAAAGATGAATTATGTTAAATTTTTTGTTGATGTATCTACAACTTTCCCTTCGAACCTATAAAAAACGGAGACATTATCATTTTTAAATGAAACCAAAACCAAAACATTAAAAACTAATAAAAGCTAACATTTTTTCAATATTCTCTCCTTCTCCATTTTTCTTAAATACTTTCTATAGTCTTTTCCTTTCCAACATAAGCACCCACAATTTAAAACCATGTATGCAATAAATCATCAAGTAAAAACCTCTCCCAATAAATAAATAAAAACTTCGTACTCCTTTATTCATCTTTACCAACAAATATTTCATTTCCATTAACAAACGCCGCATACATTTTTGCAAGCAAAGCTTTGTTGATTTATTCCCAATAAATTATCATTTTTTTTAAAAAAACAAACATATTTCAACCTATACAGATTGTACAATCCCTATGGGTGTTACGGATTCGATAATCCGTAAGGATTATACAGATTATCTAATATGTAAGACCTATACGGATTTAACAATCCATAAGGTTCTTACGGATTAGGTAATCCGTATAATCCTTACGGATTATCGAATCCGTATCAAACATAGAACCTCCACTTACCTTTGCAGCCCACGACGCCACACCACTCTACAACGACCACGACCCACTCCACTCCAACAAACCTCAACAACCCAACAACCACCAGCGCATAACCTAACCTCAACAACTCAAACAAAAGCAAAACCAATAACCAAAAAGCAATAACGTACATGACCTCTGCGACCAACTAAGATAACGAGGAAGCCAAGGGTATTTTTGGATTATCAAATTACAAATATGGTGTAGTAGAAAAATGAATGGTGTATGAAGTACAACTCTAAAACGAAAAGGCATGACCCATAATATAAAGTATAAACTTTATCTTTGTATCCAACTCTAGATTCTTCCTACCATTCTATCATATGTTTCAAAACCTTATCCCATTTTCTTTGTTCTCCATCTGATTTATCATGGGAAGAAGAAAAGGTTCCAATACCGTCCTACTACCATTTCTTCTAGAGAGATTCAAAGAAGTAGTCGTATTGTCCAAATTCGTCGTCTTGTAAATGACAAAGATTATGTAAGTGTTGAGGATCCTATACAAGCTGATGAAATGTCACCTTTGGTTCATAGACATAATATTATCCAACCTTTGGAAGACATATCTGTTGAAGACCATGTGTAATAATGTGGGTTTCCGTAATGTATGTTAGATGTTTAATTTATTTTATTTTATATTGCAAGTTGGAGATTTGAGTGTGTATGTGTGTGTATATATTAATTGAGGTGTTAGTTTATCAAAGTTGTTAAGTTTTGGTGTATTATGAGTGTAATTGGGTTTAGGCATTTTTAGTCCCAAATGTCTAGTCACAAAAACTTGTTGATTATGGATAGGAATAGAAGAAAAGAGTAGATAGATAGGAAAGTGAAATCAGCCCCCGCCCCGTTCAAAAACTCTAAATATCCCATTCATCTCATTTTCTTCCTTTTCCCTCTCATTTGTGCTCAAAATCTCTTCATGTAGAGTTGGCATGTTGAAATCCAGTCAATGGTAGCTTGATTCTATGAAATCCTAGAGGTTCCTTACTTGATTTCAGGATGTATGTATCAATCCTTCTCCTTTTGGTCCCTTGAGCTCATTTTCTCCCCTTTTTCCATGAGTTCTATTATGGGTTGTGTTAGGATCTTGTTTTTGATGTTTAGATGTTGGCCTTAGGTCTATTAATTAGTGTCAGATCACAAGTTGAAGATCTTCACTCGAAATTCACCAAGCTTATCCTTACTTCCTCCTTCTTCAAGAGCTTGGAATCCTAAGAGATCATTCTAGGTAAGGGAGGCTTTTATTTGTCAAGTTTTTGTTTGAATTAAGTTTGTGATGTTGACTTCGTGATGTGTTGATGATTAAATGATGAGTTCTCAAGTTAATATGGTCATTTTTGGTGTTGGGGTGAATTTATGGTTGGGATGCTCTGTTTTTAGGAAAAATTATGAACTGCAAAATTTTGAAAAAATCTCGCTAATCGCGCAAAACCCATGGCCTCAAGAAATTTAATGGTTATTATATTTTCTATAGTTTTGGGTTGAGCGAGTGATTTTTAGATAAACGAGCAAGCCCCTCTATGTTCAGTCCCGTTGAGCAGGTAGCTCCCACTAAGCGTGCAAAGCCCACTACCTAGAAAAAATTCTAAGAGAAAAAGAAGAGAGTTTTACTTGTTGGGCAACAAGAACTCGTTGAGCAAGTTGAGTGACCTCGTAGGTGACTCATATGACCGAATAAGGAAAGTTGATCTTCGTGAGTTGTAGCCCTGGATATTAGCTAACTGATGGTTTTAGTTTCACTTAACAATGTTGTGTATAACTCTAGAAATGATCAAATTAGTGAACAAAGGTCATAGACGCATGATAGAAATTGAAGGAAATAATAAGCCAAAACATAGAAAATCATATGTCAATGACAAGCATTAAATGAATAATTGTCATATTTTAAGATGATGTCTTACTATAATATTGTTTAGACAACCCGGTCCACAAAAATGTCAATCCACTTTAATGAAACATGTTGGGCCAACCCGATCCACAAAAATGCAGACTAAAGCTGGGCCCGGGCTGGACCAGCCCACCGGGCCAAAAACAAAATGGATATCTATCTACTATGATAAAACAACATTTTTTTAGTACGTGTCACTCCCTTATGCAATTTCAGCTTTGGAATACAACTGTCCTTCTCATAGCAACTCTGAGCTTCGGTCATTGCATGTCAATCTACCACACTCTCTCAGCTTCTTCATCCAGCACCAACCTCCTTCATCCACAGCACCAAACCACGACCAGAAGCAGAAGCCAAAGCAGGAAGCGGAAAAAAATGCAATTTCATCTAAAGCACTGTTCAGCTGAATCCTCACCAACTCTCCCGCTGATTCCTCAACAACTATTCTTTCTTCTTTTTCACAGGTGCGAATCTGCCTTTGGCTTTCTCAATTTGAAATTTGAAATTTGAAATTTAAAATTGAACTTTACATTGCTGCTTTCTCTTTTTCGGCTCACTCTGCCATTTTTTTAGTTCTCATCTTTCCTCAATCCTATTCCTGACACTTTTTTCCTTCTCCTTCTTTTTCGATCCTTTTTCCTTGTATTTTTTTTGTTTTTTAGTGATTTTATTTCTTGTCAATAAAGGCTGAGGATGGCTGTGGAGATTTTATATCTTTAAGCTTCAAATCCCTAAAGCTTCATCGATGTGCCACCAGCGTTCAAGGCCCCAGCGCTCCTCGATTTTGACACGAAGGTTTTCAAGAAGGAGAAGATTAACCTTGCTGGACACGATGATCAATTTGTGAGTATGTTATAGAGTAACACGTGAAACTTTATTCCTTATTCTCCTCACAAGTATTGGGAATTTCTTGTTGCAATTAGAATGTTGATGCTATTTCTTTTGCTCAGATGGGTGCTATCGATGAGGCTTCCCTAGATCGTCTTTCTCTTTTCACCCAAATGACAAAGCACATTCGTGTTAGACCATCTGGAGGAAAGACTTCTGCGTCTGAGCTAGGACAGTTTTCCCCAATTTTTGTTTGGCTCTTAAGGGTAGGTTGTGTACAATCACACACGTTGGGCAAAAATGTTATAATTGTAGTGATGGTATCTTAGCATACTTTGACTATATTGTATAGTCTCATTTTTTTTACTTCATTCGTCAATTCCTCTTGCTTGCAGGACTAAAACCATAGATTGTACACAAGGAATAAGAGTGAAAAAGCAAGGAGAATCGCGTCGGACACACTCCGACACCGTGTCCGATGTGCGGTCAACAACACCAACGCGTTGACCGGTTTCGACACGTGACTTTGACCGCATCGTACACAGTCAAAGGACATTTTCGTAAAAAAAAAAATTAATAAAACTTAAACCCTAAAATTAAATAGGAATTTTTGCTTACCCCCGTGTCTGGTTCACTAGCGCTCCCACTGTGTTTTCGATCGCGCCAGAGCTTCAACGAAGAAGCTTCGCCGTTATGAACCATGTCGGCGTGTCCAGTCCACTAGCGCTCCTTTCCACTGGTCTAGAGCAAAGAGAAGGCGAAAGCTTCTCACTACCGCCAAACCTTCTCAGTTGTCATTCGCTGTTCTCACAAGTAAGCTTCTCCAGTGCCAAAGCTTCTCACTGCCCCTTTCCTTGTGTTTTATCTCTTTCCAGTTTCCACTGATATTTGTTTAGCACTTTTTCTTTTTAATAAACGTGTCTTTGTTTGAGGCTTTTAGCACTCTTTCTTTTTAATATACGTGTCTTTGTGACTTTGTTTGAGGCTTTTAGCACTTTTTCTTGGTCCAGTGGTCCACCACCACTATTCATTCTTTTTAACAAACGTGTCTTTATGACTTTGTTTGAGGCTTTTAGCACTCTTTCTTGGTCTAGTGGTCCACCACCACTATTCGATAAAGTTTATTGGTATTTTTTCTTTTAAAAAATCACCACAATTTCAACAAGTCACCACACTTAACAGTGTAGCACTGTTCCTGATAATTTAAATTTACAGCCTTGATGAGATAGAAACACAAAACACGAAGGGATGAAAATGCATCTCTTAATGTTTTTTATTTAGTTTTAACACTTGTTTTGTAAATAATATTTTAAAATGTAATATATTTTAAATAATGAATTAATTACTTAGTAGTATGATACTATGATGCAGATTTTAAAATCAAAAAGTGAGAAAAAATCAAGTGTCTTAATTCATTATTTAATATACTTAGGATTTGAATTTTTTAATATATTAGAATTTTTTGTCTTGGACGCATGAATTTTTCATTTTATACCATCTTATTTTAATATTTTAAAATTCCTTCAAATATTTAATATACTTAGTATTTGACCTGTTACCTCACTTAAGCTATATAGTCTCACTTCAATCTGAGTTTTGTTTTGATTGTACATAAAATTGGACCCGTTACCACTACCAGATTAATGCAATTTTTTAATCTTCTTGTGCTGTTCATGTTTGGGACTGAACCTTATGTCTTGTTGTGCTATCTTTATTTTTTTTTAGAATGGATTCAAGTATTGGAAATAGTGGAGATGATGAATCTCTAAGGAAACCATTATGGAAATATGTTACCAAATTAGACACCGGAACGGAAGCAGGAGGAAATATATCTTGAAAATGCAATTTTTGCTCAAAGGATTTTAAAAGTTCATATACTAGAATAAGGGCTCATTTGTTAAAATTATTAGGTAAAGCAATTGCAAAATGTTTACATGTACATACAAAAGACTTGCTAGAGATGGAGAAATTAGAACAAGAAGCTAGTAAGAGATTGAGGAATAATGCATCCAAAAATGTGCCTTTACCCCCTTCTAGTTTTTCCATGGATTCAAACTTGAAAAAGAGAAGTGGAAGTGATGGTGGAATTTCATATAGAAATCCTATTGAGAGGGCATTCAATGTTGGGAAACGTGAAGAATTGAACCATTTGATTGCTAGGATGTTTTATTTAGCAGGATTGTCATTCACTTTAGCAAGGAACTCATACTTTCAAGCAGCCTTCACTTATGCCGCAGATAATAATATTGTAGGTTATTTGCCACCAGGATATAACTCCTTGCGAACCACTCTTTTGTAGAAAGAGAAGAAAAATATTGCTAGGTTGTGTGCACCTATTCGAGTTGGGTGGAATGAGAAATGTGTTAGTATTGTAAGTGATGGATGAAGTGATTCACAAAGAAGACCACTTATTAATTTCGTGGCAGTATCTCATGGTGAAGCTATGTTTTTGAAATCAGTTGATTGTTCAAGAGAGACTAAGGATAGGCATTTATTGCTAGGTTGTTACAAGAAGTAATTCAAGAAGTTGTGCATGAAAAAGTGGTTCAAGTAATCACGGATAATGATGCAAATTGTAAAGGAGCAGGACATCTTATTGAGCAAGAATTTCCATCTATTACTTGGACACCATGTGTTGTTCACACACTGAATTTAGCTGTGAAAAATATTGTGCTGCTAAAAATGTGAAGAATAATCAAATAACATATGAGGAATGTAGTTGGATTTCTGATATTGTTGGAATGCTTGAAGTTGCTACTCTTTCACTTGATGAGCCAAAGATGAAGTCAAATTTTATTGATGAAAATGCTCCATGACGATAATCTTCATATTTTATGTTTGTCTATGGATAATTGAATATTCTGTTTTGAAGATTGAAATGCAGCCTCTTTGAATTTTTTTTGGTTACATTGATGAGTATTATTAGTTTAGTTTAATCTTTTTTGTTAAATTATTGAATATTAAATGAAATATACACTATATAAATTAAAAATATTATTTAATATTAAAACGTGTCCCAACGTGTCAAAATCCATAATTTTTTAAGATTGCCGTGTCGGAGAGTCGAGTTGTGTTGTGTCGCGTGTTGGTGTCGGTGCTACATAGAGTACTTCCAAGAAGCAATTGAGATATATCAATAATGTGAGAATGTTAGGATCTTATTGATTAGGTTAGTAGTATCTATGGTTATACGTATTGCATTGCAAATCACATATTTCCATCCATTTATAAAATTGAGATATATCCCTATTGGAAACCACATAGAGAAGTTGGTTATACGTATTGCATTGCTTTACTATGTGAATTACTACTATAATTGATGGACTAGATATTTTTGTTCCTTAAGTTGAAAGTCATGTTTTCCTTTTGTAACAGTATTGGTCTTCCTTTAATGTCTTCACAGCTAACTAGGTCCTATTATCATGGAATGAGATACTTCTCTACTGTATCAAATGATCCTGACACACATGATGATTTCAAGCCAGCTAATAAACTTGAGAATTCCAACATTTCTTTGGCTGATGTTATTGAGCAGGTGCATTGCATATCGATTGAATCTTATGCATGAAAAAAATATCGATTATTCCCTACTTTAATTATATACTTGAAATTGAACTGTTGTTTAGTGTGGTTAATGTGTGCATGATGTCAAGGATAATCCTGTTATGATTTACATGAAAGGTGTGCCTGATTTTCCACAGTGTGGATTTAGTTCTCTTGTAGTTAGAGTGTTACAACAAGATGGTAAGTAACATTGTGCACCTATAATTTAAGTGTAGACTCGGGACTGATAGGATTACTATTCTATTAAACATTGGTGAATTGATGATTAATTTGCTGAAATCAGTTCAAATCACACTGGCTTCAGTGTATCTGTAATATCATGTTCTCCTGTCTAATTATGATAGAAGGAATAATTTTAGACTTTTCAGCCTTGCTATTTCAATTTATCTTCACTAACATAAAGGGCAGTGACATAATTTTGAATGACAACAATGAAAGAGGCAAAAAGAACAAGTTGTCCATCACTGCTGACCTGAAATTTAAAATGATCACTTATATTATGACCTTTGCTCAGATTATATACCATGCTATTAAGTTTCAAATGAGTTTTTCTAATTGATGATTTCTTTGTCTTCTTTTAATTTACCTATTGTCTACAGAAATTTATCACAAATTTTGAAATATATATTTGAATTACTATGTGACAATTTTATGAGTTGCAATTAACATTATGTTGCTATTGCAGATGTTCCTTTAAGTGCTAGAAACATTTTGAAGGATCCTGAACTGAAAAGTGCTGTAAAAGCTTTCAGGTAAGTTCATTTTTACTAGTTTTATTACTCTTGCTTAATAAGAGAGTACTCTATTTCTCTTACAATGAGCACAATTTTTCAAAATTAACATTTGTGATGCTAAATGGGCAGTTTCCAGTAAAAGGACATAAATAATAATAATATAGAGTTGTTGCTGATAATAATCAGATATGAAATGAAAGAGAAAATCATTATTTTCACATTGTATTTTGTAAATCCAAAAATTGTAGTTGGAATCAAATTTTGAATTATAAATCTCAAAAATAATTGTTGTGCTGTCCAAACTTTGAAATCAAAATTGCTTTTCAAAATTCCAATTGTGTTTGAATTAGAAGTATGTTATGACATCCTTTAATGGCTATGGAATCCTATGGACAAATGTCTTGTGTCAATGAGCTGAAGATTGTGGTATCACAGGTCCTCATGCACACTGGTGCACTCACACAAACACACAACAATTTCTCTAGTGGAATACTTCTGATGTATTTAGATAATGGTCTGCCAAGCCACACATTGGCCTTTTACATGAGATGCTATTTATAAGTAATAGCAAGTGGGAGCAACTTAAAGACATGACTCTTCACTTGAGTAACTCTTCACCTAGGGACATGACTCTTCACATGAGTAACTTCTTCACCTAGGGACATGACTCTTCACATATCTAATTTATTATTATTAAAGTTTAATCCAACAAAATCTCCCCCATAAACTTTAAATATTTCTTCTGTCTTTCATCCCCAACATCTTCTTACAATTTTCCAGCAGCAATGTCGGTAATGGCATTGTGAAAACATCTCCGACTTGATCTCAGCTTGCCACATAAAGTAACTCCACCTTCTTTCCTTTTACTTGATCTCAGATGAAGTGGAATCTGACGTCGATATGCTTACTCCTTTCGTGATTGACTAGGTTCTTAGCTAACTCGATTGCTGACTTATTATCTACTCAGATCTCGGTTGGACTGTCTTGAACTTGTCCCAGTTTTTCCAACAGACTCCTCAACCAAACTGCATGGCAAACGCACCAGGATGCCGCAACGTACTCGGCTTCACAAGTTGATAGAGTCACAATTGGTTCCTTCTTTGACATCCAGGCAAAAGCTGTGTTTCCCATGAAGAATACATAACCACCCGTGCTCTTCCTATCGTCCACGTCTCCACACCAGTCACTATCTGAGTAGCCTTTTAACCTGTAATTTTCCGACTTCGAGTAGAGAAGACCTTGAGAGATTGTTCCTTGAATATATCTTAGAATCCTTTTAGCCGCTTTCCAATGAGAGTAACTCGGCTCTTCCATAAACTGACTTATAATTCTAACACTTAAACACAGATCCGGCCTCGTACATGTTAAATATCTCAAGCATCCCACCAAGCTTCTATAGTTTCTTGGATCAACACGTTCTCCTCCATCATACTTTGAAAGTTTTGAACCGGGTTCCATATGTGTTGAAACCGGTTTACAATCCGACATCTTAAACCTTTTCTATATTCCCTTAGCATAAGTCTCCTGAGAGACAAATATTTTGGCTTTGTCCTATCTGACTTCCAAACCGAGAAAGTATCTCATCAGGTCGAGATCAGTCATTTCGAATTCTTTTGACATTCTTTTCTTGAACTCTTGTGCCATTTCTTCACTATTCCCCATAAAGATCAAGTCATCAACATATAAAGCTACAAGCAACAAACCATCTCCATTTTTCTTAACATAGAAGGCATGCTCATAAGGACACTGTTCAAAACCATCCTCCTTGAAGTATGCATCAATGCGAGTATTCCAAGCCCTTGGTGCCTGTTTTAGTCCGTACAAAGCTTTCTTCAATCTTAATACTTTCTTTTCTTCTCCGACTTTCAAGTATCCCGGGGGTTGTTCAAGATACACTTCCTCTTCAAGTACACCATTCAGAAATGCCAACTTGACATCCATTTGGTAAATCAGCCATCCAAATTGCGCTGGTTGCGAGATCAATAGTCTGATTGTCTCCATTCTTGCAACGGGTGCGAACACTTCGTCATAGTCTATTCCTGCCTTTTGTTTATACCCCTTAGCTACCAGTCGGGCTTTATATCGTTCTACTTCTCCCTCTGTATTCATCTTTTTCTTATAAACCCATTTAACTCCAATGGGCTGACTTCCTTTTGGCAGCTCGGTCAACTCCCAAGTATCATTCCGTTCAATGGCCTTGATTTCTTCATTCATGGCAGTTTGCCATTTTTCATCTCGGATTGCCTCTTCGAATGTTATTTCTTCAGAATCTGTCAATAAACAAATAAGGTGAGCTTCATTAGTTGAATAATACAGGTCCTGCAAACTCCTCATTCGGGGTTGTCTCATCTCGTCTTCATCATATGTCTCACTTCTTGCCGGGATCCAACTTGGTGATTTGCCTTCCTTCTCTTCTTGTTGAGTAAGCATCTGTCCGGGATCTAAGATGACCTCGGATGAAGTGCTCCAGTTTTATTCATCTTCTTCATTAACTTTCACATCTTGGCTTATTATTACTTTCTTGGTGCCAGGATTCAACAACTTGTATCCCTTTGTCTTTTCGTCATATCCAATGAAAATAAATTTCCTGCTCTTGTCTTCCAACTTGGTTCTTTACTGATCAGGGACGTGTGCATAAACAACAATTCCAAAGACTATGAAATGGCCTACTGATGGCTTCTGAACCGTCCATGCTTCCTGTGGGGTTTTTCCATTTAGACTGGAATGCGGACAACGATTCTGCACATATACAGCACACAGTACGGCCTCCCCCCAAAACTCCTTAGGCATTTTCTTCATTTTTAACATTGATCTTACCATGTCAAGAATGGTACGATTTTTCCTCTCAGCTACTCCATTTTGTTGTGGTGAGTACTATGCAGTTAAGAACCTTCTTATCCCATGCTCCTCGCAATACCTTTTAAATGCAATTGATGTGTACTCCCCACCTCGGTCAGAACGGATCGACTTGATTTGCCTTCCAGTTGCATTTTCTATCATCATCTTAAAACTCTTGAATACTTCAAGCACTTTGGATTTTTCTTCTAGCAAATACACCCAAGTTTTACGACTAAAATCGTCTATCAACGAGACAAAATACCTTTTTCCACTGAAAGACCCAAGAGAGATGAGTCCACACAAGTCGGTATGAATTAGTTCTAGTGGTTGTTGAGATCTGTATTTGGTCATCTTTTGAAATGGACTCCTAGCATGCTTGCTTAACACACATTTTTCACAAAATCTCTTTTCACAGTTCAAACTCGGCAACCCATCCACCATTTTCTTGTTCATCATCTTGGCTAGGCCTCCGTAGTGAAGATGCCTAAACCGACGATGCCATAAGGATACTTATCACTCATCTCGGTTTGCAAACAGTCGACCTGCACACTCCTCAACATTAGTTTGAACATTCTATTTTTCTCCATCTGAACTCGAACTATCAAACGTCCTTGTTTATCCTTCAAGAGGAGAACTCGGTCTGTCATGAGAATCAAGTAGCCATTCTCCATCAGTTGTCCCACACTAAGAATATTACTTTTTAGATCGGGCACGCAATAGACATCTCGGATGCGCCCAATTCGTCCATCTTTCTACAAGAAACAAATCGTACCTCGGCCTTTGACATCAACCTTTGAAGCATCTCCAAACGAAACATGTCTGACTTCTATTTGTCTCAGATTACTGAACAAATGCTTATGCCCACACATATGATTGCTTGCACCAGTGTCTAGATACCATTCCATCTCAAATCCCTGGTTGACTTCACTTCTAGTCATCATCAGAATTCCTCCATCTTTTACTTCTCCTTCTGTAACAAGGTTTGAAGTTTCATTTCTTTTTTCATCTCGACAATCCTTCGCAAAATGTCCTACTCGACCACAGTCGTAACATCTGTCCGAGTTACAATCTCTTGAGTAATGTCCATACTTTCCGCATTTAAAACATTCTATGTTTGATTGATTTGAATGTCGGCCTCTTCCACGACCTCGGCCTCGCCAATTCTACCGACTTCATTCAACCTGCTCCTTATTCCTTCCTTCTTGACCTCGGCCTCTACCACCTCGGTCATGTCCACGTCCACCTCGGCCACGACCTCTATCTCGGAAATTGTGAGAATATAGCGCTTTTTCGTCTTTGATTGAAGCTTTTGTCTGGAGTGCTTGCTCCAGTGACTCTTCTTTCTTCTTTTTCTTTCTTTGTTCATGTGCCTTCAAGGAACCAGCAAGTTCGTCAACGGTGAGCGCTGCTAGGTCCTTTGACTCCTCAATTGCACATACAACATTCTCGAAGTCGTCAGTGAGAGACCTCAGAATTTTCTCCACCACTCTGGCATCGGACAACACCTCTCCATTTCTGTTTAGTTGATTTACCACGGTCTGGACCCGGTTGATGAAACCAGATACCCCTTCTCCTTCTTTCATTTTCATTCCTTCCAACTCTCCACAGAGAGTTTGAAGTTGAACCTATCTAACTCGATCGGCTCCCTTGTAGACATTTGCAAGAATGTCCCACACCTCCTTTGAAGTTGTTGCACCAGCGATCTTCTCAAACTCGGAATCATCAACAGCCCAGAATAACATGTACAATGCCCCTTTGTCTTTCAACCTCGTCTCCTTCAATGTCCTGTTCTGCGCCACCGTATATCCTGCTGTGGATGTTGGTTCCTCGAAACCACCATGGACAACCTCCCAACTATCATGGGCTCCCAAAAGAGCTTTCATCTAGATAATCCAGTTTTCGTAATTAGCCTTTGTGAGGCGGGGTAGTGGCAGACTACTACATGGCCCACTCTCCATTTTCTCACGCTCTGATACCAATTTGTGGTATCACAGGTCCTCACACACACCAGTGCACTCACACAAACACACAACAAATTCTCTGATAGAATACTTCTGATGTATTTAGATAATGGTCTGCCAAGCCACACATTGGCCTTTTACATGAGATGCTATTTATAAGTTATAGCAAGTGGGAGCAACTTAAAGACATGACTCTTCACTTGAGTAACTCTTCACCTAGGGACATGACTCTTCACATGAGTAACTTCTTCACCTAGGGACATGACTCTGCACATGAGTTACTTCTTCACCTAGGGACATGACTCTTCACATATCTAATTTATTATTATTAAAGTTTAATCCAACAAAGATCGGGCTGCTTTTTGTACATGGTTGCGCTGATGTCAAAAGAAATAAAGTTGTTGGTTTTTAAGTTTTTTGGTTGTTATGATTTATCGTACTGCTTTTTGTACATGGTTGTGCATATATACCTTTTATTAACCATTTTCAGTTGATGAAAATGAATTGGTTCATAAAGAAGACATAAAACTAGACAGATGCTCTTTATCCCATATTATTGCAAGTACGAGAAGGAGAAATATGCCAGGATTGGGATAATGCCACTCTATGGTGATGAAAAATCAACCCAGTGGTTTAAGGTGGAATCTAATAGCACATTTCATATCATCAATTCCTTGGAGGATGGTCATGAGGTAACTTATCCACAAGTAATTAATATTTGAAGCTAACCAAGAACTACTTCAGATACTCGATCTAGGCAATTAGCTGCAAAATCGAGAAACTTTCTATACGTTGTACCAGGTTGTCTTGTGGGGTTAGTTACCACTTTGTGGAAAAGAGGTTTGAATTGTGTTATTCTATCAACTGCAGGATTCTTACTCACTCATGCTAAGTGGTAACTAACTACACCATAAATAATTTTGTTTGCTTTTGTTCAAAAAGTTGCATCTAGATGATAATATTTCAAAGTTGTAACAAAATACCAAAATGGAACAGGTGCTTGTATATATAGCAACCACAAATCTTCATGTGGACTTGCAACAACAAATCAGGTGAGGGACTAACAAGAATTATCATGTTTGTTTCTTTGACTAAAAGTTAAGTATCATTGAGTGCATTTTGACCGTGAGACTAATTGTTCTGCTGCTTATGATTGTTATGATCATCAATCTCATTCTTATTAGGAAGTTTCTTAAGTTGGAGACAACTAGCTCTAGCGGGTAAGTTATAATATTAGCTTTGTGCCAAAACCTTGCTATGCAGTTACCTCCCCTAATGTGTTTAATGAAGGTGGCTCTCAAGTAATTATAAGCTTCTTCTACTTTTCTTTACAAATTAATAATGAAACAAAAAAAAAGTCCATTACATTACTGGAATTGTTTTATTTTTGAACATTTTTTTAAGATATAATGTATGCAGAGATAAGGTAAAATTTTTTACATTATTGTCCAATCACAAATTATCATGTATGCTTAATTTTGACTTTTACAATAGTTGTCTTAAAAGTAATACTAACGATTTTTTGTTGGCCTAACAAAATTTTGATTGGTTGATATACAATTTTTTTTACGGTATAGAAATTAAACTTTTTATTTTTTTTTCAGTTTCCATTAGCATTCTGCATCAAGGTATGATCTCCACACCATTGTTCAGATGGGGTTTTGCCAAGCACCTAATGAAAAACACCAATACAACCGTCTAAATTGGGTTATCTTTGATTAATGATTTGGGGTAAGAGGCATTTGGTGTCTATTTGGTGTAAAGCACATGAGAGTGAACAACAGTCTAAATTGCCAGCAAGGAAGGTATGATACTGTTCTTTGTTTTTGTCTTTTATTTCTCCATCATCCTGTTCATATTAGTGTTTTTTTTCTCAAATGGAGGCTCTGGTGAACCAAACCATTTGTGGTAGCTTGGTTTTGAAACAATTATTCCTTTTTTGGAGTACAATTCTTAAATCATTTGGCCGCATGGTTTTAACTCTTTACATGTAATTAATATCCATTCTCATATTATTTTCTTCCGTTAGTGTTGTGTAGCTCATTCTGAAAAATTTACATTATTTTTAAAATTTTTCTATTTTTCCCCTTTCAGTTTGCTCGTATTATCCAAAAGCTTGGCTTCCCATCCAAATTTAAGGTACTGCATTATGCTTTTCTTAATCTTTGTTGGAAATTGTATAATCCATGTTTGCTGTTCTTTTCTCACTGTAACTATGTAGTGTTTGATTACTAATTGGTTACTTCGGTATTATGCTTTAGGATGTCAAAATTCAGAACATTGTTGGCTCTTGTGATGTCAAGTTCCCCATACGGCTGGAGGGTCTTGCATATTCCTATGGTGCTTTCTCAAGTGTAAGTTTTTTTTTTTTTTTGGGAAAATAATTCATAGGGTTTGGATTGGTCCCTGCTGACTTTTATATAAGAATATTTTTTGTTTTCACAATCAATGTTTGGCTATCTTGATGTTTAGTGGTCACTTATAATTTTAAGGGTGTTTTTTGAGAATTATATAACTTGATATGAAGTAACCAACAGAAAAAATGTATTGTTTAAAGCTCTATGCTACAAAGTATGGAAAACATTGACTGGTATTGAATTGCAGATGCAAAACTGAAACTAATTTCCATGGCAGCCAAAAACCAACAAGGCTGTTTTAATGCATTGCCCAATGTTGTAGATACTTCTAGATGGAAAGGCTTTCAGAGTTTTAAAAATTTAAGTGGAGTGAAATGGTTAAACTTGACTAATAGTATAAATTATCAAAGGGCCATCTTCTATTATGTCTATGCTTGTGCTTTGTCTATAAATTCTAGTAGAGGTAAATGATGGATATTCATTGAGTCTTGCTTATTTGTGGTGGCAGTATGAACCAGAGCTGTTTCCAGGGCTAATCTATCGTATGAAGCAACCTAAAATAGTCTTGCTTATATTTGTGAACTTATGAAAAATTGTTCTAATAGGAGCCAATGGGAACCTCATCCTTCAATATAAACCTCTATGCCTTATATTGTCCATATAGGAGACTCTTGCCTAAATGGGATTTTAGTGTGGATGTAAGCATAGGAGGATTATCCATATTAACCGAAGATTTTAGCCTTTTTTTTAAATAATACAACAGATTTCTGTATAGCAAATGACATGACAACTTAGTTTTTGATTTTCTTTTGAAGCAAGAACATGACAACTTAGTTTTTGATTTTCTTTTGAAGCAGAACATGATGTGATTTTCATATGTTTAGTTTGCTAAGTGTGAATGGAATGGAAATGCTTATCCTTTTAAGAGTATTACGATAAACAACATAATAACATTTAGTTAATATATTTATTAGAAAATAATTAATAGTTTGATTTTTGTTATAATTAATTTAAATTATTTTATCAATAATATCATAAATAAAAATATTTTTAGTTATGATAGAGATAAAAATTATAATTAATTTATAATAATATAAATTAGTTTTAATTTTATTTTTTATGATAAAAATTACAATTGTCATTTACAGGAAATAATTATTCTCTAGGCTATCATGGATAAATTGTACTACAGGAAAATTATTTTTTTTTTAAAAAGTAATTAACATAATTATATATCAAACAATCAACAATCTTTTTTTTATTAAATTTATTATTTGTTTTAAAATTTCCATCCTATAAAATAATGAAAAAATAACAATAAAATGAAATGGTAACATTTTAAAAAATATATTTTTTAATTTTATTATTTAAATTTGATCAAGATTTGGAATTTTTAAACTCTTTTTATTTAAATCAATTTTTACGATAACCAACATAATAACATTCAGTTAATATATTTATTA
>PYAF01000877.1:519192-531414 GCA_007407185.1 Glycine tomentella
AGGACTCTGGTTCATCGCTGGTTGGAATCTCTGGATCACTGCGCGCCTAAAATCCGTCCAGCTTGGTTGTTTGGTGCAGAACTCCCACCATTGGAACCAGTTAAGAGCCTTACCTTCCATAGCTACCATAACTGCTTGCATACGGTCTCCCTCCTCCACACCTTTAATTTCAAAGTACCTTTCTACCTTATTCGCCCAATTGTACGCGTCCTCTCCGCAGAAAATCGGAATTTCCAGCCTCCGCCATTTCTCCTCACTGTCGCGGCCAAAGACCTCTCGATTTCGACTATCCTCCCTTCGTCTTCGATCGCCGTCGTCGCCTCCTTCTCTATTGTGAGAATCGCGACTTCTACTATCGCCTCTTTCCCGTGGACCAGTGTACTCGCGTTCGCCTCCATTACTCGCTCCTCCATGGTTCTCGATTTTTGCGAGTTGCCGCACAGAGCTCATCAACTCCGTCAATTGCTCTCGCATTTCCGTCCGCTCCATGCCATCATCTTCAATGGCTCTGCGTATCATCGCAACCTCCTCGCGAGTCTGGATCAGGCTTTCAAATCCTCTTTCTAAGAATTCTACTCTTGTCTCCATGTTCTTTCGCGTTGCTACCATCAACCGTCACAGGTCCAGGTTCACGCAATCGAGCTCTGAATACCAATGGTAGAGAACGAAAATAATCTCTATTATTGATATATGATGCAGTTACAGATCTAGGAATATAGCCTAGACTCTCCCATCCTAACCTCCTAACCTCCTTACCTCCAACCGTAATCCACTAATCAGCTAATACAATCTATTTATAATACTCTAACAGCAGTTGTAACTGGTAATAACCAGTTACCAGTCACCTACTAACTCTTATTCTTATATTTGCCATGTGTCTTGGCCTTGTATACCTGTTTAACAGGTAACCTAGCATAATGTTTCATTCTCTAGAATTTGCCTCCTCCTATATGCTCATTCCTCACTTAATCATTCCTCCCTCATCCACACGTCATAAATTTACATGGAGTGGCAAATAGTAACCATTTCTCTCACGTGAATACTTTCATTCTCACAGATACTCTCATCAGTCATTTTAAACTACTATTTTTCATTCTTTCGTCCTCTGAAAATGCTGCACTCATTGTATTATGTTTCACCTTCATTCACCTAGAAACCGATGCACTGCAGTACACCAATGCAGCACACAATGAATTTTGCCTACTCATCGATTTTTCACACCCTTCTGCATCCACCTTATAGCGCATTAACTTTCTCATCACACACATATTTTGGACGTGGCACAAATCATGAGACTCTCAACAATCTTCTCTGCATGTTCTCTAACTTTTGACTATAGAAAAGAACAAGCATCATCTGGTGTGTCAATGAAATGAAGGGAGCTTCTCCACCTATTTTTCGTTGCCGTATTTTGTCAGGTCATATATAAAAGGGGCTGATAAGTTGTCTTTGATTTAGTTAGACAGCATATGATAGACAACTTACAATGATGCTTTAGGCTCTAAAAGTGCCTATCAGTCCTGTACGGTATCAACTGTCAACTTTTATATAAGGGTAAATAACACTCGCCTCAGATTAGGAAAAATAACACTCCACCCCAATCCCATAAACTCTGTTAACTTGAAGGTTTATTTTAGCCATATTGTAAACGTGGTTAGTCCAATATCTCCTTACACTTAAGGTGCACGAGTATATGGTTGTCCCCCTCACACCCAACCAATCTATGCTAGAAGCACTAAAGCACATTCATCTCTCTATTGTGATTCCATTCAAAGCACATTCTTCAGGAAGCATAATTCTGTAGGGGGAAGTGCTTTTTATTGTTTCAACTAGAAATTAATTAACATGGCAAGAAATCATTCAAAGCCATATTTATAGTTAAGGCGTATAATAGATGGAGTTAGTGATGCAAGTACTTGAAATGTGGTGTCACATGAAGGAAAACACAAAATAATATATAATATTGATGAAAAAGCAATATTATAAAATGATATAGGGTGAAAATAGTTTAAAAGTAGGGTTTAAAGAACAACAAAGATAAGAAGAAAATAAGATTTTAAATAGGATTTAAATAATACTATTAATCTTTATCCAATAAAGACTATCAAATATATATTAGTCTATCTAGATTATTGCTATTTCGATTCACAATAATTCTATAATTAAGAATAATTAAAATTAAAATTATAAAAGACTTGTTTCTCATTGTCATAATCTCTATTATGATAATAAGTTTGTAACTTAAATCAAGGACTCATCGAAACAATTTAATAAAACAATAAATAAAATAAAGAATAATTCTTTATCAAAATTGATAACATGATGTTTATGTTATTAATAATAATTGTGGTAACTCGGTTCATGATTTAGTCACACTTAAAGCTCCTTACTCCTC
Organism: Glycine tomentella; assembly: GCA_007407185.1. NCBI lineage: Eukaryota > Viridiplantae > Streptophyta > Magnoliopsida > Fabales > Fabaceae > Glycine > Glycine tomentella. The sequence continues at coordinate 521,588 of PYAF01000877.1, forward strand.
TCCAAGAGTGTATTATGCGAAGATCAAATTCAGGTCCTCCTCCACAAACTCAACATCCATTGGGTATAACATAATGGATTGTATTTTTGGCATACACGTTTATTTTCAATATTATTTTTATAATTTTTAATAAATAAGAGATCAAATTATAACTTAAAATAAAGTTAAAGGACATGTGACTATGTAGTTTAGCAAAAAAAAAATAAAAAATCATGATATGGATTCAAAAGACAATATGGAACTTTCTCTATCTCTAAATGTAAGACTCTTTTCATATTATCTTTTGTATTAGTTATTTTTTGATCCAAATATCTTTTATTACTTTATAATAAATGTTATAGATTTAAAAGATAAATACAATTATTCTCTTTTATAAGGATTTGATAAGAAGACTAGAGCACATTAATTACTTAGGTGTGAAAGAAATTAAGTGAAATGAGAGATTATGAGTTCTAATAAATTGAAGGATATTTAACAAAATAATACAAATTGTTAACAAATTTAATACTACTAAGGCTATAATCGAAAAACTTAATTGAAAAGTTAGTTGGAGACTAAAAAGTTAGTTGGAAGCTGAAAAACTAGTTTATTAAAATAGAAGTGTTCAATAAAACTAACTATTGATGTATCTAAAAAGTGTAAAATGACAAAATAATAATACCATGGTTTAGTTGAAAAAGGTAAAAAGAAAATCAATAAATATATTGAGGATAAAAGTAAAAGAAAGTATAAAAAGTTAGAAATAAAAAGCTAGTGTTGTAAAATTTGTTACTTCAAGTAGCGTTTCAAAAAATGTCAGAAGCTACTAAAAAAAATTATTTACCAAACAATCAAATGAGTTTTTCAATTAGTAAAAAAATTAGAAGTTAGCGAAAATGTTTTGCCGAACATAGTTTTTCAGTTAGTTTTGTCGAACATATTCATAGTTTAATTATATTAACCAACTTTTTAATAGAGTGATAATTAATTAAAAGAATCTTATATTTTGGGATGGGAAGTAAAAAAAATAAGTTTTTAAATTTTGCAAAAAAATAAATAATATACCTGGAGAATTTGTTAGCAAATAACAATCTTTATCAGACCATTTTGTTTTTCCTAATCGACCATCGATCATATGTTACGGAATTGAATTGATTAGTCGTGGTCGGCTAGAGTTGTACATACATATTATGTGGTCCAACTCTAAAATGGACACACACACTTAAAACCATTTGGCATTATTATTCTTTGAATCACTCAAAGCCCTTAAATAATGCACAATGTTGATATAAAACAAAGTTTTCTTTGGATGTGGTGGGGTTTCTATATTCTAAAATGGAGCAGGGAGAAAGGGACAGGAATCATGGATGGCTTCAATTTAGGCATCAAGGTAATTAAGTTGCATAAATGTTCCTTTACCGTTTCATGAGGGAAAATGATAATAGGCTGTTGTTCCATATATTGTGAAGACTAAGATATATGAAATTCGTGGGAATCAATAATGCGAAACTGCAGATAATCGTGGGAATCAATGTAAATCGGTTGAGAAGTGTATAAATTATTATAAACGCAAGGTATTTATCTTCGATTTCTTAAGAATAATTTTTTTAGTGTTAATTAATCTGGTGATTTAGGCATACCCTCATGTTGTATGTCTGAATGCATGCATCGTCATAACTTCGTAAGGAAAATGTCATAATTGGAGAGCAGATCAAGAAATGCTAAGAAAGTAGTACAATAATAATATCAGGGCACAAGAACTACAGGTGACCTCAAATTCCAATCACCAACTAGTTACTAAGATTGCTCTAAAGCTAATTGGGGACCTTGCATTTATTTAATAAATTCAATTTTATTATACGGATTGATATTTTTATTATATATAAACGGATTGATATTTATTGTGGTTAGATGCTAGGAATTCGTTATATATATACCCATTCGATTACTTTTTTCTGGTCTAAGCTCCTAACTGGACGTTGCATTTATCATGGCTTGCTTTTAATGAATTCCAATTATGATAATACGGATATAACCATCATATTGCTTATTAGTAGTAGAAGGATTTCATGAAAGAAAATTAGCAACATGACTTTGTCTCAAGACAAATATTATCCAGAGTTATTGGGACATTGAGTAAAGAATTAAAGGAATAAATATTTTTTTATTTATTGAAATGCACAAAATAGTATTATTTATTTATATAAACGCAATGAAATCTTATATTATTGCATTAATTCTTCGATTTTATACTACGAAAAGCATTTAAAACACACATTTTCAATAGTTATTATAAAATTGTCTGATCGTCAATTGCACTCAACCACGTATCCTGATACGCTACCCTCTCATCTTTTATTTTTCTTTTGTATTTTAAAATACAGATCACCGCTGTTTTGCTTTTACAGCCTGTTCAAAGCACGGGACAACTTCTCTAGTTTAACAAAAATTTGTTCCTGAACCATTTGATGCGGTGTTTCTTGTGTAAGTTCTGTTGTTTACACTTTTCACTAAAAAAAAAAAAAAATACTTTCCAGACCAAGGGTTGGTAGAAAACAAAATAAATGAAGTATTCACTTTAGTAATTCTAATATTGAGTATATTTTTTATGTATGATTCTTAAATTTATATGGTATTATAGGATCCATAAAACTAAAGATAAACAATGATGTAATAAAAGTTGGATATACATATCATACAATTTGCTTAAAAACCACCAAATTTAGCAGGAAATTCTTACATTCATTAATTAAATAGAAAAGGTAAATGTTTCCTTAAAAATAATTATTTTCCTTGCCCCCATTAAACTAAGGGAATAATGGGCTGGCCCGTTAGCGGCTCCTACTACTTTTCAGGGCCCATCCGAAAAAAATTAAGAGTTTTGAGGGCCTATAAAGCACTCTGTCCACATTGCTATGTTCATGCAGATGCAATCTCACTGCGTCGTCAAGAAGCTTCATCATATCATTTTATATTTACACTGATAGATAGCATTAACGTCCATATTTTCTCCATTCCCATTAAACTATTAGCATCACAATGAAGCAATGACATAAAAGAAATAGTATTGAATCCACCATCATTCTCAACCGTCTCCTTATTCTCTTCTTTCTCTGGTCCCAAGCCACTCTCAAAACCAGAGGAATTAAAGTTCATTCATTTCAAAAAGAAAGTAAAGATAAAAATAACATGCACAACAACATGAGCACTCTCTTTTTCTTTATCCTTCTTTCAACAATACTAACTGTAAGCACAGTTTATGTCGCAGAATGTTGTTTCTTTATAAGCAAATACAAGCAAAATTAAAGTCAGCAAAAGACTTACCTGGCAATTTATGTCGCAGCTAGAACTACTAAGATCAATAGTTGCAGATACAAAATCTTTCCCATATTTCTTCTCAAAAGATATTCTTAAGTGCCACAAGTTCTGGAATTTCAGAGCGCCTAGGTGCAAATATCAATTTATATAATATAATTAATGACAAATAAAACTCATCATAAAGATATTTAAATAAATAAATTCTAAGAATTCAGCAAATTATTACATTAGTCTTGCAACAGTACAACTTCTACTTTTTATATTAAGTATATATAAGTCTTACTCAAGATATTTAAATAAATAAATTCTAAGAATTCAGCAAATTATTACATTAGTCTTGCAAGAGTACAACTTCTACTTTTCATATTAAGTATATATAAGTCTTACTCACGACATTATCTTCATACAAACGTGGATATGGAGATTTCAAGAGTTCAATTGTTCCTTCATAATACAGCTTGATTACAACAAAGAAAATACCCTGAAATCTAATGTTATTATAACAAATTATCTTGAGAACCATTCTTTGAAATGCCAAGGATTCCGTAGTAGGCTAGTAGCTAAGAGTTCAACCAAAGAGATAACTTCAATACTTCAAGTCAGATTCAGATTAGGAAATCAAAATTAGAAGAAATGGGAGACTAAGAATCCAATTGAAAAATTATGGAAAAGGAATGATTGGATGGTCGAAGAATCAAAGGGAGATGATTGTAAACTACTAGATGAACCTGTCAACTTATAAATGGGATTTAAAGAAAGAAGGTGTGTTTGATTCAGTACAGTGACCCTTACACTTTAGTAATCTCCCCTTCCCTAACTCTTTCTTGGCTTCTTTCTTACATAGACTAGTCTAATAGGAGGCATATCCCTAACTCAGTACAGTTTTTTTTTTTTTTTTTTTTTTTTTTTTGTATGTGAATCATCCTCACTATTTTTTTGTCACTAGATTGATTTAGGATACCCTGTCTTTCCTAAATCAATTATCCATTACTATTTTCAATACAATCAAGACTAAGAGTTTAACACCACCATAATCAATTGTCCAAGCCTCTACATTAGTGCAATTATATTTGATGTAGAATAACAATCAGATTTCTAACCTTTTGCAAGCCAGGTGATTCACACTCTAAAAGATGAACCTTCAGCCTTTTTATATTGCCCCTAAAACAAATATCTTAACAAGTAACCAAAGAAATTTGGGAAAAGTAAGCTAGTATCGATGTTAATACTCCTGTAAAAAATAAATATTAAAAAGACAAAAAATCTATGGACATTCTAACTAGTGAAAGCCTCAAAATATACACATAATACAAAATGAATAACATTTCCTGTAGCAAGTATATTTCTCTCAGCTTTTGTACACAAATTGATACACAATCTCGGTTGAATTACAAAACAAAAGTCACACTACAAACAACAAGAATGAACAGACAAATTGTTCTTCCAGGAAAAAACAAAGAATTTAATTAATTAATCAAAATCAAATTACATTGAACAACCAAAACTAGCTACATGAGTGACAGAACACAACACCAGAGACAGCCATAATCCTCTCATGGATACTTCTCCGGCAAGTGCGTCGAACACCAAGCTCTCCACGACTAGGCATGGTCCTCCAATGCATCAGCATCAACATCGGGCACGCCGTAGGTCACTCTGTCCCACAACCAATACGCTACTCTTCATCGTCGCGTTGGTCATAGGCTCTGCCAGCACGATTGCATCATTACTTCTCCGTTCAACTTGTCGTTAATCTCGTCCACAAGCTTCGACAGCGAAAGGTCGCTCTCCTCCATCAGCGCCGCGAAGACGATGTTTCGTGAACCACCGCACAGGCTCAACACAAATGTTGAGGCAGATGTGAGTGAAGCGATCGCGAAGGTGAGGGCATGCGCCGCCACCGACGACGGCACGAACGAGCTTCGACGGCGGCGCGGGACAGCTTCCACGGCGACTAACACGGAGAGAGAGACCGAGAGGCCGGGGTACGACTAAGGGACTGAGACTCTCAAAACCTATTTGCGCCAGAAAACCAAAACACTTCACTTTCAAAAGAAACCGTTGTCGATTTTTGTGACTTTTATGTATTTTTTGAAAACCCATCGATGAAATAGTATAAGTATTTACAAAAACTTCATCACTTCTTTTAATGACGATGATTTTTGTAAAATTGTTATTGAATTCTCGTCGTTAAAGCCATGTTTTCCAGTAGTATGTGTCAACTTGTTTCACGAATACCCCTAATAATAACATAATTTTCTAAATAAATTTAAAAAAATCATAAATACCTTTCCTAACTAGTGTCCTTGAGTGATCAGACACACCTACTGAGGAGTATATCTCGTGTCCTTAAGTATTGGAAACATGTTATGTCTCCATGTTTGCAAAGTAAAAGGAATGACCGTATTGCATACCAAATGTGGTTAATTTTATGTATAAATATAATTGATTGTATATATTTTTTTATGTGTAGGAATCAAAGACATGTATAAGAAAATTTACAATAACTTCATACTTAATCAATTGAGTTAGATTCATTTGATAGTTAATTATATCTTACACATGGTTAGAATAAATAATTCTGATTAAATATGATTATTGATATATGGTTAATAATGTGACAATGTTTTATAAAGAGGATAATGTCACAATGTTATTGACTTTTTCATGTGCTTAAGTATCAGGGTAAATATGTTTAACTTTATTTGACAAGTGTTTAAAAATTAATGAATATGATTATATACAATTATTGATTATATGATTCACTATACAAAGAGGCTATTAAAATATTTAATAATGATTATCTTTACTTCACAAGTAGTTAATAGTATCATGAGGTTATTGAAAATTTTAATTGTGAATCACTTTGTATGGAAAGTCTTTAATATTCTCCTGCTCTCCCTCCTTCACCACCTTCTTTGGCAACCATTCCATCTTCTTCAGTGGCCCATCACCAACCACCACCACCACCCATCTCCTTCTTCTTTCCTAACATACACACCTTAATCATTGTGTTTTCCAAGACGCAAGTTGTCCTTTATCATCGTGCAAGTAGTGGCAGACCAACGTTAAAGTTAGTGTCCGTAAATGCAAACATAAAAAATGGTTTCGTTGAATTGCAGGACGTTATTAGTCACAATACCAATAATAATAGGCTGAGATTAGTACAAGTTTTTAAAAGTAGAAATATTTAAAATAAATTCAACTAGCTTTTTGGGCCTTAGCTTAATCGATATACATGATCATTTTGATTCTATTACAGGTTCTCTTTTTGCCTTTTCCTTCTTTGATGCTTATAACATCTCCTCTCCTCTGCCTCTAAAGCAAAAGCTCATTTCTAATGAGCAATTCGTACTCAAGCAGATAAATTGTGTCTTACCATAATTGATTTTCTCATTTATATAAGTTGATAACAAATTAAAATCAAAACAAAGAATGATATATCAAATTGTGTCTTTTTTTAAGTCCAAGTAATAAAAAGAGATTAATATATAAGATTACCATCTGTACAGTTAATGTTGACTTTTTTATTCATCATTATAAATAAAATGATGATGTATAAATGTACTAGAATATATTATCGTACTTGTTTTGGAAGATTGGTAAAATTTGGGGACTAAATGGTTGGTCAAACTATTATCTGCATCTTGTTACAAAAATAACTACATTTTGAACGGGTTCATAACTTTGTACATAAAGCGTTGATTTAAATTTTTTTTACAAAAAAAAAATTTCGGGAGCATTGTCCCCAAATCCCCACCACTAAATATGCGGACACAAATAATTTTTCTTAGGTTCGCCACTGCGTGCAAGGATTGACAAACACCCATCAACAACATGCCACAATGCTTGGACTTCGAAGACACATTAAATGCTTTCTTCTTCATAGATTTGATTCTTGTTCTCCTTTCATCCATGGAGTTCTCGAAATCAGGTCCCATCTTTCTTCTCTTCACTTCATGAGAAACCTTCGAAACTTGTCACAATCTAAATGAAACTCATCATTGAGACAAGAAAACATAAAACCCAAAGAGAGAAAATGAAAACAAAGCCAAATTCAAAATTAAGGGAAACCCTAAAACATGGGAAGAAGAAGGACACATGTGATGAGAGATTGGAATCGAGCATGGTGTATATGATTCCCTTAAAACTTGGGGTTGTGTTGCCTATGTAAGGATACAAGATCCTAAAAGACCTAAGGTGGGACCTAGAACCACCACTTGTGTATATCTAGGTAGTGCAGAAGATAGTGTTGCAAATAGATTTTTGGATTTATATACTAACACAATGATAAAATCTAGAGATGTAGAATTCTTTGAGTACAAGTTTGTTAGCAATATTGACTTAAAGGTTTTTTGAATCTACATATATGATTTCAGAATCTCCTGTAGAATCTGTAGCTTATCCTTTTGACACTAATCTCACACAATTGGTTATTGAACCAATCCTAGTTAGAAAATCCACAAGAGATAAAGTTTCTAAAAATTTTTGCGCGGACTTTGCCACTTACCATATAGAGGATTTCAGTCCAATTATTCAGATAAATGCCTTTACTATTGTTTCAAGTTAAATAAGATAGTCATCATTGAAAACAATAAGAATACACATAAATACCAAGATGGGGGTGAATTGGTATAAATTTGTCCTTTTAAAACTTTTACAAAATCAGAGTTGAAGGATCTTTATCACTTTGTAAAACCAATGAAACTTCAATTCAACCCAACCACTCAGTCCAAGGAATCTATGACAAGAACCTACAGTTGTTGATTAAGAAAGATATCACAATTGTTAAGAGATTGAGATAACAAGAAGAGATAAAGAGATCAACACAAAAACATATACTGGTTCACTTCTCAAGTGAAGCTACATCCAGTTCTTCTAATCAAATAAGATTAGAGTTCAACTAAATCAAATTATTCTTTATAAGCCTTATAACAAGTGATAATCTTTATCCACACTAGATAATGAATAAGAAACCTAACACCTTATTAGATTCCTAACCACAAGATTCAGAGAAGACTTTTCCAATCTTTCACTTAGAGAACCCTACTCTAGTTAAAGCTTTAAAGAACACCCTTTTGATCTTAGTTTACAAACAATTCTAAAACAGATCACAACACAAAAGAGTTCAAGAGATACCACCCGAGAATCAGAATGGATGCAAAGAATGAATGCACAATACTAGGCACTACAGGTTGATTGAAATCTTCTTAAAGATTCCTTTCTCTTGAAACCTTTATGCAAACCCTTTGCTAATCTTTTCTTTCACAATGTAGAAAGATTTCCTTTGCACAAAAAACTTTGTATTTCACTGAGAAATTGCTTATCAGATACTATTGAAAGCTTTGGGAGACGTAGGTATTTCGCAAATTCGAAAGATTAATTCTAATAAAGTTTCAGACCCAACAACTTTAAATAGAAAATAGAATTAACTGCATGTAATCAATTAATATAAGTATGTAATTGATTATTTCACCTTATGTAATTGATTAATATGTCAAGTAATAGATTAAAATGTTGTTGAGCAGTTCTGGAAACCTTTGATGAACAATGTAATCAATTAATCTAAGACATAATCGATTCAAGCAGACAGACTTAGTTAGAAAATAAGCTTTAGTAACCGATTATAGAAGAGTGATAATCGATTAAGACAAACATGCTTAATGTATGAAATGAACTATGTAATCGATTACACTTGGCTCGTAATCGATTAAAGTGTTCTATATGACTTTTCTGAAATATCATTTGCTTATGTAATCGATTACAGAAACAGAGTAATCGATTAATGCAAACATATTTGCTTTTTCAAAAACAAAGTCATGAGAGAATCATTCCACATGCATCATGTAATCATTCAACCTTTTTTTAAAACATGTATGCATGATTATGATTATGATTTATGCAATGCAAGGATCTCATATTAAACCTCTTAAACAATCTTAACAAATTAAAAATGCTTTCAATTGAATGGCATGTAAAAAGCTAAAATCCAAAAGCTTCTTCATCATCCTCACTACTAGAAAAAGGGCATTCCACATCGGTTATTTTCGACATTCGACATCGGTTTTGAACCGATGTTGAATCAGGCGACGTTGAATGTCTGGAACTTAACATCGGTTTTCAAAACCGATGTTAACAAACGTACACAACATCGGGTTTCGGAGATAACCGATGTGGATATATGATAAATTGGAACATTTAAGCTCATAATGATGGATTCTTAACATCGGTTCCTTCGAAAAACCGATGTTAAGTTACACCAGAACATCGGTTTTCTTTCCAAAACCGATGTTGTTACATGAAATCAACATCGGTTTTGGAAAGAAAACCAATGTTGATTTAATGTAACAACATCGGTTTTGCAAATAAAACCGATGTTGTATTTTAAGTTAACATCGGTTTTCAAGAAAACCGATGTTGTTTATTTATTAATTTTTTTTAATATTTTGTCTGTTTTTTAAATTTTAGCAGTTCTTCAACCTGTAAATTAAAAACCAGATCCAGCCAATTTCAAAATACATTCAAATAAA
>PYAF01000877.1:531514-556386 GCA_007407185.1 Glycine tomentella
TGAGGTTGAGGAAGATGCAAAAGAGAAAGCGCGCTCAGTGAGGGTAAATGATTTGGAGCCACAAACTGTTTTAAAATAACAACAACAACATCGGTTTTCATTCAAAAACCGATGTTAACTAGTAGTCGTTAACATCGGTTTTCATAAAAACACATAAAACCGATGTTAACTTTGTCCACATAATTACAAAATTGCCACCTCGTTTTCGTTAACATCGGTTTTTCTGGAAACCGATGTTAACTTGCCGATGTTGAAACGCCTTTTTCTAGTAGTGCCTTGATCAGCTCTTCATCATTCTTGATCAACTCCCCCTGTATCCAACAATCATATGCTTGTATGTTGATGGCATGTTAATTCTTTGCTCCGATCATTTTATAGTGAGTGATGTGAAAATTACTTTAGCTAAAGAATTTGACATGAAAGATCTTGGTATAGATAACACCATTCTTGTTATGAAAGTAAGCTTTGAAAGGAAAGTTATCTCCCTTAGCCAAAACTCATTATATTGAGTAACTACTTTCTCTATGGGGATACAATGAGTGTAAACTGAGTGAGACATAATATGATTATAACAAAAGAGTGAGTCTTAATAAAATACTCAAAACTGATAGGTAGTCTCATGTATGCTAAGAGTTGCACTAGACCTAACATAGTCTTTACAGTTGGCATGTTGAGTCATTTCACTAGTAATCCTAGTAAAGAGCATTGGGATGCCCTCAGTAGGCTGATGAGATACCTTAAAGGTACTAAAGATTATGCTCTATGTTATTCTAGTTATCCTCCAATTGTGGATGGATATTCTGATGTCTTATGGTGTTCAAAAATTGGAAATAGTAAATCCACCAGTGGATACGTATACACTCTGGGTGGAGCTGCTGTTACTTGGAAATCTAAAAGATAGACTTATATTGCATTGTCATCAATGGAATTATAACTTTTTGCTTTAACCTCGGCTGGTGAAGAGGCAGAGTGGATAAAGAATATGATTATGGATATTCCTTTGACTTAACTAAAGATTAATTCTTTAAGTTTATTTTGTGATAATCAAGCAGCAGTCCAAGTCGTAAATAATGTTCTTTTTAATTCAAATAGAAGACATGTGAGAATAAGACATGCGTTGTTGAATTATCTGACAAAACAAGAAGTATCACTTTGGTCGATTTAAGATCGAAGGATAACATGGCTGATGCTCTCACAAAAGGTTTGCCTAAAGATCGATTATTCAAAATAGTGGGGGAAATGGGGTTAAAGACTATGTAGAGAAGTCTTAATTATCATTTACTTACCTTTAATTGTATGTTTTGAATTATCGAATCTTCTTTTGTTGGTCAAATGATAAGCACAATTTATATGTTTCATCGATGATCATGGTTGCTAACTATTTTGAAAAGGGTGAGTTATCTCATTCAAACTTGATGAGATGATTTTAATGCAATTCAAAAGTTCTATCTGGGAAGTTTGTGTTATTCCAAACTTGATGATACAATCCTACCAGGTTGGCCTATCCTTTTGGTTAAATGATTTCATTCCAAACTTGATGAGATGATTTTAATCACTTATCTGGGAAGCTTGTGTCATTCCAAACTTGATGATATAATCCTACCAGGTTGGCTTATCCTTTTGGTTAAATGATCTCATTCCAAACTTGATGCTAGATTATTTGACTTTAAGGAATTAATAATTTGTGACATTTCAAATTGAAACATAGAAATATTTGATTATATAAGAAGCCTATTGGTCTTGTTCTTAATTGAAACTTGACATTACTAGACTAGGTTATTGTAAGTGATGGGACTATTAGTCTTACTATGTGAAACGAGACAATCGTTACTCTCTTACAAATAAATTTAGGTTGATGACTCTTTATAACTTAAACTATTTAGGTCTTATTCATAATTTATGAAACTGGCTTGATGCTTATGAACATGATATTATGATGCTTTATGACATTGATATATGTTCTTCTTTGCCTGATGATATGATGCTAAGTTCTTTTAGTAGAACTAGACATTTTTAGTAGTTTATTCAAATGATTGAATTCATGATAATATGAAATTCATATTTGACATTCTACAGGGAATGGTAGAGATGGAGGAGAGCTTAAGAAGTTGGATTCTTAGGAAGATAACCAACTTGATATATGAATATATCATTTAGAGTAGTAAGGAACATGACAGTTCACTTGCTATTGTCCATTATGTTGGAGTCCATTTACTTGAGACTTACATTTTGTTATTTCTATTTTGTGAACATCATGATTGTTATGCTTATTTCTTATATTTCTAAGGCCTTAGACTATTTTGACTGGCCTACTTATACTTGATTGTTATGCATATGTTGGTTGTGAACTGATTTTGAGATTGAGTTTTTAGATGTTGGGATTTGGATGAGTTTAGATTTAATCTAAAACTCTTAGTATTTATATTAATCTCAAAACAGATTCATGAGAATAATGATTCACTTAGTTTGATTGCAAATGTTGTTTGAGTTTAATATTTTATTATTAAAACTCTTTGACCAAACTGAGTTGATTATCTTGGACTGGATGTAGATGATTCATGTTTGTTTGAACATTACACAAACTACCTTATTGGATTGTGCTGTATGGTGAACATAGGAGGAGATTGTTGAATATATTTGATATCTATTAAATATTAATATGTTCACATACAAGCCCAATAAGTTATTATATGGTTATATGAGTCCATATAGATTGGAGTCCAATAACTTGCTATATTACTAGGGTTTTTCCCAAGTTAAAGGTAACACTATTGAGCATTTCACATTGGATGTCTCTTGGTGTAATACTTTAAACACTCAACACTAAACTCTTCTCTCTCTCAAACCCCTTTCCTCCAACACCTTATTGTTGCATAGAAAAACCTTAATATCTAGTAGATAACTATGTTTCCTACACGTTAATCAAGAATTCAATTCACGGCTTTATATCTATGAAGATGTTTCGTTAAGAGTAATCAAATCCATTTTGATAACATCTATGGTACTAATTAATTAATTTAATCCGAAAACATAGAAGGATCGCATTCATTAATTTATGAGTCAAATTTTTAAATTTAGACTTTAATAAATTTTTAAAAAAATAATTTTAATTTCATTAATTTAATTATGGAATTATGTGATATTATCTTAATAATTATACTATATATTAAATTTTAGATGATTTAGACAGTTATAGATATATAATGTGTAAGTAGAATATTTATTTATATTTTAAATACCATATTATACATTAAAATAAAGTATTATGTTAAAGTAGTACTGATTAGTTTTTAAAATTGTGTAAAGTTTAGCTTTTTTTTTCAAAAACACAGTTACTAAAATAATATAAAATCAATTTATAATTTTAAGATAATTTGAACCTAACACTACCTCACGTAAAGCTTAAACCTAGGAAATGAACATGTTTAAGTAGAAAGCTTCTAATGAAAACAGCCTACTTATGTGTGGCACGACCAATGTGTCAAGCCCCAGATCTTTGTAAGAGAGCATAAGCATGTTGATATAAGCATAGACATATCCAAATTTAAATGAAGCCTAAATTACGTGCTTAATTGGTCTTGGCATGATGCATGCATGGATGGCTTGCAATGGGATAACACTTTTGCACAATCGTGCTGAATTGAAACTTTTAAATTTTACTAATACCTTTACTTCATTAAGATTTCTCCTTTGCCTTACGATTGATATACTTTCTTGTGCCAATTTCCAAATTAAGCTTCTTTGTCGTTAGAAATTGACCTTTAGTTAAGTATATTCACTATTTCTGCAAAATTTACTGCACCCATTTGGGCCATTGTGCACAATCAATGTGAAGGATGAGTGGCTTGGCAGGTGGGGTATGCATGTTGTTGCAAAATTTGATAAAATTGTTAAATGGAGTCTTGGTTCCATACATGCAAAGGGCTTCGTGAGGTTAGAAAGTGGTCAATGGTTTAACTTTTTTTTTTTTTTGCATACATGATGTTTGGTGGTGGTGGTGGGTATTTGGGGAGGGCTGGTTTATTTGTTGATCTTGTGGTTACTTTTTATTTATTCCTAGCTTATTGGTATAATAGGATTATAGGAAGTAACCTTGGGTTATAATTAAGTTAGTTGTCTATTAGAATCTGTTAGTCACAATTACAGACTTTCCTATATAAGGGAGTCATTGAAAAGTGCAGTAGTGTGTGTGAATAATAAATTATCTTCCTATCTCTTTCTCTATCTCTTTGTGTGTGCATCTTCTTCATTACAAAGAAAATGTAAGTGAGTGAAAGTGTTTCAACAAATTGGCATAGAAGTTGTGTTCGTTTCTTGGTATCACATGCTCCCGCATAAAAAGATGGCATCCTCTAATGAAATCTCCCAGCTTCTCTACCCATTCTCAATGACAAGAATTATGATAAGTGGTGTGTTCAAATGAGAGCGATCTTTCACCTCCAAGATGTCACAGTAATTGTACAAGGTGTTCAAGAACTTGGGACAAATTCCAATGAGGGGCAAAAGGCAGCCTATCATGATGCAAACAAGAAAAGATGGTAAGACGTTGTTTATCATTCATCAAAGTGTATATTGCATATATTTTTGAGAAAATAGTGTCCGCTAATACTACAATCGAGCATGGGACATTCTTGTTAAGTCCTATGGGGGTGTTGACAAACTAAAGAAGGTGAAATTGTAGACCCAACAAAGACAATATGAGCTTCTACAGATGAATGATCAAGAAAGTGTGGTTGAGTATTTTACTCGGATTCTGACGCTTACAAATCAAATGAAGAACTATGGCAAGAAGCTAGAAGATGTGATGATCATTAACAAGATCATGAGTACATTAACTCCAAGGTTTGATCACATAGTAATTACAATAGAACAAGGCACAAATCTTGAAGGGATGAAGGTGGAAGAGCTGCAAGGGATACTTGAGGTACAAGAGTTTATAATCAATGAAAGAAACTAATTGATATCTTCTGATCAAGCCCTGCAAACTCAAACATATAGAGGAAATTCCAATGATGGTGGCAAGAACAAGAATGGAAAGGGAAAATGGAGGAACAAAGGGAAAAACTCTTGGTGAAGGCCCAAGCAATTGGAATCAAAATCATAATGAAGAAAACAAGAAGAATGGTAGAAAAAATAAGGGTGGCAAGAAGAAATTAAACAAGAAAGGGATCCAATGCTATAATTGTTAAAAGTAGGGTCATTTTGCTGATGAATGTTGGGGCAAGAAAGTAACAAGAAAGGAAGATGAAGCTCAATAGGGGCATGATGAGGGTTCTGATTCAGATGATGATGTACTAGTGGTGACTACTAATTTAGAAGGTGATAATTCTAATCTCTAGTATCTAGACATAGGATGTTTCAATCACATGACTTGCCATAAAGAGAGGTTTGTGAATCTTGATGAAAAGGTGAAGAGCAAGATCAAATTTGTTGACAATAGTATTGTGACTTCAGAAGGAATTGGCAATTAGTAGAATTATACAATAGAAATACTTTTACTTGATTTGTTAGTCATTTTATTACTATATTATCTCATTTCATTTTTTTTCTTTCTATGATCGGTTCAATCTTCATTGATATGCTTTTTACAATTTGTTTGATTCTATTGTAATGCATCCTTTTACTTATTTTATTGTGTTTCTAAAATATGTTAAAAAATTTTGGTTTGTCATTAGTCCATTTATTCAAGGTTGACAAGAATTATTTTTCCTAATGTTGAAGAAGGAAACTTAGGTATTGCAATTAATGATACAAGTGAAGTGCAGTCTGATGTAAATCATTTGGCTAATATTCGCATGCCACTTGACCTAAAAAATTTAAGTCAATTCCAAATGAAAAAGCAAAGGCATCTTTGTTATGTGATCCTCTCATGTTACATTGTGCATGCGTTGCATGTACTTAAAATGATGTCCTCCTACAGACGCAGTCCAATTAATGAAAAAAATAAACAAAGGGGGAGTAGGCATCTTCAATTAATGAGAAAATTAGTAGACACTGGAAAATGTCGAGACATCATACGAATGGGGTCTGAAGCATTTATGTTGTTGTATCATAAACTTAGAGAGACTAGTATAGTGAAAGATATCATTCGATCCACAGTTGAGGAACAAGTGGCTAGGTTCTTACACCTCATAGGTCATAATGTAAAAAATCATACTGTGTCATTCTTCTTCCATCACTCTCAAGAGACAGTTAGTCGCCACTTTCACAATGTTTTATGTGCTGTAATTTCATTAGAAGGTGAATTCCTAGTCTAACCTTCTGGTATGGAAGTAACTTCACAAATATTAAGTAATACTAGATTTAATCCTTTTTTAAGGTACAAATGTATTCCATTTACTTAGTTATCTCCACCATTAAAATTTTAGAATATAATTTCATTACTAACTTGTAACTTATTAAAGACAACAAAGGATTACATTGGTGCTATAGATGGAACACATATTCGAGTGAAAGTCACAAGAGCATAAGCCCCTTAATTTCGTGGAAGAAAAGACTATTCAACACATAATATTTTTGCTACATGTAATTTTGACATGAAATTCACTTATGTGTTACTTGGGTGGGAGGGTACAACATCTGAATCTAGAATTTTAAGAGATGTTTTAAATAGGGAAAACCCACTAAAAATTCTTGAAGGTTAATATTGTATTTTCATGTTTTCACTAGCAAGTATATGACTTTAAAATTATATTAATTAATATGTTGAGTCGTAATGTATAATAAAAAATTTGTAGAAAAATATTATATTGGGGATGCTGGATTTATGCTAAAAAGTGGAGTGCTTACACCATATAGAGGTGTTCATTATCACTTGAAGGAGTACTCAACTCGTGGCCCACAAAATCCTAAAGAATTATTTAACCATCATTATGCTTCACTTTAAAATGATAGTGTGTTTGATGCACCAAAGTTTTCATCTCTGTGACTTTAGTTCACAAAGTTGGCAGTTAAACCAATCAACTAACACGTCTGCCTCAAAGGGTACAAAAGAAAAGAAAAATATGCTTAACTTGTTGGAGGCTCAATACGAGAGAATGAATGAAGGGAGAAATTTTAAGTAAGAAATATGCTTGACATTTTTTTCGAATATGAAGTGTGGGCTATCTTGGAGGAGCTGGATGTGCTAAATCCATTACGCATGTGCTCAAGGTCTCATTGAAATTATGAGTGATGTTGGAATGATTAAGTAAGAGCAGAGAGTCTGCTCTTTTTTTTTTGGGTTGCTTGCTTTTTTGGATCTACATACTTATAATTGGAATTGGAATTGAAAGCTTTTTTTAGGTTGTATATGTTGAGGACATCACGTGCTAACTTTGCTTTGTGACCTAGTTTATCTTCATTTGCTTTTGGGGGTATATGTGTGGCTGAAGCTTGCATGATGATATCACTACACAATCCAAGAGAAGTGTTTTTAATCACTCTTAATAATTTTTTCATAAACTTATTTTTATTTTTTATATATGCTCTGCTGGCTATGATTGTTTTAATACAATACAATGTTTTAGGCTGGTGTAGAGCCCTTGACAAAAGATACTTCAATGATCTCTATACAAGGTATCGAGTTGCTGCACTTGTCTTGAAAGAATTAGAAGTTGAAAGGTGATTTTTTTTTGCTAATATTGATGTAATTATAGAGGAACTAGACCCATCCATTTCAAACAACACTTGATGCATTCACATGAATCCAATTATTTTTGTTGCTTGTGTTATTGATGTTGGGTTGACAGCAGGGCTTGCTTCTATTGGACCTAGGGTTGGTGCCAAATCATTTGACTCTTCACCCATTCCAATATAAAGGATTAATCAATCAAATAATAGATAAGAAATGGGTTGGTTTTAAAACTTTTTAGGTTTAGACTCCTTAAGAATCTGTCGATATTTCCAATTAAATCTTCTTGTTCCTGTGAAAGTCAATGAATTACTTGTTGTAGAATATTATTCTCGTGAGACAATGTGTATATATACATGATAGTTTGGTGTAATTGACTTATGAACTTAAGACTTTAATATTTATAAAGAAGTTATATGGGTCACTACAATTTTAAATTAAGCAATATTGACTTGTTTTTAATGGGAAGTGTTAGACAAGGATGGTTTTATTGGCCTACTTAACGCCAAAAACAAACAAACAAAAAAACAAAAATCCTTCTCCATCCGCTGACTTCTTCAACCGCGTCCCAATCCCCTGCCTCGCGCCCCACGTCTCACCGCACAGCCCACCCAATCACCATCCTCCCGACCCGTTCCCCAAACCCCCACTAATCCACGTGTCATAAAGTCATTGGCCGAATCCCTGGTCGCGCAGCAGGGGAATAGCTGACAGGGGCTATAAAAGCAGGCCCCACCACATGTTGACACCATCCACGTGTCTTTGACCGATCCGTTCCAAGCGCTTTCGCATTCTTCGATTCGTTTCGTTTCGCCTCTTCCCAACCCAACCCTCATTCATTGCCTTAATTCATTTTCTCTTTCTCTATGTAAACACAAAAACCCTAACAATAAGAAGAAAGAGCGATGATGCGTTGGTAGATCGTGATCTGGTGCGGGCGCGATCATTGTAGGATCGGTGCGTTCGAATTTCGCAATGACGTTTGGGAATTGAGTGAAGGAATCGCTATTATGTCTGAATTGGTGGCCCGTACGGGCCGGCATCAGCAGCGGTACGAGAACGGTTATCGTCTTGTTTCCGGGTAAAACAACGACGTTTTTTGCATCTTCTTTGTTTTGTTGTTTTTCTATTTTTTTGATAATTGTTGATGAAAGATAATAATAATAAATGTCGTTTTCGTACGGACGCGTAAAAAGATTTTATGTTTATTTTGGTGTTGGGTTGAGAAATTACGATGGTGACTGGATGATGGTGATGCTTTGATGCCATATTTTGTTGATATTATTATTTAAATTTGGTTTGGATACATGTTTTCTTAAAAAAAAAAAAAAATCCTTTTGTTGTTGTTGATGTTGATGCATGTCGTTATTGCGCCATTTTTTGGGATAACGAAGTTTTTATTTATGTATTTTATATAAATAAATCTTCATTATTACAAGAAATTGCATATAAATGTGGTCACAATCGTGGTTATGGACACTAAAAAATCTTTTGGTAGTGTCGGATTTAAAGTAGTTTGATTATGAAGGAATGGATTATTTTATGAAAGCACGTAGATTTAAAGAGAGAAGTTATTGATTTTATTATGACCCCTTTTTTAAGACATTTACTAAATCTTTGTTTGTAGAGTGTATGTTGTTGCAATAGTGGATGCTAAATTAATTGAAAACACGGAGAAGTTTTATTTTGGGGCATTGACTTTCTGTGCCTGTCTAGTATCCCAAAATTGTTAGGCAATGTTAGCTTGACTTTTGAGATAAAAAAAAAAAACTACATTCTCAATTTTTTAAGTTTTATATTATCAAACTTTTGCCCCTTGTGATGGTTGTTTTTTGTGCATATAATTTAGCTTGTGGATTTTTTTGTCAATGCTTGGAATGTTAAGTTGAAAATAGAGATAATGATATATCATGAATCTTATATTTATTAAACTTGCACACTAGTGATTCTTCAAATCCTGGAAATTTCAATAGGATGCAGGCTGTACCATAAGCTTTCTCACATTATCTTCTTTACTTTTGAAATGGAGACATGTGTGTTTTGAACAAAAAAAATTATTGTTTAACCCAAACAACTCAATTGTAAAATGATTGAATAATTTTTTTGATACAATCTCATATAACAATATGAATCTTGTCTTCCTAAGTGTAATAGGGGGAAAATTGAAGATGTCTGTTGATTATTTGATCATTCATTTGATAGTTATATAAGAAAATGGATGAAATCACTAACCTTCCCCCCTCCCCCCGTGAAGTAATTGTCATGTTAAGCTTTGTGATATCATCATCTTTCTTGTGAATTGGAGAAATGTGTGATTTTTGAACAGGCAAAATCATTGTTTAATCCTAATAACTCAATTGTAACATAATTTTTTGATTTTTGATTCATATTGTTACTACATACGCAGGTGTGTTCCATTTAGATATAAAAGTTCTAATGATTGTGGAGACTCTAGTTCTGAGAAGATTGTTGAAGTGCTTATGATTAATTCACCAAGCGGACCTGGTCTTTTGTTTCCAAAGGTATATGGTGCTGATCAAGTGAATTAGGTTGTGTCTGATACTTAAGCTCTTTGATCGAATTGTCTGATGTAGGTGATAAAGGATTTTCGGTACTCTAGATTTTTTAAGCTTGTTTACGAAGTATTGATGAAATGCATTATGGCCTATTTAGGATCTTCGGTTTGAACAAATTTGTTTGTAGGAAGTAAACCACAAGTTGAAGACTTGAATTCAATGTTACAATATGCCTATATACTGATGATATAGTCCAATTACAGTTCAACACCGACAAAAACTATATTCTAATACATATGAATGTTGGGGACTTTTAGAACTCAGTTGGTCAGTTCTGTTCCAATTTTAATGCACATTTCATTGTTTATTAAATTAATTTAAATAAAATTTTATTTTTGTTGAACGAAATGGTAAAATCACAGATTCTGTTCTCTATACCACCATTGGGGATGACAAATTGATTTGCCATTCTTTTCTGAATTTAAGCAATACAAAAATTACAACTTTTAGTCCCTTTAGTAAATTAGTTAATTAGACTTATTGTTAACATTTCTATTAGATTGCATTAAATGCTGTTAAATATATATTTTGCTGGCATTGACTGCAACTGAAGGATCCGTTTAAAATGATTGCTGCTACTTTAGTTTTGAATTGTTTTGTAACTCAATATGCTTGAGATCAGTTGTGCATTGTTTTCTGAAAGGGCACTAAATGAAGATGAAATTTCTGATTATTGCAATATTGTTTTTCCATTAAAGGGAGGTTGGGAGAATGACGAAACTGTTGAGCAGGCAGCTGTAAGGGAAGCTGTAGAAGAAGCAGGAGTTCGAGGAGACATAATGGTGAAAAATTTATTCACTCATGAATTTATTTGACTTGAGCTTCTGTAATAGTTATTGTGCTTCCGTAATATCTTAAGAGATTGTTTTATCAATGCTTTAGTGCCAGTTTGTTTAAACTTATTTGTTGAAAAAACTTAGTTTAATAAAATAAGCAACTTTCTATTGTTTTAGTGTGTTTATCTAAACTGTTTCTGCTTTAAAAAAAACAGTTTTCTACTTATCTAAACTGCTTCTGCTTCTGTTATATGTTTTATCTGCTTATTAAATAAGTGCTTTTTTAAAAAGCACTTGTTTTAAAATTGTTTATTAGTTTAAACATACTGGCCTTAATGGTTTCATAGTAAGAATCTAGGATCACCTAATGGGATAAGGCTTTTGTGATGATTGTGAGTTGGTGTCACGTCATTGATGAGCAATGAAGTTTTCTCCAAATACATGCAGTGGCTTTTGCATCTGAGTGAAAACACAAGAAGAGACACATCATTTAAAGTTTGGTGAATATGGACCTAAAATATGATTGAATTCTTTTATGGTTGCCTGCATTTTTTGTAGAATTTAGCATAAGTCAGTGGTATTATACATGGTTTTGGTTTCATATATTTTTTTTACATGCTGTTAATCCTCTAAATCTTCTATTTCTGTCCCTTGAAATTCATATTTTTTATTTATCTTATTTTAATTGTAAACATGGCTGATAAATTATTTACATTGCCTTGTATTCATTCTTGTCATTTGGATGGATACTTGCAAACCGATTGTTGATATTTATGGCTATTGGATGTCAGGATTTTCTTGGATACTACGAGTTTAGGAGTAAGACCCATCAAGATGAGTTTAGTCCCGAAGGTTTATGTAAAGCAGCAATGTTTGCTTTATTTGTTAAGGAGGAACTTGAGTTATGGCCTGAACAAAGTACCAGAAATAGGAGATGGCTAGCAGTTGCGGAGGCACTTGGAAGCCTCCGGCATGCATGGATGAGGGACGCCCTGGAATGCTTCTGTAAATGGCATGAGGATAAGTTGGCGAATGGAACGAAAGAATAAGATGGATTTGCTGACTAATTACATTTAGGGCATTGTATCTTTGTGGTAAAAACACTTCTCTTGGGGGTACCATTACTTTAGGACAGTTAACTCTAAATCAGAATTGCATAGTAGTTATTGTTTTGAATCTGGATTGATCTCTGATTTTTTTTTAATTCAGAGTATAAATTGATAACATTGGTTTTAGTTGAGACTTGAGATGCTTGTTCTCGTTGTTTTAATTGTTATATATTCATGGTTAGTGCTTACTACGTCACCTTGAAATATTATCAAGCGTAGTTGCATATGTCCAGAAAGTTTACCCCCATTACTTGCTCAATTTCTTTTAGTAAATAATAATGTGACTGTGAGGGGAAAAAAACGTTCGATTCCTTAGTATTTTGTCAAACTGAAAGTCAGACACTGCATAATAGAACAAATAACTTTCAAGAATTATTCAACTTTACAAGCCAGCCTAAAATGTAAAAGATAGATATGATAAAGACAACAGTAAATCAAAACAAATGCTTACTTAGTGTTTAGGATAAAAGGTAGTTTAAAGTTTATGCACTTTTCAATGTTAGAACAGAAGTTACGCTAATAACACTTTAACAACCCCTGAACTTTGGCTCACAATTGAGGAGTTAAAATGAATGGTGAGGTTTCATTTGTAAAACTTCATCCTCAACAAGTTCGATGCAATCTAAAAACTGTCATTGAGAAGATTGTCAGGTGCCACTTGTAACTGCCTAGTTGTCAACTTTAGAGTGCACCATAAAATGTTATGAACCAACTTAGTTTGAGATATTATGTACTAAGTTAGAAGAGGATAAACTCAAATTGTTAAACTTCAATTTGTCTGACAGATTAAATGCCTGCAATGGAAGCAAACACTAAACTTTCAAGTTTCAACTATATCATTAGATCTTAAATATTCCCAAACAGATGACAATTGTATAAACTTGAGAAACTTCAATATTCCATTCTACATTCTCAACAGCATATGTAACTTTTTCAGTTCTAATAAGAATCATGTCCGTTAGATTAGTCAGCCCCCCAACCATTTATAACCATATAAATTATCATGAGGCTTAATTTACTCTATGACGAAGAGGCTGACTACAGTGAACTGGAGACTGAACTCAGCAATCAATCAGTCATATGAAGTTCAATTCCAAATGTACTATAGACAAATAGAAAAATCATTTTATAATGTATGAGAGAGATAAAAAAGAGGAAAAAAGAAATCAGATCAAAGCACCATATCTTCATTTTGAAACAATACAATAATAAGAGATATCAAACTTTGTCTTTGTATTTACTTTTGAAATAAAATTTAAATTTATGACATTATTAATTAAAATTAACTAAATTACTTTGATTGGTCTTGATGAATTAATTATTTGTTTCTTATATAAAGGACCAACAGTAGTATAACATTTCGTGTATTGCTGTATGTTGGACTCGAAGTTTTGATGCTGACAATGAACCAAATATTATATTAAGGGATTTGGTCAAAATAGAGGAACAATAAAGCACAAGAGGAACACTCAAGTTTCAAAAAAATATTTAAACATAGCAACTGTTGATGGACAGAAAGGAAGACCAAAAGCTGTCATCTAGAAAGTTTGTAAGGGTAAGTTCTTTTTCATTTTATTGACTTAGATTGCCACTTGATCTCTTGAAATAAAATTGGATAAAAGACCAATAAAATAGATATGATATATGTTGATAAAATTCATTCTGTTGATAAATGTTTTGTATAAGTTGATTAGAAAAATCTGTTTTTTTAATTAAACAGAATCTACCATATTCAATTTTATAGATAGAGTCTGTTTTGGTTTTGATAAATAAGCTTAACTAATAAAATATGAACATAATTTTATTGTTAGTTTATTCTTATCAAAATTGACAGAAACAATGATTTGAAAATCAAAAACTTTGTTTATCCATATCTGTATTTTATAGATAAAGTCTATTTCTGTTTTAATAAATAAGCTTAACTAATAAAATCTGAACAAAATTTTATTGTTAGTTTATTCTTATCAAAACTAATAGAAACAAAGATGATTTGAAATTCAAAAAAATGCTTATCCATATCTATATATAAATAAAGTATCATGGGATCAAAAGAAAGGTGTGAATTCTCCTTGAGTTATATTACAATTTGAGTTATAGATATCTTTTGAGAATTTACCCACAGGTAGACTTAGAAGCTTTAAAGGTAATTGTGAAATATTTGGTAAAAGTCTGGTTTAGAGTTAAATTAGCAATTGAGTGAGAAACTTTGTGGAGGAACAAGGTTTGAGAAAAGTCTGATTTAGAGTTAAATCAACAATTAAGTGAGAAACTTCCTGGAGGAACAAGGTTTGGGAAAAGTCTGGTTTAGAGTTAAATCATGAGAAACTTTGTGGAGGAACAATGTTTAGAAAAAAGGTATACAAATCTAGAGTTAGGTTTGGAAAAAGTTTGGTTTAGAGTTAAATCAACAATTGAGTGAGAAACTTTGTGGAGGAACAAGGTTTGGGAAAAAGTCATACAAATCTAGAGTTAGGTTTGAGATTGACTTGTATAAGGGTAGAATAGGTTATACACTTGTACTGGATATTGACTCTTTAAATAGTGAAGTGTTCTTTATTCAATTGGATTGAGTGATCCAGTTGGAGCCGTGATTGTTTTCTCCTATTGAGCCTAGGAGTCTTTATTACATTAAAATTCTATGTGTTTTGTCATATTTACAACTTGATTATCTGTTTTATATTTTTAGGATTTTTATCATAATTATTTTGTTAAATTTTATAAACTCAATTTAACCCCCCTTTCTTGAGTTCATATGAGACCAATTGACATCAGAGCTTCGTTCTCTGTTTGTTATAGGTAATACTGAAGAGTAGATCCAACATGAATGAACTCGAGACTCTCAAGCTAGGCTATGCTCCACAAAGACCACCATTATTTGAAAGGAAGTTATATCCCTATTGAAAGAACAAAATGGAGACCTACATTCAAGCTGAAAATTTTCAAGTCTAGAATATCATAGAGCATGGAGATTATGAAATCACCAAAAAGAATGACAAAGGTGAGGATATCCCAAAGCTAAAACAAGAATACACAATGACGACTGGAAAAAGATGGAACTAAATGCTCAACCTAGGAGGATCATTCACTGCAGCATAGGACCAATGGAATTTAACAAAATCATGGGTTGCAAATCTGCCACAAGCATGTGGGATCTCTTAGAGGTAACTCATGAGGTCAGCAATAAGGTAAAACAATCCAAGATTGACCTTCTTATGCATTAATATGAATTGTTTCTTATGAAACCAAAAGAACCAATTTCTGATATGATTACCTGCTTCACTAACATTGTAAATGAGTTGAAAGCATTAGGCAGGGAGATTTCACCAGAAGAGCAAGCAAGAAAAATAGTGAGAAGCCTTCCAAGAGAGGAATGGATGCCAAAGGTCACGGCTTTGCAAGAAACCAAAAACTTCAAGAAGTTCAATTTGGAGTAGCTGAGTGGATCCTTAATGACCTTTGAGATGCAACTGGAGTCTCATAAAAGGGAAAATCCAGCAAGAAGAGACAAGAGAATTGCTCTAAAAGCTCAATCTGAAGAAGAACAAGGCAACACTGATGATGAAGAAGACCTTGCCTTACTAGTTAAGAAATCCAGAAATGGATACAGAATTTCCAGAAACTCTAACAGGAAATTCAATCAGGTAAAATCTAAACATAGCTCCTCTAAGACTAATGATGGATGTTTCAAGTATGGAAAGCATGGACTAGGTTACAAGGCATGGGATTCTAGAAAGAAACATGTTTATCTATATGAAAGTAGAGTTTGCATGCATTGTGGAAAGGGTGGACACCTAAAAGAAAATTGCATACATATAATAAATGCATTAAAGAAAAATGAACACTATGCACATCATTCTCATTATTCTATGAATAAACCAACAAAGAAAAGAGAGAAAAATTCTACATATGCTAAGAAAAAAGGACCCAAGCAAGTCTGGGTTCCCATAACTAAAACAAATGGTTTTCTTTTGTAGGTTGAAGTGAGGGGGAACAACACATGGTACTTAGACAACAGTTGTTCCAGGCACACGACAAGAGACAAATCTAGATTCCTCATTCTCAACCCCTTCAAGAATGGATGTGTGACTTTCAAAGATAACAACCAAGGTGAGATCTTGGGAGTTGGTAAGATTAGGACATATAAGCCTTGGAGTGATCAAGAAGTTGCATTCACAAGGACTAGTTTTTGGTCTCCTTACTCTCAAATTTTAGGACATCATGATTTGAAGTGTTATGAAAACCGATTCGGCCCAGTCGGTCGACCGGGAACCGGTGCTATCCCTTGGCCGAGTTGGGGATTGGACTGGCCATGCACCTAGCCCGATTTTACCCATGAAACTCGACTTGTTTTTTGAGGATCCGATGACTTGGCCGGTTTTTGGAACTCGGACCGATGAAAAGCGAAAAGGAAATGAAGAAGGCGCAACCACCAAGAAAAAGAAATGAAGAAACGCAGCCACTAGGAAGAAGAAATGAAGAAGCGCAAGCTGTGCAGCCACCAAGGAAGAAGAAATGAAGAAGCACCTGCGTAGCCACCAAGGAAGAAGAAGAATTGAAAAATGCGCTGAAAGGAGAGTATTTATATCATTGCTATTAGGTTTTTTCTTACTTGGACCAGCCAGATCCACAAAATTGTTTTTTGTACCCCTATTTTTGATTTTTGCAGTTTCTAGACTTTTGACTCATTTTATTTATTAAAAATTGGACTTGTGTTTTAATTTAGTTAGTTGTTATTTACACTCTTTTTTATTATTAATACACTTTACTTGTGTTTTCAACTTTAATACTTCAATTGTTATTTTAGATTTTTAAGTATGAAATTATGGATGAATTTTTCTTAATCAAATAATGTTAGTTATATATGGATATATAATATAATTTTGAATTTTTTAATATAGACCGAGTCAAACCGGGCCAATTACTGACCCACCGGTTGAACCACTGACCCAGTGACCCACTACCTCGATCGGGTCAATGATCGGATCGGGTTTTATAACACTGATGCTTTGTGATGCTTGCACTCAAGAAAAGCAGAAAAAAGAATTGATTATGAATTTTCATCACCAAGGACTTCGCAGCAGAATGGAGTAGTGGAGAGAAAGAACAAGACCTTGGAGGACATGACCAGAACCATGTTGATTGCAAGTGGTCTACCTAGGAACTTCTGAGCAGAAGCTTTAACGCAGCTTGCTACATCACAAAATAGGGCCATGATCAGATCCATGGTAAAGAAGACCCTTATGAACTATTCAAAGGAAGAAAGCCCACCATAGCGCATCTAAGGAATTTTGGATGCAAGTGCTTTGTCCACAATAATGGGAAGGACAACTTGGGGAGATTTGATGCAAGGAGTGATGAAGGAGTGTTCTTGGGTTACTTCTTCAAGAGTAAAGCATACAAAGTCTATAACAAAGAGGTAAAATAGATAAAACACTCTTTTTAAAATTCAAAGGTAAGGATCTATTAATTGTAAAATATATGTTGATGATATTATTTTTGGATCCACTAATGAATTTTTGTGCAAGTGGTTTGTTGAAATCATGAGTAAAGAATTTG
Organism: Glycine tomentella; assembly: GCA_007407185.1. NCBI lineage: Eukaryota > Viridiplantae > Streptophyta > Magnoliopsida > Fabales > Fabaceae > Glycine > Glycine tomentella. The sequence continues at coordinate 549,144 of PYAF01000877.1, forward strand.
AGATGAAGACCTCTCAAACTATTAAAAATTGAGGCTGAGTCTTATGGGCAAACTGAACTTCTTTTTGGGGCTGCAAGTATCCCAAACTAAATCTAGGATAACGATACATCAACATAAGTATCTCAAAGAACTTCTTAAAAAGTTTGGAATGGAATCTGCCAAGCCTCATCATACACCTATGGCCATCGGTGATAGAGTAAGTGAAGACCTCTCAGGTAAGAGTATTGATATCACTACTTATAGAGGCATGATAGGTTCTTTACTTTACTTTACTTAACATCCAGTAGACCTGACATTGTTTTTAGTGTAGGATTATGTGCAAGATTTCAGACAAATCCTAAAGAGTCACATTTAAAATATGTTAAGAGGATTTTGAGATATTTAAAGGGAACTCAGAACTTAAGCTTGTGGTATCCTAAAGGGGCTACCTTTGACTTTATTGCCTATAGTGATGCTGACTTTGCAGGTGACCTGGTGGGAAGAAAAAGCACTTCGGGCATGACCTAGTTTCTTGGACCTTACTTGATATCTTGGGGTTCCAAGAAGCAGCACTCAGTAGCATTATCCACCACGAAGGATGAATATGTGGCAACTGCTCTTTGTTGTGCTAAGATTTTACGGGTCAAACAATAGTTACTGGACTTTGGCATAGATACAGGATGCATTCCAATCTTTTGTGACAACACAAGTGCCATCAGTATCTCAAAAGATCTAGTGCTACACTCCAGAAGTAAGTTGAAATTTTATTGAAATTGAGCAGCAGATTGCTGACATTTTCACTAAGCCACTGAGCAGGGACATGTTTGAAAAACTAAGACTAGAACTTGGCTTAATTTATATGCATCCATGAGTTCTCAGGTTCACTAATTAACTAACTTCTTTTCATCTCCTCTTTTTATTCATTCACCTTTTCCTATTTCTTTTCACTTTCATCTCCTCTATTGTTTATTAAGCACAATTGTCCTTGAGTACAATAATTGGTTCCAAATTTGGTGAGGATTTAACATTTTACAGGTGAGGTGGAGAATCTAGAACTTGTACCATTGAAGTTTGAGGCTCTAAATAAGAGAAGACAACTCCATGAAACTAACAAGGATGAAATAGGCCATCTTTCTCTTAGCTAGAGCCTTCTATAGCCCACTTGACACTTTTATATCCCTAGTCACCCTATTGAGCCTAAAATTGCTAAAACAGTTGTCGTCAAAGTTTCCAGGAATATCAAAAGATAATATCTTGAACATTACCCCATAATCACCCCAAAAGTTCTGCATAAAGACAACAATTGATATCAAATGAAAAGACAATAAGTGTACACTTCTGACACAAGGCCAATAGTACATTAAAAAAATTATAGAAAGACTACACACTAACAAAAAGTAACAAATGAACAATTAAACATATGTTGATAAAAAAAAATGAAATTGACAGGTTGTATTTGAATCACATTATGAATTTTTTTACACTGCATGTGTGCATTTCAATTAACTTAATTTTAGTTTTAATCATAAAAAAGTAACCAGAACAAAAAAAACTTATAACTTTATTCAATTGATTCAATTTTAATTAAAAATTAAAAATTAAAAGCAACAAAACAAAAAACAAAACACCTTAGAACTTGCTCCAAAGTGCGTCTGCCCTCATTGCATTGCATTTTCGACTGAATGGACCCATAACACCTATCCATGACAAGGCACAAACCATCACCAACTCTCACTGCCCCATGAAATGCGTGCACATTCCTACACCACTTCGAACCCTTTTGCAACAACGCAATCTTCTCCATCACCTCCTCCACCGCCTCCACATTCTTGACTGCCACCTTCCACCGTCCACTGTCTATCCTCGCCATCCATGTCTCAACACCCACCCTCCTGTCGTCCACAATACGCTGCACCAGCCGCAATCCTCCACCATCGCTTTGCCACAATACTTCATCGTATGTAAGAACAATCCAACAATAAATGAGTCCTAAAATAAATTTTAAGATTAATTATTTTTATTTTAGATGAAATAACTGTTGAATATATTTAATATATATTTAAATAATATGTTCACATACAACCCAATAAGTTAATACATGGTTATATGGGTCCTTATGGGCTGGAGTCCATAACTTGCTATATCATTAGGGTTCTCCCTAAGTTGAAGATAACATTGTTGAGCATTCCATATTTGATGTCTTTTGGTGTAATACAAGGAAAAGGAGATCATACCTATTTTTCGAGGCCTGTTCGGACATATGGTTCCGATAGAAGATCAAGTTCAAGCACCCAACGCTAAAACATTCTCTATCAAACTCCTTACCTTCAACAATCTTGAAGTATTAGCTTCGTGTGTTGGATTTGAGTGAGTAAGGTGTTGTTTCAAAGATCTCATCGAGAAAAACTCAATGATTTGATCACTTTCGTGTTTCAACAGAAAGATTGACCGGTATCTGACTTTGAAAACTCTGTCAACACAACCTTTGAATCCATATCCCAAAAATTCCAGCCAATTTCATGAGTTGAAACCTTCTGGGCTTTGTTCTACTCATCGAGATGATCATTTTGACTGGTCACTTCCCTAAAACAGAGGTCAGACGAAGGAAATATAGTCGTTAAAAGTTTTTGCAGTTTTCTAGTGACTTTTTTGGCGACTAGTTCCTTTTCCAGTGAACTTTTCAGGCGACTGATGCCTTTTCGATGAACTTTTCCGGTGAGTTTTCAGTAGATCTCCGATGACCAAAAAATAGTCGTTCCTAAGGTTTTGTGCATTCTGGGTCCATTTTTGGGGTTAGACTTGATAAATTTCACCTCTACAATGTTGTTTTTGAAAAGTTAGAAGATTTTGTATACTTTGGAGAATTTTAAGGTGCACTCCTTCTAACTATTTTACTCTTATTAAAATGGCAAAACATAGCTCCTATGATATCATAAAACTGAAATCTTTTGATGTCACTGAATTTCATGGTTGAAAATTTCATGTTCAATTTGGCATTAAGGAACGTGACATATTCTACACCGTGTTAAGTGATTTTGCATCTACTGTTGAAAATGTGGATGAATATCAATGGATTAAAGATGAAGATTTCTGTAGAGATTACTTGTTAAACTCTTTAAATCCTCGTCTAGCTATGATTTATAGTGAGTATAAGACTGCAAAGGAGATATGGGATCACTTTAACACTCAATTTTGAAAACAAGAGAGGTTTTCAAAGACTCTTCTTGTGAAGAAGTTATTTGACTTTAAGTTTAATATAAACTCAAGCATCACTTCTCAATATGAACTCAAGAGTTGATGAATTTCTTTCTTGATTAATCACCAATTCTACATGTATTTAATCATATATAATATTCATTCAACAAGTGATCTAAAGTATTAAGGGCTTGTTTGGATGTTAGCTTCTCTAGAAGTACTTCTAGAAGAAGAAAATAAGAGCAAAAAGATGAAATGAGCTTCTCCATAAGTAAAAATAAGTTCTCCATTAGCTAATTTGTAGATTTCATCTCATCTTTTAGAGAAACCACATTGGTGAGCTTCTACAAATTAACTAATGGAGAGCTTATTTTTACTTATGGAGAAGTTCATCTCATCTTTTTGCTCTTATTTTCTTCTTCTAGAAATGCTTCTAGAGAAGCTTACCCAAACAGGCCCACGTGTCCAAAATTAAAACATAACAAATAACATGTTAATTATTATGACTATGACAATATCTGGTCAAAGAAAACTATTAAGTTTTTTCTTGATAATTTTTTATTGACAGTTTATGGTAAATTTAACCATTAAAAAATTTCAATTGAATCAGTTTAATGATCATATTTACATGTGACTCATATAGATATATATATATATATATATATATCTAAATTAATAAATAAGATGTATTAATATTTATCCAATAATATTATCACATATATATTATTTTATTCGAATTATTGATGTCATATTTACAATAATTATATGATTAAGAACAATTTAAATTAAAGTTAAAAAAATATTTTTCATTGTCAAGATCTCCATTATAATAATAAGTCTTTAATTTTAATCACGAACATCGTTAAAATTATTTAATTAAATAGTGAAATATAATAATGAATATAAAATAATATTTTATAATTAAACTTAAAATTATTTACATGATGACTGAAATGTGAACATACAAATTTATTCACAACAAAACAATCTTCGTATAGATGAGGAAAAGTACATTGTGCTTATCAACGTTACAACACGTGATGGAGCTTGAGTTATATTTAGTGTAAGCAAGCAAGGTTTCACGAGTCAAGAATCAAGATTGTTATTTAGAAAAATGAAATAAATAAATAAATTTATCCTAAATTACTCTTTTGAGCTCTTTATTTTTTTTAATTTAAGCAACTTAGTCTCCAATTATTAAAATATTCAATAAAATTATCTAGTTGTCAAAATTATATTCTTGAATAAAATTTTAGATTCAAGTTTTATAAATAGAAAAACATAATTAAACTAAAAACTATACTAAAAATAACTAATTAAATTATTTGACAGAGATCAATAATTATCATAACCAATAAATATTTGACACTAATTATGCAGTGACCTAAATAATACATTTTGTTTTTGTTTCATAACCAATATTAGAGTGGTGATGATGTCTCAATTTCTCATTGGACTAGGCTATAGTGAAAAAAAACACAAAAGGTTCTACTTTGCATATATTAAAGTACTATATTATAAATATTTTAATAAGAAAAACTCAAGTTGAAAATTTTTTAAAAATGGAAGGATTAACAGTAATTTAGCCTTGATTTCATTTGAATTAACTTTGGTGAATTGTTGCAATGAAATTAGTACTTTATATAATTGAATAGTTAATAATTAATAATGTAAATTATAAATTAAATAATATGTAACATATCATCAAAGAGGAGGGATCAAATTACACTAGTATAACTTTTAATAACTATTGCACAATTCTATTACTTTCATTGAATAATGTTTAGCCTCATGTTGTACTTCCTTATTTATGCAAAGATCTTTGTTAAGTCTTCTGTGTGAGACGTGGTGCTTGTTCTTTTTACCACCATGTCATCTACATAGACTTTCATGTTCCTTCCAAGTTGGTTCACGAATATCTTGTCCATCATCCTCTAATAAGTTGCTCCAACATTTTTAAGAACAAATGACATAATCGAATAACAATAATTAGTTATATCAATCATGAACGTTGTTTCCTCCTCATCCTGCTTGAACATCAGGATCTGATTATACCCAAAATATGCACCTAACAAGTTGAGGATATGGAAAATTTGGATGCTCCGTCAACTAGGCAATCAATACTCAAAAGCGGGTACCAGTCTTTAGGGCAAGTTGCCTTTAGGTATGTGTAGTCGATGCACACCCTCCACTTCCCATTAGACTTCTTTACCATTACCACATTAGCTAACCATGTGGTGTATTGCACTTCTTTGATGAATCTTGCATTCAAGAGTTTCCTTGCTTCTTCAACCATAGTCTTTTCTCTTTCAGGGTCGAGTTTCCTCTTTCTTTGTGTGATTGGTTTATCCTTTGGACATATGGCTAGCTTGTGACAGTGGAACTTGAGATCAATTCTTGGCATGTTTGATGCTAACCATGCAAAGAGGTTGACATTCTTTGTCAGTACTTGGGCTATGGATTTTTCTACCTTCACACCATTTGGCATCCTAATTTGGTGCACTAAGATGGTTCTTTATCAACTTGGAAAGGCTTCACTTCTTCAGTGGGCTTTTCCTTCGGCTTTGCCCTCGCTCTACCCTCGACTCTGCTTCTCTTGGATCAAGCATTGTTTTACCTAAGTTGTTGTTGAGAGAGGTGCATGCTACCATATTTAGTTTCAGTTCTACAACCTTATTTCCCTTAGAAATCTCGAGGCTTGCAATGTTACATTCTAGTGTCGTTATCTGGTTGGTCTAACAGTGTTAATTTTGAAAATGATAGGAATACTTCAATACAACCAAGAGGAGGGTGAATTGGTTGAATCTTGATATTTTAAAAAATTTTATAATCAGAGTTTCCACATGATCTTTATCACTTTAAAAAATTGTTTTGAAACCAAGAATCTTATATTCAATCAAATTCCTCTGTCAAGAAAATCAATAGACAATTGAAATCTTTTTGTGCAAATAATTTGATTCACAAACCAAAGCAATAAGAAGATGAAGAGAATAGAATAATGATCAGCCACAATTTTTATACTGGTTCACTTCAAACACTATGAAGCTACATCCAGTTCTTCCACTCAACACTAGAATGGAGTTCCACTATTGCAAATTAATATTCTTACAAGATATTACAAGCCTTTCTTTATCAACCTTAGATAAAGTTCAGAGATCTAAAACACTATTAGATTCTTAGAGACCAACCCCACTGAGAACACGACTCAGCAACTCCTAGAGAAACACTATCTCTAGATATCATGCAAGAAACCCATTTACAATAAGCCAATCTTTACAAAAATCAAATAACAGATTTACAACCACAAAGAATAAGGAACGAATTCACCTGATAATCCAATGAACAAAATGTATATGTATGATTCACCAGGTTGAAAGAAAGAATAACAGATTCAATGCATCCCTTTCCTTACTCCTTGAGACTTAATGATGCTTCACTCATCAAATCAAAAACCCATATGAATTTTGGTGAAGCCAAGATGTTTTTGAACTTAGAAAACTCACTAATGAAAGCTCATGAATGTTTGTGATTGCTCAGAATACGAATTGTTCAACTCTACAAATCACAGAGCAATGCGTTCTATTTATAACAGCTTTCTAACTGAAAATAATCGATTAAACACGCTCCTGTAATCGATTATTTAGCATATATAATCGATTATTTCAAGAAAGTAATCGATTAAAGTGTTTCTGATATGTTCTGGGTTTAAGCTATGAACATTATAATCGGTTATCCCGTCACGTAATCGATTAAGATAGGAACTCATGATTTTCCAAATATACTGAGTAATCGATTACTATTTTTGGTAATCGATTAAGACAGAAAGACCAATATTTTCAAATGCATTAAGTAATCAATTAAACCAATATATAATCGATTAAATTAGCAAAACATGTTAGCCATAGGCATGATATGTAATCGATTACGAGCTTCTGTAATCGATTAAGACAGAAAGATTGTTATTTCAATTTAGCCTAGGTAATCGATTAATTCGATATGTAATCGATTACAATGTTCTTGATTTGTTTTCCAGAAGGCACGAAGAACAAAATAATCGATGCCAACATAT
>PYAF01000877.1:556486-594279 GCA_007407185.1 Glycine tomentella
TTAAGACAGAAAGATTGTTATTTCAATTTAGCCTAGGTAATCGATTAATTCGATATGTAATCGATTACAATGTTCTTGATTTGTTTTCCAGAAGGCACGAAGAACAAAATAATCGATGCCAACATATCTGTAATCGATTAAAATAGGAAAACTTCATTTTTCCAAAAACTTGATTTTAATTTGCCTTATTTATTAAATGTTTTTCCATTAGCCTTCAATCTAACAATCCTAAATGAATGACATGCATGATATGCACATTGGATTATCAGATACCACTTCTTTCCTTATACAAGAATCAAATTGATCTTTAAGCTTCTATGACACTTTTGAAATGAGGCATGTTGAAAGCACAAAATTTCAAAGCTTGATTCCTTGTCCAACTTCTCATGACTCCTCTTGAATCAACAAATTTTGTCATCCTTACTAAAAAATTTCATCACCAGATGGGGAGTCAAAATAATGGCCCTTAACTCGCTGAGTGAAAGGACATGCTATTAATATATTATAAGAGGTTAAGGCATCGACTATGAGGTACTTGATCATGATGGACTTTGACCCCCTTTCATCTCTGAAAGTGGTTAGCAAGTGCACATATCCTATCGTGTCAGTTGTCTCTCCTACGAAACCTATGAGTTATTGCAGGAATGACTTAGTATGGCTTTCTAGTATGCCTAGTTGTTTAAAGGCCAACTAGTATAGGACATCGACCAAGCTCCCATTATCAAGTAGAACTTTGCACACTAAGAAGTTAGCAACCTCCATCTTGACTACCATGGGATCATTGTGACATCGCTCTATCCCCTCGAAATCCTTGTTTGTGAAAGTGATAGGGGGTAGGCTCCTTGTGACCCTCTTTTTGGCTACGACTAAGTTGACAGACTTATGATCAATCATAAGTGTTACACTTGAGCCATATTGGACCTTGATCACGTTAGACTCAAGGAGAGCTAAAGAGGATCGAGAAGCTGAGGTTCTTAGACATTGAAATGTTTAGGCTTTTACGTGCTAATTTAATTGAATGACATTTGTAATTTGTGTATGTCTAAGATAATCCATTCTATGATCCATTGCATAAAACTTATTCATGATTTTACATTCATGTCTTCACAAAAGAATAAGTTTCATAAAAAGCATTTCTGAAACACAAGATTTTCATAAGTGCATAAAAAGTTAAGTGTTCCATGTTTCAAGTTTTGGAAAAATGTTTTTTTCACTGGTTTAATCAATTACCAGTAAGTGGTAATCTATTACTTGGAAACAAAGAACATATTTAATCGATTACGAGTATGTGGTAATCGATTACGCAGTTCAAATTCACAGAATGGACTTCCTATGATAATCGATTACGACATTGCAATAATCGATTACTTAGTTCTGATTTTTGTAGAAGTTTCTTGTGATAATCGATTACTTGAACATTTTAATCGATTATATTGTTCATACGTTTTTCTAGAAAGTCTCAAGAACACTTTAATCGATTACTTAACTCTGTTTTTCCAAAGTACTTCCTGTGATAATCGATTACATGGTTTGTAAGTCTTTTCCAGAAAGTCTGAAAAACACTTTAATCGATTACATAAATGATTTAATCAATTACTGACGGTTATAACTGTTTTGCCTATAAATAGAAACAACTTGATTTAGCTGAATACAACAAAAATAACAAGTTTCATAACCTTTCTGAAGAGAGAAATGATACTACGAGCTATTCTGTGTGTGATCCTCAAATCCTCAAGATTCAAGAAACCTTGAGTGGATTTCCTCTTGGGCAACTTTGTAAAGAATAACTTGGAGAGAAAATATTCTGAGATTGTTTTTTATTCAACCTTGATTCAAAGTGGGTAATCATTTGCATTCATCTATAGTGGATCATCAGGTTGTTTCACTCAATACTATTTTGGTTGTAATTCTTTTTAGCATTTCTAGTTTGTGTAACTAGTGCAATAGTTTTTCTTAAAACTTGTCTAAAATAGGTTTTTCTAGAGGGAAAAGTGGAGAAGGATTTTCTCTATGTCTTGATCACCGAGAGTCTAAGGGAGTTAGATGTCTTGTTCTTAATCTAGGTCTGATTGAGAGTGATTGTATAAGCTTGTAAGAAATAGATTGCTATTAGTGGAATTTCTAAGTAGTTGGTTAGGAGAATTGCATGTAGCTTCTCTAGGTTGAGAAGTGAACTAGTATAAATTTTGGTGTTGATTACTTCTTCTTTATCTTTTCTTGTAGTTATTAATTGTCATTTGTTGGTATAACTTTTGATAATACACAGAAACATTTTTTTAATTGCATTCTACAAAGATTGAAACTTGATTGATTAAAAGTGTTCTATGTTTTTTTGTGATACGATCCCTCTTAACTCTGATTGTTAAAGAAATTTTTAATTGGCCAAGAACAACCAATTCACCTCCTCTTGGTTTGTGTGTTGTTCACTTTTTTGTTTTTAGATCAATCATTAGTATTACTCTTGGACTTTGGTTAATGATAAGTGTGTTTTGTAATGCCCAGCCACTTGCAGGATCAATGACTGTCCCTACATACCAACACAAGACTTTTCAGTGTGCTTTGTCCTCACTCACACACTTCCTGAGAAACTTCCCAGGAGGCACCTATCCCAAGATTGCTCCAAGTCAAGCACGCTTAACTGTGGAGTTCTTATGTTATGGGCTACCGAAAAGTAGATGCACCTTGTTGGTATAGGTAGTACCTATTAAATCCTTTAAGTTATCCTCAACTGTACAGTCCCATACCTGCACAGCCTCTGGATCCCTCTCGTTCGGGTGTGTATTCGATTCATTCATGTACCCCTCCCGCTGGAAGCCTGCCAGGAGCCGCTCCTTGTCCGTGCCTCATTGAACCGGCGATCACTCCCCGCCCTCGTCAGCGCCCGGGATGTTACATGCCCACCAGCTTCCGCCTGGTTCGTCCTCGAACCACACCGTACTGGTAGAGAGGCCTTGCTCTGATACCACTTGTAACGCCCGACCACTTGCAGGATCAACGACTGTCCCTACATACCAACACAAGACTTTTCAGTGTGCTTTGTCCTCACTCACACACTTCCTGCTCCAAGTCAAGCACGCTTAACTGTAGAGTTCTTATGTTATGGGCTACCGAAAAGTAGATGCACCTTGTTGGTATAGGTAGTACCTATTAAATCCTTTAAGTTATCCTCAACTGTACAGTCCCATACCTGCACAGCCTCTGGATCCCTCTCGTTTGGGTGTGTATTCGATTCATTCATGTACCCCTCCCGCTGGAAGCCTGCCAGGAGCCGCTCCTTGTCCATGCCTCACTGCACTGGCGATCACTCCCCGCCCTCGTCAGCGCCCAGGATGTTACATGTTTTGGAACATTAGTGAATCAAAGGATCAGATTCGCAAGAAGCTTCTTTAAAGGATCACATGCGGTTGAAAGAGCTTCAAATTTGCTACCTTTCTTATTTTTATTGAAAACAATAAGATATTGGTCTATTGCGTGTCACAGTGTATAAGCAGCAGTGCCTGCAACACGTGATCTGCCATTTTGGTGAATCAAAATTTTCTTTACAACATTATCTGAAATTTCAACACACCCTATTCAGCTAAGTTCAGAAAAGCTAGCACTCTACCATAGGGTAATAAGCTACGGGGTATGCGTTTGACTAAAAATACTAGCTTTATTAAACATTGGGAGGTAACCAAAGCATTGGCAGATACAAACTTCAAACTTAATCTGCCAAAGGAGTTACTTTTTGACCTTAATTTTAGGCATAAGTATCCTCTTGTAAGATGAACTGCCAAAGTAGTTCTTTTTTGTACAATGGTCTGCACAAATGAAAAAAATCATATGACATGGAGTTAGCTAAAAGAGGTGCAATTGACAAACAAATATCACTCAAATTATCATCAAGAACACTCTTTGTTCAAAACGTTAACCCATCAAACGATTTTGAAGACCAAAGACACTTACCCTCAACCCTTTTCGTCTCTCAACCCCTTCTCAACTAGGCTTGTTTCAGAATGCAAAATTTTCACATTGATTGCTTCCCTTACATGAGCATCCTACCATGGTATTTAAGGTGTTCATGCTTTTGTGGTGCACTGTGCAAAAAAAAAAAAGCAAAAGAAAACCTCTCATCCTAGAAAAATGGTTAGTCAATTAAAGAAGAAAGGCAAGGATAAGAAGAGTAGAAAGGTGCCTCCAAAGAGAACATGTACTCGTAAGAAGAAAATGGCTAAGGTGAAACAAGTCATCGAGATAAACTCATCTAGGTTTGATTCTTATTTTAATTTACTTGAAATTTAGTTGAATTTGTTCTAAAAGGAAAGCATATGTGTTATACTTTCTGATTCAACGGTTAAAGACTTACAATATAACAAATACACATACATATATAGTGATTTTGGTACGAATATAAAGAGTATTAACCCCTTAATACAATGTTAAGTGTTTTGAAATTTCAATTTGTGTTCACTTTGTTGTTTATTGAACCCTTTTAAAGCTCTATTTTTTTTCCTATTTAAGTTATATATGCACTGTATTAAATATTAATTAACCCCTATCTATCTCTCGCCCTCAGTCGAGCTTCGTCTATGTTGCAAGTGTCTGAGACAACCTAACATGAAGCATAACACTCCTACAATGCTTTACTCAAGGAACCACAACACCCTTCAATGATGTGCAAACGAAAAAAATTCACAAATCATATTACTTTTTAGTTGAAAATACCAAAATTCCCCTATACAGTATCTCTTGTCCCCAACTGATTCAAAGTCCCACCCGATGATCAAACACACATGTGGCATGACATGGTTGGTCCACGTCAAATGCTTACTGGTGCTAGCTAACCACAACATGTGCCAAAGGAAAAACCACCATAAAAAGGAAGAAAGGGAAGAGGCTAAATGCAAAATAAATAAATAAATAAAAATGGATAAATAAAAATTAGAAGAATGTGTAGTTAAAGCCTAAAGGATATCCCACATTGCTCTAAAGATTAATGGGAAATGGAAAAAATTAATGAAAGGCATTTTGTACCATTGTATCCTTTAGCTAATTCATATATTGCATTACACTTCAAAGATAAAAAATTGTTGCAAAATAAATTAGGGACAAAATTGTATTTGTGTATACAAAAAAAAAAATTTCTTTATATATTGTTATAGATTATTATTATTATAAAAAAAAGTTTTACCACATTAAAAGATGTCACCTATCAACATCACATTTATTTTTTTCATATAATTTTGATAAAATTGAGTTGGTGGAGAAGTGAAAATTAAACATATTTATGGGTTCTAAATCCAATCACTCCACTAAAATTGATTGGTTGTATTAATCCTCTCTAGACCTATCTTTGTCAACCTTGATTATATCATTGGTAGTTATTTCTACATTTTAAGATTAGTTGTGCACCTTCTTTTTGAGAGTATAAATTACATTCCAAATTAGATACAGAAGCAATTATGGAGGGCAGGAAGCAATTGCCTGTACTAGCATGTGTATAAAATCAAATATCATCACTTACATATTATTAGTTCATAATATTCATGGGAGTCTCAAATGCATAATGTATGCGCATTTCCAATCTCATAAAATCACACCAAAATAAATAAATCACCAAGATTTAAATAAATGATCAATAAGTACAATATAAATGAATTAACACACCTTCCTTGTTAACAACACAAAGGAAACGATCAACTACAATGTTTTTAAATATATGTAAAAGCATAAAGTAGAAATTAATATAAATGTATAAGAAAAGATATTTAAAGCTATAAGGGATATATATATATATATATATATATATATATATATATTGTTGGAGATGAGGGGAAAAACATACACCCTCTAGAGAGAAAATGAGAAAAATGAAAAAAAAAAAATCTTATTAATCATACAATTACTTGTATTCATTGTGTTACACATAAGTATTTATATACAAGTAACTTAGATAACATAATATAAACAATCTATATAACTAACAGTAACAGAGTTAATAACCATTAAACACACTTAACTTAATACATTTGAATTACTCTTCAATATATATATATATATATATATATATATAATATTCAATTTAAACCTTAGATATGTTAAAATTGACACTTGTTATTTTTTAATAGATAATTGATTAAAGATAACTTTAAGAAAAATATAATCTAATTTACCTTCTTGTTTCTTTCTTATATATATTTATTGAAAAAATATACAAACATGATTCAAACTAAAGGAATAAGAAGGTTGATTCGGTTGGCATGACCAACTCATTGATGTTTTGGCTTGGTTAGACTTGAGAGTGTATTCCCTTATCAACTCATTAAGGTTGCAGTCCAGGTTTATACTCTTTTGTTTGTATTTGCTGCGTGTCTTTTATAAAAGTCGGCCATTTATTTGCATATATATTATGCACTATTTCTATTTTTTAATATATTTTATAAATTATATTATAAAATTCGTGATATATTCATATTGTATAAAATATATTAGTATTTATATATTTAAAATCCTATTTATATATTCATTTTAAAATACATATAAAATATATTAATAAAATTGTATTCGTTATTAATAAAATTATTTAACTCGTTCGAAAAGAAATTATCCATATATAAATGTGATTAGATATTAATTATATAATTTATATTTTCTTATTGAATGATTTTAATAATTATTGTAACTTAAAAGTTTTAATTAATATATTTAATATAATACCTATAATTTATATATACATTCTTTATGTATTTTAAAATGAATATATAAACAGGTTTTAAAATATATAATTTACAAAATATATTAAAAATACATAGAAAATATATTTCTAAAATTTCTCGTTTAGTTAATTAGTTACATATTATTATTTAATTTACATAAACATAAGGTAATAAGAGAAATTATATTTTTTTATTTAACATATTTTTATAAGATCAAATATTTATAAAATGAAACTAATTATATCATCTCTTATTAGAAGGAACAGATTAAAACTAATTCATCTTCATTCTTTCTCTCCTCTTTTCATCTTTCTTTTCTTTTAGCTTATTTTTCTTTTCTTTTTTTTTTTCCCCATTTTTCTTCATCTCTCTCATTCTCTTTCTTTATCTTATTTTCGATTTATCATTGGATTCATCTACCATCAATCCCAAATAACTTGGATTAAAGGTGTTGTTGATGTTGATATTTTACCACTTACCACTTATCAATTATATATTGATTTATACAAGAATGAGGTGTTTGATATCTTTCTAAAAAAAACATCTCCAAAACAATAACATTCTACTCCATCACTAATCATAAAGAAATTGAGGTCAGTAATATATTATTTGACCAAATGGGATAGGCACTTTCTTCCGCATATAATTTGATTATGGATGAAATCTTCAATATCTGTTGGATTTAATCACATTAAAAGGAACAAATATGTAAAATGAGAAAATTCAAATAACGTTATTGTTAATTTAAATTAAATTATAATTTTAACCTTCTTTTAATTAAAGATAAGTTTACCCGTAGGATGCATTTGGTACAAGCAAAAAAATCATGTCCAAAAATCATGATTCTTTTTTTCTTTAACCGAACCAACTCATAGTAAATCATTCCAATAGGACTCAACCATACAATTTGGATGAAAAAACTAACCAACTCATTATTAAATCATTTCAATAAGACTCAATCATACAATTTTGATGATAAAAAACTAACTAACTCATTATTAAATCATTGCAATAGGATTCAACCATACAATTTGGATGATAAAAAACATGAGGGCTAGCAAAATCTCTAGATGCCGTAACAAAATATTAAGTCACTATAGTAGCTTGCCTTGGAATAAAATAGATTTTGTAGTCTGGTTCAGAACTTAGCAACTTTTGATACTTATTAATGATGCTACTAAACTCATTCATCTCCAGTTTCTTCCCACTTATACTTCAACTACTCTCTCACAATCCATTTCGAAGATGTCTTTATTTGACAGCAGGTCCTTCGCCCATTTTATCGCTTGAAGCGAAATCATGATTCGTAAGAATATTAATTTCAAGAAAATGATTCTTATAAATAACTCAAATAAGTTTAAATTATCATATTTATTCATCAAAGTATTTATATATATTTATGAAGAATCAATAACTCATATTTGTTTTTAATAGAAAATTTCATAAACTTTAATTATTTAACATATTAAATAATATACTAAGAGTAATATATAATATTTTTACCGCAATAAAACTTCTTTTCAACCTAAAAAAAAAAGTAAGATTCTCACCTTAATACGCTCTAATAGGAACAGTTTTGTAGAAAACCTAAGAAAAAAGCACTAAGAAAATGACAAAAAAAATTAAAATATTGCTTTTTTTAAAAAAAATTACGAATTTATTGTAACTTTAATCTATAGCAACGAGTTGCGTCTCCCACGGGCGTGACTGATTCCGTTGCTAATTCCGTCAGTACTACTTTTTGCGACCACAATTTCTGTCGCAAACAGTGTTGGCGACTGAAATAGAGACCAAAATTAGTGATTAAATTTTAGCGACCAATATTTAAAAAAAAAAAGGATTCGCGACATGTGGTAATTTTTGTTGAATACCCTACCCCTATTTGGTAAATAAAGAAAAAAATGCCCCCATTGGAGACATTGTAAAACTTTAGAGCAAAAAATGAAATTAAGCCTAAATATAAAACAAATCAAAAGATATATTTATTTCTTTTGTAGACATAAATATATTTTTGGTTTTCAGTTAATAAGAATTTAAAATTAACTGAAAACCAAAATATATTTATGTCTACAAAAGAAACTAATATATGAATATATCTTTTGATTTGTTTTATATTTATGCTTAATTTCATTTTTCGCTCTAAAGTTTTACAATGTCTCCAATGGGAACATTTTTTTCTTTATTTACCAAATTGGGGCAGCTTAGTCAACAAAAAAATTACCACGTGCCACGAATCCTTTTTTTTTTTTTTGAAAAAAAATATTGGTTGATAAATTTAATTGCTAATTTCGGTCTCTATTTTAGTCGCTAACAATGTTTGCGACAGAAATTATGGTCGCAAAAAGTAGTAGCGACGGAATTAACGACGGAATCAGTCACGCCCGTGGGAGACGCAACTCGTTGCTATAGATACGTAAATACTTTTAAAGTTATAATAAATTCACAATTTTTTTTAAATAATATTTAAATTTTTTTGCCCTAAGAAAACTAATATATCCTCGTAATGTCATTTTTTAAATAATATAACAAACACGAAACAAACATATCTAGTTTAGATTCATGAAAAAATTGAAGTCCTCTATTATATATCTCCTACTCTAATGGTGTATATATCCAATTTGAGTATCAAAAGTATCCTTTTCCAAAAACAAAAGCAATTATTGTTATATTCTAACATTTATATTCTTTTACACCCTAAACTATGCACCAACCAAGAAAATGTTCTAAGAAAAAACATAGTATATTTCTAATTATTTTCAGGGGTAGAAGTATAAACACCGCCATTGTCATTTACATGCAATCATACCATAATAATCTAGTTCTCTGTCCTATGAGCAGCGAACTCAAAATCTATGTGCATAAAAGCTCACTCAACTTCTGGAAGCTGCTCTAGCTTCACTTGGAGTGTCTCACCAATGTTGTGTGCTTATGCTTTAACAGTATATCTATATGCTTAATCTGCTCATGGTGATTCCATATGAGATAAGTTAATTTGGCTAGAAATAAGGTGGTGCTGTTCTTCCAATGAGTGAACCAACATTCTCCATGACAGTCCTGGACCATGTATTAATTGTATACAATGCTATCAGCATTACAGTTCAGATATCATCATCGTTAGTAGTTCAATCTAGCAGTCGGGTTTGATGTAACACAAACAATCATGTAACATAAAGATCTCCATTCAAGATTTTGAAATGGAGATTATGGCCATTGAAATACAATAGAGAAAAACAACTCAAAGTAAATGTGTTTTTAGTCTTTGAAATGTAACAAATTTTTATTAAATGTAAGGACTAAAACAAAAAATCATGATATTTTCAAGGACCAAAAATATAGTTAGATCTCAATGCAAAAACAGAAGAAAAAAAAAAACACTTGTTGAACATGTGAACCTAATTAGAAATCAAAGTACAAAGAATAAAAAAACATGTTCTAAGCTATAGTTATGAACTCAACAATATATCCCGTGCATATGCTCTAATTATTTCATTTTTTTTTTTATCTTCGTCAGTACACCATAAGAATGAACTTCAGTACAGTCACAAACACCATAATCCCAATCATCCAATGCACTTTGGATCCGTGTCGAGCTTAGCCTGTAAGGAAAAGAATGACAAAAAAAAAAAATTAAAAGCACGTGTCAAGTTAATAATTACATTTACCGGAAAATCGAAAAAATAGCTACTTAAATTGCTATAGCAAAAACAAAAGATAGAGTTAGTTTGGATAAAGTTTTTAACAAGCACTTAAGGAAATAAGGAGGTAAAATCAATCTTTTAAGAAATTAAATGAGATTAAAAAAAATTGGGGTGGACAAGTTAATTATAACTTGTGGAAGAAATTTGATTCATTTTATCTTATTTTCTTCTCCTTTAAATACTTCTGAAAGAGTTTATCCAAACATTTCCTAAATTCAAAATCTTAAACAAAAAGAAAACAAGTGTTGAACCCAAATCTGGGGATCAAATGAACAAACAAAGAACAAAAAGTTTATCTCAATTACCTTGGAAATAAGTTGGCCAGATTCAATATAATCTGCAACCCCAAAGTGGCCATAAATGATGCAAAAACAATGATACCTTGCCCAGGAAATCTTATTCGTATGTAGCTGTATTAAGCAACCATATAATGGCTGTTTTGAAAATATCTAAAATAATCAGTTACTTTCATTTTCACTCTGGATATTATGAAACTATAAATTAGACTGCATTTACTAAAACTTTATAGGACTAAATCACCCTGTATACAGTTTAATTTATATTAAACCTTACCACATGTTGCATGCGTTTCTTTCCAATTGGATAGTGATATTGGTTTGGGTTTTTTATGGATGAGCAGTAAACCACAATATGAACGCTGACAAGAGATCCAAGAGAAAATTAAGGTTGAAGCCATGACGGCCAATGATATGCTCATAGTTCTGCACTCTTAATGGATATTGGCTCTTTAAATAGTGAAGTTAAGTGTTTTTTATTCAATTAGATCGAGTGATCCAATTAGAATCGTGGTTGTTTTTTCCTATTGAGCCTAGGAGTTTTTATTCCATTAAAATTATCTGCGTTTTGTCCTCTTTACAACCTGATTATCTGTTTTATATTTTTGGAATTTTTATCAAAATTATTTTATTAAATTTTATAAACTCAATTCAACCCTCCTTCTTGAGTTCATCTGGGACCAACACTGTAGTGAAACAGAGTAAATTCAGAACTTGAACTAAAACCTGCAAATTATAATCTGCCTCAATACATAGAAGTAGTTCAACACATGACTTAGCATCCCTGGCTAAGGCTATGTGAAGAGGAATGCCATTATGCACATTGCGAATGTTCACATCAACACCAGCAGCAAGAATAACCTACTCAAAACACCAAAAAACAGAAGTTAATTAACATCAGATACAAAAGGCACATACTTCAGATACCAACATGATATTGAATATTGATGGATATTTAATCATTCTAATCAAGAATCTGGTTTACTTATCTTAACCAATTCAACATTGTCAGTCATACAGCTGTATGCAAAGCTGTCCACCAGTGCTGTGAATCTTGAGCATATGGATCTGCTCTGCTAGCAAGCAAAATTTGCACAAATTCTCTCCCCTCTATATTTGGCATGAGCAAACAAAATCAGATGATTTAACTATTTTAGAAAGCAAAAGCTTTATTAATCATAAATTAGGAATACCTGCTAGAAGAAAATGTACACTGAACTTTGGAATAAATAGAAAACAGCAAAAACACAGGTATTGTTATGGATTAAAAACATGCAACTTTGTTTCTACAAAGAACCAGAAAAAATAGAGCAGCAGTAAAACACAACAACAAGCTTGTATAAAGCTAAACCAGAAAACAGATTTTAAGCAAACAAAGATAAGAGGTAGAAGATGAACACAAGCAATTACGTGGTTCAGTCACAAGGACCTACATCCACGAGAAAAGAAGCAAAACTTATCTACTATAGAGCAAGAGATACAAAGATCTTTGTGTACAATAGAATCTTGCTTGATTCTTTCACTGTTTAGCTAACAACATCCAAGATCACCAAGCCTCACTCTATCTCTCTCATACACTCCAATCTTCCTCTTATGTGATTACTGTCCTTCACTCTACTGCAGTGAACACACTGCTACCTCTCTATATATAGCAATAAAGGAGCACTAGTTATCAAGAATTAAAACTAAAACAGGAAGCTGAAAAATAGTTAGTTATTGGCCAGCAACTAACTTATCAGAAACTTGTTTATAACTAAACTTGACAGCTAGCAAACTGATATAGGGACACATCTTCACAATCCTCCACCTTGTCACTAGATTACAATTTGCTTCTTCTCCTCACAACATCTTTACTCTTCACAAAATCCAATCAAGTCCAAGCAATGCTTGAACTTTGATTGTGGTACAGATTTGGTAAGAGCATCAGCAGGATTTTCTTCAGTTGGAATCTTCTCAACCAAAATCTCCTTGGTTTCAATAACATCTCGAATGAAGTGTAGCTGGACATCAATGTGCTTGGATTTCTCATGGTAAACTTGATGTTTTGAAAGCTCAACTCCACTTTGACTATCACAGAAAACAGTAACATTGTCTCGAATTATCCCAAGTTCACCTACCAACCCTTTGATCCATCTAGCTTCCTTAACAGCTTTTGTAAGAGCAATGAACTCAGCCTCAGTTGTAGATAAAGCCACAACTGATTGAAGGACAGACCTCCAGCTAACAGTAGTGCCAAAGAAGGTAAACACATAAGCTGATAAGAATTTCCTGGTATCAATGTTACCAGCGAAATCAGAATATGTGTAACCTTTGATAGGTTATTCATTCTTCATCTTCCTTTTGAACCTTAGACCAGAAGATAATGAACCATTTAGATATCTAAAAATCCATTTCAAAGCTCCCCAATGTGCTGGTCCTAGATCTGTCATGAATCTGCTAACCATGTTGACAGCATAGGCTAAGTCTGGTCTGCTGCAAACCATGCCATACATAATGCTTCCCACTCCATTAGAGTAAGGAATTAATGTCATCTTTTCTCTTTCTTCAACAGATTTTGGTGCATCCTTGGTTGACAGCTTGTCATGTTGCCCCAAAGGAGTTGAGACAGGTTTAGACTCATGCATTCTGAACTTTCTCACAACTTTCTTCATATAGCCTTGCTGTGACAGAAAAAGTTCTCCTTTTGATCTATTTATGTTGATGTCCATTCCTAGTATCCTCTTAGCCTTCCCAAGTTCCTTCATTTCAAATTCAGAGCTCAATTTATCCTTAAGCCTATCAATTTGATCCATGCTAGAACTTGCCAATAAGAAGATATCATCAACATACAACAACAAATACAAAAGCACTTCTTCATCTCTTTTTAGAATGTACACACAATTATCATAATTTGATCTTTGAAAATTCATCCTCATCATGAAGTCATCAAACCTCTTATACCATTGCCTAGGACTTTGCTTTAGGCTATATAATGATTTCCTTAACAAGCATACCTTCCCACTTTCCTTATCAAAACCTTCAGGTTGCTGCATGTAGATGGTTTCTTCAAGGTCTCCATGGAGGAAAGCAGTTTTTACATCTAACTGCTCCAATTCAAGGTCAAATTGGGTCACTATGGCCAGCAATATTCTGATAGAACAATACTTCACAACAGGTGAGAATATTTCTTTGAAATCAATTCGTTCAACTTGAGAGAAACCTCTTGCAACAAGTCTTGCTTTGAGTCTAGTCTTTTCACCATCTTGAACACCTTCTTTCCTCTTGAATATCCATTTGCACCCAATCACTCTCTAATTTCTTGGTGGATAATCTAAAATCCATGTTTTGTTCTTCTCAAGAGAAAGCATTTCTTCTTCCATGGCCGTGATCCATTCTTCACTTTCCTTGCTGTTCAAAGCTTCTTTGAAGTTTCTAGGTTAAGTAGCTTGAATTTCTTCAGCAACTGTCAATGCAAAGTAAATCAGATCAGCTTGTCCATATCTTCTTGGAGGCACAATGTTTCTTCTAACTCTGTCTCTAACCAAGTTGTAATCATTAACAACAGGTTCAGGTTGCTGATTATTTTTAGTTTCCTCAACTTGAACGCTTTGTGTTGGTAGCTCCACTCAACTTCAGTATTATCCAAGTTGCTGCATTGATTGCTAACTTGCTGTTGATCCTTAGCCTTCATAGCCATCTTGGTTTCATCAAAAATAACATCTCTGCTAATGATACATTTTGGTTCACCAGGTTCCATCCTCCAAGGCTTGTACCCTTTGATTCCAAGTAGATATCCTATAAAAGCACATCTGATAGCTCTAGCCCCAAGCTTGTCTTGCTTGATATGTGCAAAAATTAGAGATCCAAACACTCTCAAATTAGAGTAATCTGCTGGTTTTCCATTCCAAAGTTCCATAGGTGTTTTAAAACCTAAAGCTGAAGAAGGACATCTATTGATTAAGTAGGCAGCAGTTGTAACAGCTTATCCCCAAAAACTTTTTAGTAAACCTACACTTAGTAACATGCATCTAACTCTTTCTAGGATGGTGCTGTTCATTCTTTCTGCCAAGCCATTCTGTTGAGGAGTGTTAGCCACTATTTTATGCCTTTGGATTCCTAATTTCCTGCAAAACTCATTGAATTGCTCTGAAACAAACTCCAGGCCATTGTCAATTCTTAAACATTTAAGCTTTGTTTCCATATGAGTTTGTATTTGAATATACAATTCCTTAAATTTTCCAAAAGTGTCACTTTTCTTTTTAAGAACATAGATCCAAACTTTTCTAGAATAATCATCAATTATAGATAGAAAATAAGAACAGCCACCATGAGTCAATGTCCTTGTTGGACCCCAAAGATCATAATGAACATATTCAAAAGGTTTTTGTGCAGTATGCACACATACTTTAAAACTAGCTCTTTTAGCTTTTCCTAAAATGCAATAATCACATAAATGCAGTTTTTCTATTTTATCACCATTAAGAAGATTTTGTTTTGCTAGTTCAAGTAAACCTTTTTCACTAACATGTCCTAACCTCGTATGCCATAAACTGGTTTTATCATGCTGATTTTGACTAGCAACAGCAGCTTGTGCAATAACAGTAGAACCATCTAGAATATACAAACCATTCATTTTAATTCCCTTAGCGATCATCACAGAATTTTTAAATATTTTCATCATGCCATGTTCAATTTGTGTAGTGTATCCTAAAGCATCAAACATGCTAATAGAAATCAAGTTCCTTTTAATTTTGGGTACATACCTTACACCTGTCAAAAGTGTTTCTTGATCATTGAACATTTTCAATCTAACTGAACCCATGCCTTGGACTTTACATGGCTTGTTGTTTCCTAACAGCACTACTCCACCTTCATTCATAATCAGTGATTCAAAATAATCACGCCTTGGACACACATGGAAGGTGCAGCCAGAATCCATAACCCAATTCTTTTCAATCTCAGAATTTGAGACAACTAGAACATCAGCAATTTCATAACCCGCTTGAGCAATGTCCACATCTCCTGGTTCTTGATATTTCATTGAATCTTTTCCTCTCCTTTTAGGGCAATCCTTCTTGTAATGTCCCTTCTTGTGACAGTGGAAACATTTGAACTTGCTTTGAGATTGATTTCTTGATTTTGATGTGTGCTTATTTGACTTAGAGTTCCTCTTTTCTGATCTGCCTCTCATCACATTCAAACCTTCTGCATTGCTGTTAGTTTTGGATTCCTATTTCCTTTGCATTTCCTTGGTTCGAATTGATGACTGCACTTCTTCAAGAGTAATGGTTTGATCCCTTCCAAACAGCATAGCATCCTTGAAATGCTCATATCTACTTGGAAGTCCATTTAGCAGCATCAAAGCTTTGTCTTCATCCTCCATCTTCACTTCAAGATTCTCAAAATCATCAATAATCTTATTAAAGTCAGCAATTTGATCTGACTACATTCTTTCCTCTGTCATCTTGAAAAAATAGAGTTGCTGTTTCAAGAAAAGTCTATTTGCCATAGACTTTGTCATGTAGAGAGATTCCGACTTCAACCAAATTGCTGCAACTGTTGGTTCTCTTGCCACTTCTCTCAAAGCTTTGTCTCCAAGACACAAGATTATTGTGCTCTTTTCCTTTTCATTTAAATCTTTCTTTTCTTTCTCAGACATTGTTGCAGGGAGAGAAGATTCGCCTTTCAAAACATCACCCAATCCTTGGTGTATTAAGACTGCTTGCATCTTGATTCTCCACAAGCCAAAATCATTTGACCCAGAGAACTTTTCAATGTCAAACTTGGTTGAACCCATGATTGATCTTCTTCTCTCTCCCCACAGACAGCGCCAATTGTTATGGATTAAAAACTTGTAACTTTGTTTCTACAAAGAACCAGAAAAAACAGAGCAACAGTACAACACAACAACAAGCTTGTATAAAGCTAAACCAGAAAATAGAGTTTAAGCAAACAAAGATAAGAGGTAGAAGATGAACACAAACAATTACGTGGTTTAGTCACAAGGACCTACATCCACGGGAAAAGAAGCAAAACTTACCTACTATGGGGCAAAAGTTACAAAGATCTTTGTGTACAATAGAATCTTGCTTGATTCTTTCACTGTTTAGCTAACAGCATCCAAGATCACCAAGCCTCACTCTATCTCTCGCATACACTCCAATCTTCCTCTTATGTGATCACTGTCCTTCACTCTATTGCAGTGATCACACTGCTACCTCTCTATATATAGCAATAAAGGAGCACTAGTTATCAAGAATAAAAACTAAAACAGGAAGCTGAAAAATAGTTAGTTTCATTGTTGTCCGCCAACTAACTTATCAGAAACTTGTTTATAACTAAACTTGACAGCTAGCAAACTGATATAGGGACACATCTTCACAGATATGAATAGAAAACTATAATAGCCCAATCAACAGACAAGATGCATGTTAAAATCATTATCAAGTATCAACCAATCATCCCAGATATTCATACCACTTTCATGATCTTTCTTGGAGGCAGCAACCATGCACAAAGCAGTGCCCATAGGGTTTGGGATGTCAATTGATTCAGCAATCTCATCAGAAGTTGTAACTTCAACCCATCTTTTTACAATGGCAACATTCCAAGTTGTCACACACAAATGCAGCGGTCTGCAACATCAAAAGTGTAAAAGCTAGATGATCACAGATGCATGTGAGGTGGAATTATATCTAAATACAAATACCCACACAGAAACAAAATTGTTGCAATCCCATATAGAATTTCCAACAAATATGAGAAGAAATAAAACACCCAAGAACTAAAAACTAACCCCAAGAATTATGATAAAAAATAAGCAATGTCCTTTAAAATTAGCTAAATATCAGCTTCAGCTTCAGTGGTATTTAACTTGCTATTACATGATTGAGTTACAGCGTTTGCTTTCAGTTTCCTAGAAGCAATAGTAAATTACAGATTCATAAAATATTTTATTATCTTTACTACTTAAATAAGGACAAGGAAGAGGTGACCATGGTTGATTCAGACAGGAATAATTGATTTTTTTTTCAGTTTTCTCATCAGCAATATCACAGTTTTCCCATCAGCAATAAGTAAAAGAATAGACTACCATCTTTCACATCTAAGAAACCATTCCTTTGCCCAAGATATATTATGACCAGGCCCAACTTACTCATCAGGAAAAACTAAACAACTGATACATGTATAAAAACCCAAGCTTCACAAAGACATTTGTCAAATTATCCTGATGATATCTATAATCTATCAGTATAGTCTAGCATGAGAGCAAAAACAAATGGAATATTAACACCAACAACTTAATAATTACTTTATCCAAAACAAAAATAGTACTGCTGATAAGAAATAAGAACCATGTAGATCTATTCTCTATACAAAGTTTGTCAAATGAAACAATGATCATAGCATCATACTATTCTAAGTATTCATATAAAAAAAATTACTTACCTTATTGCTCAGAAGTTCCTCGCTATGTGAAGGTAAAAGAGAGAGATATTGTACGCAGCCTTACCCTTGCATATGCAAAGAGGCTGTTTCCGAATTCGAAAGACCAACAAGTTACCAAGGCACAACTTTACCATTGTGCCAGGTCTCGCTCTCTTATAAAAGAGGTGCAACACGAGGACTTCCCGGAGGTCACCCATCCTAGTATTATTCTCGTCCAAGCACGCTTAACTCTCGCCCAAGTATTCATATATTATGTAATTTATAAATAAAAAATAATAAAAAAATCTGTATTTGCAAATATGGTTATTTTGAAACTTAATTACTAAACTTATTGTAATCAAAAGCATTACAATATAATTTTTTTTTTCCTTTTGCTCACAAAAGCTAACACTAAAAACTCTCAATAGAATAATGTACCAGAATGACAAGGGACTATTGATTAAACCTAGATAATGCACAGAAGATGGAAAAAATATCTGGAAATAAAGAGGTGTGCCTGCGTTAGGGGGAAACCAACAACCTGTTTGTTTAGCATGCAGACAACATATATCAATAAAGAACTATCTATTGAAAAGGTAAGATCCATGACCTCTAAGTTTGAAGAGAACTATGGAAGACGACAAACAAAATTTGGCATCAATAAGACAGTATTCACCAGCAAATTAGACAGTTTTTCAGTGGAATCAAAATTTAGAAGGAACGCACCATAATGAAGAGATAATAAGAATAAATGTCACTTATGTAAGATATTCAGCATTAACAGCAATTATTCATTATACATTAAAGGATTTTAGAGAAATATATTGTCATTCTGTTCCAATTCCAATCCTAAATTGTGCTCAATTGTACAAGCAGCTAAGAAATTAAAGAAGTAGTTTGTACCAATTTTATCCAGCTAAGGTGCATGTTTCAACATGAATTTGCTGCTCCATGCTAGAGAAAAGTCATGCTGTCATTGCAGTGGACTGAGACAGCTAAAGTGCATGTTTCACATTGATCATAGGATATGCAAAATTGAGTAAGATCAGTTTCTTTCTGTACCACTGGCGTCCTAGACTGATTGACAAGTTTGGCAAACAGATTTTACGCTTAAGAAGAAAATTGATGGGATATCTATACTTACGACATATTCTTTGGATTCAAGATGGCCATTGATATACTTCCCCCATTTTCCTGTATCATAAAGGGCACAGTCACTGGACTTCTTGGCAACTGCTCTATGCAGGACAGATTCACCTTCATCATCCACTGCATTAGGATCAGCTCCAGCTAATAGTAATTCATGTTATTTTACCATATATTTATATGAATATAGCTCTAGTAAATGCAAAGACGAACCTGAACATGATATAAGTAAAACATACTCGCATGCATTCTGGTTAGCCATGATGTGCACAAACATGAGCAACAGATGGGCCAAAGCCATCTCTTAATCATGGCATCACATTAACACCTCTTTTGATAAGACTGCAAACGCATTCTGGGGATCCAGCAGCTAATGCATAAACAAGAGGAGGATCTCCATCTTTGTCCAAGACGTCAACATTTGCCTCTAGCTTCATACTCCAAAATTGCATCAACAAGTTCTGCACTGCCGCGTCTACAAGCTAAGTGGAGAGCAGTTTGTTCATCAGCATTCTGAGCTTCCAGCAGAGAAGATAGGCAGTTGCTGCCATAATCTGATGCAGCCTTGAAAAGAAGATCTCTGTACAGAAAGTAAAAAGAAAAAGAATGAATTGCAAAATGAAAATGAAGGCTAGCTCAAGGAAGATTGTTTGTGACTTTGATGCACCAACTGACCTAACACTTCTAACATCCCCCTGAGACACACGTTGATGAAGATGGAATGGTTTTTGCTGAGAAACTTCTAATTCTTGCACAGGGGACAACTCTATCACATTTGACGAAAAGCTTTTAACAAAGTCACTGTATTTACAGAAATATAAAACATGTATAAGTCAATTGTTTGGCATCTATGACAACTGCAAATTTGGCTCATTTCCACACCACATATCAAAAACTATAAATAGGCTACATTTTGACTGCTCAATCAGATGCCATAAAACCAGCATAGAAGATCCAAGTCAAGGATAATTATAATGAGCTTACTTATCTGGGCTTGCAGGAAGGCTGCGTGGTATTCCCTGCAAAAGACGGAGAAAGATTGCTAGCATTGCAGTAAAACTAGGCCTTTTAGATGGCTTGAACTGCAAGCACTCTCCAATCATCCTCCATAAATCACTAGGTATTCCACCACCAACCACACTGGCATAGTGTGGAGGCAGTTTCTTTGCCTTGACAAATGCTTGGTAAATTTCCTTCGAACTTAAACTAGCCCAACAACACAAGCATAGAATTTGCAATATGAAACTCTAGAAAACCAGAATGTAAAGAAAAAGAAAAATTGAATGATGAGTTGAACCATGTACGGAACAAAACCCGTGCACATCTCCACCAGTGTGCAACCAAAATTCCAGGCATCAGACTCTGCTGATATACCTATTGCATCATCCCAGAACAAATTTGTTAGGATCCAATTGCAAGGTATGGGACTTGGAGCCCCACATTGGAAGTATGTGATTCTATTGTGGAGTTTATAACGTCTTGGACTCTCCAACTACAATAGCTAGCTTTTGTGGTGTGGTTCTCTCAAGGTTCTTATCAAAATTTAATGATTTTTTCACAGGTTGGCCCTTCAAACAGGAATGCTTCTTCAGAATCACTATTCATACTCGGTTCTGGTGAGAGTGGGACGTTTTCAAATTTGAAGACAATTTTAACCAAATAATTCAATCTTCTCTTTGTTTATGATTTATTTGCATGAAAACAGAGAAGGCAGAGTCAGAACACAGTTAACTGATAAACTTTTGATACTAACCCCAGTCTGGATGATCATTGAGGTCAGTATTGCACCAGACACACATTAGCATTGACCGGCAGATACATATTAACATTGCATTCTCTTTAAATTCTCACCACAAGGTGGTTCATCCTATTTATGACCTATGACATTGGCGATAGTATTCATCAAACCAATCTAGATAAATTAAACTAACCAAGCATGAAAATCACCATGTTTATCTTCTATTACTACGCATCAAGTTCCAGCAATAAATTTCTTGCCACAACCTTACCAAAGAAACCGCATAGAAAAAGGAAATAAATTGCAGCAACCAGAAATTTGATTAGACAATAAAAACAATAAACAGTAACAATGACCAAGTCACTATCTAAAAAATAAAAATTACAGTTCTTGAGTGGCAGATAATTTTTTTTAATAATTATATATACTTTTATAATTAATTAGGATTAAAATAAAATTTAATTATTACTCAAAAATAGAATTTGGCATTACTTAAAATTTAGCATGAATTAAAATTTTTTGATGGTTCTGCCAGTGCTCAGAATGCTTGAGTACGTTAAACATATCTATTGCGCGTCTTGATTTCATAATTTAAATCAAATACATAATCTGTAATATGTTAACACAGAAAGGGGTCTAACATGAATCTTATTTAACAACATACTTAAAAACTGAAGTTTATAATATCTATTTACTTACATTGTTATAAACTCAACTTTATAATATATATAACTATATATTTAGAATTTCAAACCGTACTCAAGGCTTGTCATACAAAGATTAATATAATTTTTACCACACAACACATCTACAAATTATACTTTATTTTAATTTATTTATAACTAATAATCATATCCATATTCATCAAGCAATAAAACAACATTTAAAGGACAAAAATCACTTGCAGAAAACTCCAACAGCTTGTCTCCTTAAAATAAGATAAATGTAAGTCAACTGTAAATGTTGGATTTTCCTACCATAGTAAAAAAATCTTTTACATTTATTTGCACAAAGATTTTAAACTCTAAAACTGAACAATTTTCAATTATATGACAATCTGACAGGATGACACTCTGGTTAAAACGAAACCGAAGTTGAATACAGTAGTAGAAACGGTTTTCCTTCGAATGGAGAAGTAAAAAAAACACGGTGGTGGTGAAACAGAACTCAGAAAAAGAAACCAGTTAGTTAGTTGTTGTGTTATCTGCCTGAAAGGACGTTTTTTTCTTCTTCTCTAAAATATCCCTTCTCTATTTTTATAATATAATATAATACTATATAACTATATTAATCAATAATTATTAGATTAGAATGTTTTTAATAGTTATTTTTATTTTTAATTTTAAAATTAAATATTTATATTTTCTTATAAAATATCAATAATTAAAATAATTTTGTATTATAATTAAATTATTTATCATATATCAAAAATCTAATTTATATATTAAAATATTTATTTATTTTTAAATTTAATTATAATTTAATTTATATTGAAAAATATTTATTTATTATAAATTTTAGTTTTATAAAATAAATATTTATCTTATACATTGGCTAAAATATTAGTATCTTTTGTCTTTATCAGTTTAGTTTTTGGGGAACGACGATTACTCTAGTTTTACTATTAATAATAACAATCTTGGTGAAAACCGTGTTCTTTTTTTAGTTTAGTTTCTTAAATTGTAGAGAATTTACTCTAGGTTTTTCATCAATTATTATTCTAACCTTGTTTTTTTTATGGAATTATTTAACCTTGTTAGTCTTGCTTGATTTGGAAAACTCTCATTTGACATGATAAAAAAAAATTATGATGAAGCTTTTATATTTGAGAGATTAAATTGAAAAACAAAAACAAAATGTATTTTAAAATTTTATTTTAGCAATGTTATGATTTATGAAAGTGTACTAAACAGAATGCAAGCAAGACTAGCCATCGTGTTTAAACGATATAGGATAAGAGATAAATATAACATTAAAAAAAAAAAAAATAGAAGATAAGAACTTTGACAAAAGCAAAAGACAAATTGGTATTATGCTTATTATATACAGTTTTGGTATGCATGAAAATAGAAATAGAACTAATAGGTAATTTCGTGATTTGTTTTCAATTAGGGTTTCCAAGTTTCAACTTACAAGTTTGAACCATTTCAATTTCCTGGATTGGCTAAGCAGCTAAGGTGAGTAGGAGTTGACTTTGAAACAAAATCATCAAATACTCCCATGGAGCAGGTAGGAACAGAATTTTCTCATTTACCTTTGCTTTACTAGACCAAAATTGTCTTATTGTGTTTACATATTGTCTCAGTTCATGCATCAACCTAGACAAGAGCATTGGGAGGCTGTTGCGACTTGCGACTAGATCGCTACTTAAAAAGGGAATCCAGAGCAAGGTGCATGTGCTCTTCAGTAGAAATTTTGATTTGCAATTGACTGGCTAGTGGAATTCAGAATGCTGAAGTTGTCTAGGCATGGCAACGGGACTCGAACATGTGGGTACCCGTCCGAATCCGCCCCGATTTTAATGGGGAAAAATTGAATTTTTTGGGTTCGGATTCGGGTTCGGGTTTTCCCCGGTAGCCAAAAGCGGGGACGGGGGCGGATATGGGGTTACTGATATCCGCCCCGGCCCCGCCCCCGCTCCCCGCCCCGTAATAAATAATATTAAAAAATAAAAAAAATAAAAAAAAAATATATTATTTTCTAATTTTTTTAATTGAATTGATTGATTTTGTTTTGTAATTTTAAAATTATAATCTCATATTTTAAATGTGAGTTTGTTATTATTATTTTTTTGTTACATAATTAACTTTTTTATCCAATTTTTCAATGAAAAAATTATATTATTTTTTATTTTTTAAATTTTAGGGAAATAGCGGGGGCGGGGCGGGACGGGGAAAATCCGACCCCCAGCAGGGGCGGGGATGGGGATGAGTTTTAAAACCCGACGGGGAATGGGGGCGGGGACGGGGAGCGGGTTTGGGGAATGTAATACCCGCCCCCGCCCCGCCCCGTTGCCATGCCTAAAGTTGTCCCCGTCTTGCAAGTCTCTCGTGTAATATCCTAAAATTTTAATATAATAATAATTATTAGTTTTAATTTAAAATTTATTTGAATTAAAATGATTATGATAATATATATACATATTTGAAATACTTGTATTATGATATATTAAATATCATTGAAATATTGAATAAAAAAATTATGAATGTTTAATTACTTTATTTAAATTTGATTGAGTTAAATAATTATTTTATAAAAGAAAATTAGATGGATGATATAATTGATATAAGAATTGTGGAGATTATTTTATTATTATAAAAGAAAGCTCAATATCCTAATTAAGAGGATTAAAATATTATTATTATTATTATTATTATTATTATTATTATTATTATTATTATTATTGTAAAGATAATTATTATACTAATAGCATAACATTGTATATTTATATTTAGTTAGGATAAGATATTTGTTATATGTAAAATTGTGATAATTGAGAATGATTTAAATCTTGTCATGGTTTATCTTAATATATCTTGAAAGAAAATAAAATATTAGGTAATTAGTCAATTGAGATTATATCTGATGTGACTCAATCTTAAATTATATACTCTTGTATTATATAAGGATAAACAATTATCTTCTCTTAAAATTTTATAGACAATCTCTCTCAGAAAATAAAAAAAATTAGTAAATCATATAGGATTGAGAAGAAAGAAGAAACAAGGAGAATCTTGTTGACCCACTAAATGGAGAAAAGGAATAATAAGTGAAGAACGTGTGAATTACTATGTACTTCAAGAGGTGAGTAAAACAACCTTATTTTTCTAAACTTTCATGGTATAGATTTTTAGAAACACATCTTTTTTAGTTTACCAGTGATAAGCTGATAAATTGATACATTGATCTTTGCATGAATTAATCTTTGTGATGATGCAAAATTTAGATTTCGTAGTATTCTTGCATGAAATTATTTAAGTGTATGATAACATGTATTTTTTACCATTAGTGGGTTTAATTTAATTTTACAGAAAGAGGTATTATAATGTACAAATCTTCATTGGTTACATATTTAATCTTGAAATTTATTTGAAAATTCATGAATAAGCTTGCTTGATTTTTGTGTTTAGCTATCATATATATCAACTAAAATATATTTAATAATGTGTATGCTTTATTTCATAGTTAATTATTAATTGACTTGTATGATGTTATAATTTGGGGTATGACTTTGTAAGTTATTAGTGTATATAGAATTAAAGTATTTATTTGGTGGTTATCTGGAATGATGTTTCATAATTATGTGTGAATTTGTCGTCATCTTTTAGGAAGTGGTGACATTGTATATTTTATTTTGAGAATTGAATATGCATGAGATAATTTCATCTGGGATGGGTAAGAGATATGAGATATTTCCATCTGGGATGAGAATGAGATTATAGATACCTTCATATGGGATGAGAAAGAAATTTTTGATACCTCCATTTTGTGATGGGGAAAGAAGTGGGACACCATTGCATGAATATGAGGTCATAGACCCTTTGAAGAATCTGAGATCTACATTGATTCTGGAAACCAAAGAGTTGAGTATAGTGATTCTAGGAATCACTAAGTTATGTTGTGATATTTGTTTATTTGTTCAAGAATTAAATGTAGTAAAGTGTTGATGTCTATTTACCGGAGTGTTATTTCATTGTGTGAATAATTTGTGATTTTTTACAAGTATGTACAAATTATTTTTAATTTAATTTTGCGGATACGATAATTGGATTTTCCAATTACCATGCCAGCTGAGAACAACACTATTTGCGAAATCTTTTAGAACTTGTTTTATCCACTATGATTATTATCTCATTAAAAGTGTTGTTTTCAAGGTTCGATGAATTTTAAGATGAGGGAGAATTGAAGACCTTTATTGTTAGTTAAACTTTGTAGATAGCCATATTCAAGAATAAAGTTGTTTAATTATATAAGGACTCATTTATTATAATATTTGAAGTATTTTGAACCATTGAAATTTCTAAATCCTTATCTTATAGACATTTTAAAGTATATTTTTATTACGGATTGTTATTATAATGAAATTGTTACATCTCACATGATGCTTTACTTATTTGGGTAACTTTTCCATTTCGTGGAAAACAAAAAAGCAACCCATGATTTAATGCTCATCTGCATAAGTTGAATATCATTCCATGCTAGCCATTATCTGCGAGTTGAAATGGTTAAAGGAAATTATTTTCAACCTTGTTATCTCACGTTCTCAACCTATCCATCTTCATTGTGATAGCCACCAAAAAACCAGTTTTCCATGAACTTACCAAACATATTGAAGTTGACTGACATTTTATTCAGGATGGGTTCTAAATGACAACATTGGACCTACTTATGTCTAGATGTGGAAATGGTTTACGCATAGTCGAGCCTTACCTAAATATAGGCTAACACACTTTATAACTTTACAGCCCAAGCACAAGCCTATTATGTGTGGGGGAAAACTTTATACACCAGTATAAAGACTAATACACCTATAAATGAATAGTTGATTTCCGTAAATGCCCCTGTTTATATACTTAAGTTTAAACTATTCATTCGGCGTCGCTTTCACACATACACCATACACCTTCGTCTTCCTTCTTCGTTGCTGTGATTTGGTTCCGTTCGGTAGCGCAGGTGATACATTGGGGTGACCTGAGGCACGTTTCGGGTTGTTGACGGTGGGAGGTGGTTCATTGCGGCAACCAGCGTGAGGTTCGTACTCGTTTTGGGTTGGTGGGTCTTTGTTTTGGGTGTGGTTATGGATTCTACAGATTGGTGAATCTGTGTACTCCATACGGAATGATTAATCCGTAGAAGTCAGTGGGATTGGTAATCCGTAAGTAAGATAAGGATTACTCAATCCGTATGAAGTATACGGATTTTGTAATCCGTGAACTTCATACGGATTGAGTAATCCGTATCTTACTTACGTAAGGCAATTACGGATTACTCAATCCGTATGATGTTCATGGATTACAGGATCCGTATGCTTCATACGGATTGAGTAATCCGTAATTGCCTTACGGATTGGGTAATCCGTAAGTAACGTACGGATTACGCAATCCGTATGGAGTTCAGAATTGAGGCATTTTAAATTTGTGATGAAATTAATTGTATTTTGTTGGTTATTTTACATATTTGAGCCATTAGAAAATTTAATTAGATTAGATTATATAATTAGATATTTTTATTGATGATAATATTGATTATTGGATTGAAAAAGCATTATATTTGGTTAATTAATTTGGTTATACATTACATCATAGATCCAATTGTGGTGGTTTGTGATTTTTTATTGAATCATGTTTGAACTAGTTTACTCTGATAATATTTGGTTTGCTTGTAATGTTGGTTTTGGTATTGGTTATGATGCTTCCAATTGTTGGTTTTGGTACGGGTCTCGATGCTTCCAATTGAATCCTGATGCACTACATACAATATCATGTTAGTGTGTAGAAAGTCTTACAGTTCTTTGTTATAGGCCATTTAAGGGGCTTTGACATGATGGAGAAGTTCAGTTCTGTTATATGTCATTTAAGGGGCTTAGAGGACGAGGCTAGAGTTAGAGATTTCTTACTTTGTCATTTAATTGTGTATTTTGGTTGTGCCTTATTGCTGTTATGGTATTATACCAATTATGCTAACCTTTGGTAGTGGTGATGATGATTCCATCACTTAATTAGCTGTGGATTATTACTCTTATGCCATTATACCACTTATGATCTTACTATATTATCCACAGTTTTTTATCAGATTATGGCTAGAACACGAGGAGGACATGAGGCAGTAGGTGGACATGTAGGCAGAGGATCTAGTAGAGGGAATAGCGTCAATGAAGAGGCTGCCCCCCAACGTCATAGGCCTACGGCATCTGCTAGAAGACAAAGGCCATAGGTAGGTGTTGTTGATCCTCCGGCTCAGGATGGTGGTGTAGAGGAACGGCGTGTTGAGGCTGATATCCCTACCGTGGAGGGTGGAGGTGATGAAATACAATCTTATCCAGGTGGGCCGCAGGATTGTTCAGTTTTGACGAAGTACGCTGACCATGTGGCTGTTCGAGTGTGGGAAGGACAGTAGTTGTTTTAATTTTTATTGAGTAATGTGGTTTGATTTATTTGAATCATGTTTGACATTGAAGTAATTTGTTTGCAGGAACGTGGTGAGTTGAAATTGGCGTCGCATGGAAGAAAAGTTAGTAAATTTGGCCGGCCTGCACTCGAGATCGAAGGACTGGTTGCTGCTAGCGGGTTAGCCCCATTGATTTCATGCTCAATGGAGACCGGTGACAGGGGGTTGCTCTCGGCATTTGTAGAAAGGTGGCACTCGGAGACCAGCAGCTTCCATTTGCCTGTCGGGGAGCTGA
This sequence comes from Glycine tomentella, assembly GCA_007407185.1. Taxonomy (NCBI): domain Eukaryota; kingdom Viridiplantae; phylum Streptophyta; class Magnoliopsida; order Fabales; family Fabaceae; genus Glycine; species Glycine tomentella. The sequence goes on from PYAF01000877.1 coordinate 584,869, forward strand.
CGATCACTCTGGATGATATTTCGTCGCTTTTGCATATCCCCATCGAAGGAGATTTGTTATTGCACGAGACTATTAATGTTGGACAGGGAGTTCGTTTGCTTGTTGACTTGCTTGAGGTTTCACCTGAAGAAGCCGGAGCGGAGATAGAGCATTGCCATGGGGCATACGTGCACTTGTCATGGCTGCGAGACATCTATGTTGTGAGATGTCAGCATATGAGGTGGAGAGTAGCAGCCAGAGCATACTTGCTTCATCTGGTTGGGTGCACACTCTTTGCCAACAAGAGTGCGACACACATTGGTGTGGTTTTTTCGGAGGCATTCCGTGATCTGGAAGACTCAAGACGATATGCTTGGGGTGCGGCAGCATTGGTTCACATGTATGTTAATCTGAACTATGCATGTCAGCACCATGGTAAACATCTTGCCGGTTATATCACGCTATTGCAGGTAATGGTTTGCAGTGTTTTTTTACTAGAGTATAGGAATAAATTTGTTAAAATTTGTTCATGATATGTAATTAATGTTGTTCATTTTGGCGTAGACTTGGATCTATGAACATTTCCCATCCGTTGGAAATGTCACTACTGACCAGAGTTACCTGGAGACACAACCACGTGCGTGTCGATGGAAGCCTGCCCAAGCATTACCGTGCAGCAGTTATCGTAGGCGCCTAGACAGATTGATTACAGAGGATGTATGTTCGACTCCCTCTGGCGATCATCGTGGGCATAGAGAGTTCGACATCATTGCCCTATTCTGTGGTCATATTCAGTGCGGACCGAATGTTGTCAGGTTTTTACCGAAGAGAGTGCTTAGGCAGTTCGGATATGTGCAACAAATTCCAAAAATTCAGTCAACAGAGTCGCCAAGCACAGAGGAGGTCGAGGTGGCATGGATACATTTCGGGGACCACGTACTAGTCACTGGTGAACAGGTCACTCATCTGAGTTAGACCGTGGCTGGGTATGTGGAATGGTTTTTCCATGTGTCTCATCCATATATGAGTCCCCCTCAGATTGGTGATCCTGTTAGACACCATCCGCTGATCCACATGCATCATCTGAGGAGCCAGCACCAGTTCCAGCTTCATCTGAGGACCCTCATCATGGTTTTGTATGAAACAACTATATCACAATTTGTACTCAATTGTTTTTATTGTGATGTTAATAACATTTACTGTTTAACGACTAATGTTTTTCACATTTGTTCAGGCTACGTGTCAAAGGCTAGCAGAAGGCTTGCAAGAGATGATAGACTTGCGTATGGTTACTCGTGGTACTGATGCCTATGCCGCTACTGAGTGCCTACTACGTATAACACGTTCTGTGACCGAAGAAGGATGTGTGTATTCAAGACAAAGACGGACGAGGCAGAGGCACGAGTTGTGATGTTGATGGACACATTTTATTTTATTGTATTTAGGCAGAATTTTTATGAATGTGGGCACATGACATTTTGTTTTGTCACTCGTAATTCATCTAGACAACATTATTGTAATTATGTCTTTTTTTACGTAATATCTATTTTCACCTAACAGATTAATATTTGTACTCAATTATTTTTATCAAATTTTGTTCAATTAATTAAGTCATGGATTGGGTGATCCGTACGTATCATACGGATCAGGCAATCCATATGATCTATACGGATCAGTCAATCCGTATGGAGCTTACAGATTGGGTGATCCGTATAGATCACACGGATTGACTGATCCGTATGGATCATACGGATTGCCTGATTCGTATGATACATACGGATTGCCTGATCCATATGATCTATACGGATCACCCAATCTGTAAGATCCATGTGGATTTACTGATATGTAAACCTGCAACACAATGGTTACTCTGTGCAGTACACACCTACATAAAAATATATTGACTTTGAACAATACACTTGTCGACAAACAAAATTTAAATATAACTGAACATGGTATTCATGGTTAATCCGTGTCATTCAACAACATATCATAGCTAATAACACTGTCTACACTAATCTCGTAAGATAACATATTCAGTACACACACGCTTGAACTGATTATATGCTTACATTCTGTCTTGGTAAGGAAGTAACCATTGCTTTGCAACATTGAAACCATATGATGACCATAACATCGCAGGTGGTGGAATAGGACATACAGGTGTCAATGCAACCTGCAATAAGTATTAACATTAGAGTTAGTTATCATTTGTGGCAAAACTAGGTAAAAAATAGTATTGACAATCAAATACCTGAACAAAATTGTTCCCAAATACATGACCAATACATAAAATGCGATGAACAACGGCATCTGTAGGCGGTTGACTTCTCAATGGGAAAAATGCCATACTTTGTTGGAGAGACAGAGAAACTAGAACGATATGTGTGCCTAGACACCATGCCAATTAGTCTTTTGTAGAGCGCTACTTTAAACACATGGCCCACGACATGTGTGCTTTTCTCCAAAGATGCCCGAATCTCAGTATGTTGCAAGGTCAACATGTTGTGCATTGCATCCCACACACTACAAAGATCGCCAAGACTATTCTGCAATAGTCTCTTCAATGTCAAATGAGCAGACTCAACCCTGCACTCAAATTAAAAAAGTGAAAAAGGATCCCTCAAGTTACAGATTTTCTAACCTGTTAGTGGTTGTGTTACCCAAATGCATCACTTGTTTTGTCCGTGCTGAAACAAATTTTTCTTTGTGTGGATTCAACCATGTTTTCTTCATGTAATCAACAAACGCTGGTCATGGCGAACACGCAACTTCAAACTTTGTAATACAATAAGCATAATTATTCTCATTATCACAATCCACAACACTCCCCCAAGCTTCCATCACATACTCCCATGCATTACTCTATCGGATAAAAGTTTTACATTTTGCCTTCACATTTTTTTCAATGTGGAACCAACACAGTAAATTGGTACACATAGGGAACACAGTTGTAACTACACTCATCAATGCTAAATCTCTATTAGTCACAATGCCCAAACAACATTGTCTATGCGTTCAGCTTCTAACAAAGCAAATGCAGCTGAGAACGTCATCCCAGTAGGAGTGACACCAACAATATCAAGTAACAGAAGACTGTACCTGTTTGTTTTGTATGTGCTGTCTATGAGGAAAACAACATGATATGCATTGGTCAACTTCACTGCATCTGGATGTGTCCAAAATAGGTCATGGATGACATTTTCATCCTTCAGTCTATGCCAATGAATATACATGTCACGTTCCAGAAGCTTCATTAAATGTTGCAATTCAGTATTACGTTCTCTGATATGCATACGATATGTATACCTTGCATGCATTACTTGCTTCAAAGATGTACAATTATTGGGATCATGGTCTTTCAAAGTTAGCAGAATATTCTTAGGTTTCACCATCGACCTCGTCATATCATGCAAAACAATCTTCTCATCCTCTATCAGTCGACCAGCATATGGGTGTCCACATAATGACTCTGCCAAAGCATGATTATGTGTGCCACATAATAATTTCACAATCCACCCTTCACCTCCAGCAATGGTTTGGCTCGCAACTTAAACGGACAACCACATTTTTTAGTACTAGTCACTGTAGGTACCATGTTTTTGTTGAATGCTCTATATTTTCCACTCTTTTCACAACCAATTAAAACAAATGATGTTCTTCCCTTCTTTCCAGTTGACGTGTCTGACCTTATTATAACAACTACAAAACCATTCTCATATGCAACATTTCTAGCCCATTTTAAAACATCCTCACGAGAAGGGAACACCTACAAAAATCAATAAAAAATGTTAAACTTCCATAAATGATGTATTTAAAAAATTTCACCAATTATCAAATAATATAAATACCTCAGATGTATTGAAGGCTGCAGAACAATCAACTTTTTCAAACCCACTAGGTTCATCTCTAATATCTTTATTTATGTCTATTTCTTCAGACATAATACAGTCATACATCCAGTCGTCGTCGTTCATGTTGACAACTAAATTTAAATAACTGACAAAACAAAACTATCATTAATGAAAATAATTTTTTGTATAATCAAAATAAATTTTGCATATTTTTTTGAATTTTTAAGGTATTCGGATCAGTAAATCCGTAAGAAGTATACGGATCAGTCAATCCGTTTGAACCATACGGATTGGTTAATCCATGTTGTTCATACGGATCAACAAAACTCATGAAATCATACGGATTATATAATCCGTATGGAATTTACGGATTACATAATCCGTAAACTACAAAAACTCAGCTTACCTTTGCCCACCACTGCTCCCCCACCGTCTGCGACTCCGACCAACCCAAAAACGGCCACGGCCAACCACTACTACTCACAATACACTCAACCATTAACAAAATGAAACCTTGTTCATGGAACTGCAATGTACTCCCTTCTCTCTGCACTCTACACCTCAGCTTCCATTATAAACAATGAAGGGTATTATGGGCATTTAAAAAACTTTCTGGGTGTATTAGTCTTTATACTGGTGTATAAAGTTTTTCCCTTATGTGTGATAGTCTTATTTTTTATGTTTGGCTCGACCTGCATATAGGTCTGCTGGCCCGTGAACCCATTTAAATGTCTATTTAATTTTAAGTATCCTTTGTGCATAATCACCTTTGTCAAATCAAATTTTACTCTTGCAACCATGTTACTCACTCTTCCATTTCATTCCAATCACATGTTTTTAGCTTTTATATTTCTTATAAGAACAGTAGTTGCATTACTTAATTTTGTTAAGAACTGTAGTTGTGTTACTTCATACTTGCGTGGAGAAAACTTAAGGAAATAGGGTTTCTAATTCTATTTTAAACTTTTAGTAGTCAGGTAAGACAAGTGACATGGGTTATTTTTGTAATTTAAATAAAATAATTACGATATCATATATCATATTAATAATAATAATTTTATTTAAAAATATATTGTTGCTAAATAGATTAACCCATCATATCTAATAAAATTTTCTTTTGGTCCAGGATTTGACCTTTTTAACTAAACAAGCATTTTAAAATAATTAGAGTTTGATTTTTTGGCTAAACTAGTCGGTAACCCATGCGTTCGCACGGGATGTACCGATTTGCTGTACGTCGCTCCACTTCAAATTGGTAAACTATTTTTTATAATAAGTAAACATATAAATATTTAGAAATGAAAAAAAATGTTGAATTTATAATAGGAATAAGAAATTATGTTTGTTGTGTTTAATATAATAATATGATAATTATAAGTAAAATGCATGAATGAAAATTCTGACACTTATTTGTGTGTACCTTTTATCGTCGATTGCGTCTGTTAGCATTCCTTCTGCATGTGTAATAAAGAAAGAAGATTATCTAATAACAATAGGTATATAGATATAGTGTAATATAATTGTAGGCATTTGACGATCAATTTGTAATATAGTACTCCTTAACAAATTTGTTAATATGTTACAAAATTCCATTATAGAAATAGAATATTGTCTATAAATGTAATGGGTTACAACGATTTTAAAAAATATGTAGTAATTGGTTACTATGAAATATAAAAGTTTGATATCTATACAATATGCTAATCCCCGATGTCTCACATCTTTCTTAAGACTTATTATCTGTATATATAGTTGCTAGTACCGATGTGATGGATCAAATTTGAAATTGAGATACTACCTGAAGATTTAGGTGTTAATATGCATTATGAAAAAAATCAATAATAAATGCATAATGAAGATTTAGGTGTTAATTTGTCAGGATTAGTATATAAATATATCAATGTGTGATTTTCTTCATTAATGAGATCCTTCTTAAATACAAATGTTTACAATTAAGCATAAAACATTATTAACATAAGACAAATAGAAATACATTTGATGTGTTGCTAGCACATTGTAGTTTTTAGGGTTAATGTAGTTATAATCCAATAAATAATTAGGAATATATGCTAGAATTAATTAAGTTTAATTATTTATTTGTTATTATCTCATGTTATTATTACTTTGTTAATTCAGAGCCAAAAAGAGGAGAAAAGAAGCAAAGAAGAAAAGCATGAGTGTCTCGAACATCCCACGCGATCAGCGTGGGAATCCACGCGGTTAGCGCCATACTGCCAGGATCAAGCCTTCACTTCGAATGGTTCACGCTATCCGCGCCATATTCCATGCTGGTCGCGCCATTTGGCACGAAAACAAGAAAGAGAAAGGGTTTTATTACCCTAATTAAGAGAGGAACGTGGAAGGATAAAAAGGAGGCTTATGGACTGATAGAGGGACACTTTTTACATACTTTTACACAGAGAAACACAGTGAAGAGAAGATTGAAGCCAGAGATTGATGGAAGAATTGAGAATTTCTGAATGCTTATGCTGTCTTTGTATTCTTGAGGTTAGACATGAATATGTCTAGCTAATTCCTTTTATTGTGGTTAGGGCCAAGAACCAATGTGAACTCCTCTGTAATTTGATTGGTATTAATATGAGATTATAATAATTGCTTTGTTTTACTCTGTTCTTCATTGCATCATTCTTTATTAGATTTGGCCATTCTATTAAAGTTCTGAGGGTTAGAGTTCGCAATAGGGATGTTGGGACTTTAATTTCTGACATGAATAAAATAACAATTTTTACATTGCCTAGGGAGAGGGATGTATGATTGTAGAATCTATATAATGTATTCTCTTAATGCTTAGCTTGATAGGGAATTACTAAGGAATTAGGATTTCTGATTGGGTTAAAGGGTTAAAATTGCTAAGGGATTAGGATTTAACTAATTATGAAAAATACATTCTTTGAGTAATTAGAAATAATTGAATTTAATAACCAATCTAAGTAAAGAGGTAGGGATCAAAGGGGAATGTACTTTGACCACAATTATTTCTCTTAGCTGAATCATAATCAATTTTAATTTGCTTTTACATTCTTGTTAATTTCTGTCATTTATTTAATTCGCTCAATTTCACAACACAACATTACTCTTCCAACTTATTGTTTTCTTCCAATCTCTTAGAACATAAGTTATGATAAAATTAGAAACTCAATCCCTGTGGATTCGATACTCTACTTACTCACTCTATTACTTGAAACGAACGGTACACTTACCGTTACACAACAACATCATCACATTACTGTGATGATGTTGGGTTCAAAACTTTTGAAGAAGCAAAGGAAACTCTCCACCATGACTTGTTGCTCTTCTCAGTAGTTGTTATTGATTAACTATGCTCCTCTTGCACATCTGTTGTTGGAGAAAAGGGCTTGCACCAAGAAGAGGAAAAGATGAATATTAAAACCCTTTAATTTGTTCAATCATTGCTCCAGTTCCCTTCAACTTCCCAAATCTTAAAATTGTATCGTCCACAGGACTAACTTGCAGAAAATAAATATGGTCAAACAGGTTATGTGCTAGCTGAAAATGATACAAAGACATTTGAGATTTACAAATAGTTGTTACCAAGTACCAGACACTCAGACACCATGGATTAACATCAATAGGCCTGAAACCTTCTTTCAAAGTGGGATCAAAAAAATCCCTTAAAGAGACATATTTGTGTAAAGGTGAAGCATCTTCTTCTAAGTCTGAGATGTCAATAAGATTATAAGAATTAAGAACATATTTACACAAATTATAGATCATAGTTTATCATGATCAAATTTTGTCACTTTCATGAAATGGTGGTTATAGGAGCAAACACGATAAAATGATGAAAATTTTAATGTAACAAAAAAATCTATCATGCTTGAATGAAAATGCTCAAGGACACACTTTACAAATATGGGGCCTTAGCTAAAGGGGTATTTCATGATTTTTTTCATTAATAGATAAAATCATATAAATAATATATAACATGTAGAATCATTTTCAAATTATAGAGTTAGACCATACTGCTTGTCATCTAAAACTTTCATAACTTTTATATAAATAACCAAGGCATCCCCATTGATATGCATGCAAGCTATAAATTTGGGTCAACAACAGGAATAAAAGAGAGAAGATGATAAGATATTTGAAAACACATAAAACTTAAAAAGGTAGTTAAGACAACATATCATCTAGACTGGAAAGATATTTAAAAAATTGCAAGATCTAGCATAGTTTATTAATGGAAAAATGGATGTGTAGCAAAAATAAGAGAAATAAATAACTGAAGTTCAATGATATTTTTTTTCTTCTTGTGATAATATACCTATGTTGAAATCAGACCTAAAATTGTACCGTCCACAGGACTAACTTGTAGAAAATAAATATGGTCAAACAGGTTATGTATCAGCTGAAAATGATGCAAAGACATTTGAGATTTTCAAATAGCTGGTACCAGGTATTAGACAATGTGGATCAACATCAATAGGTCTGAAACCTTTCAAAGTGGAAAAAAAATCCCTTAAAGAGACATATTTGTGTAGAGGTGAAGCAACTTTCTAAGTCTGAAATGTCAATAAGATTATCAAAATTAGGAACATATTTACACAAATTATAGATCATAGTTTATCATGATCAAATTTTGTCACTTTCATGAGATGTGGTTATAGGAACAAACACAATAAAATGATGAAAATTTTAATGTAACAAAAAAATCTATCATGCTTGAATGGAAAATGCTCGAGGCCACACTTAATAGATATAGGGCCTTAGTGTGACGACTACCTTTCTTGTTCGTATTTAATTTGCTTCCTAATTTACAGAAAAAAAAATTTCCACATAATTTGTTTACGTAAAACTAATTGTACGTAATAGGTTATTTATTTTAACGCGTTCACAAAATTAAAATACAAAGTTCAGACATAGTTTATTATACAGTCCAAATACAATACAGTCCCAAATAGTCTGTTACAACATAAGCTACATGCAGCTCAACGTAGCATCAAATACAGACAAACAGAAAATCACAAATACAACATATAGAACATCCAACAACACAGAACATCCAGCTCCTTCCTCGATGATTTCTTTAGCTTACTGTTCCTCTGCTCGCCCAAATAAATTGGGGTCATCACAGGTGTCAACCACAGACACAGCTCGGGTAAGTACATGATAAACATGATTAGATAATCAACAAGAATAGATAAATAATCAAAACACAATGATAATTATCAAACAGATACATGATAAATGATGCATAATTTCTTGGTTAAATGATGCATGACTGAGATCTTAGAGGCCTAGTCAAAGGTACCAAAATTTTAGAATAGTTTCACCCACTCCAGTGAAATAGTCTCACCCACTCCAGTGAGACCTCCCTCCACTCCGAGGGGATAAAACGGTACCATAAAATAGTTCCACCCACTCTAGTGGAACCTCCCTCCACTCCGAGGGGATAAAATGCAAAGAATGAATGTAATGATTTACTTTTATTTTTAGTTATTCTTTGTTATTACTTCCATTCTCAAATTCTCTTGACTTTGGCACTACCACTTCATCATAATTAATTTCATATAAAAGATACAAATGTGCCATATTT